>JACERP010001635.1:0-17323 GCA_014080715.1 Scenedesmus sp. NREL 46B-D3 | reverse complement strand
AAGCCGAAAGCCAAGCTTACCGATGCTTACCGATGGTCCGCTGAGCTGCATGTGGCCCAGATCAAGCAGCATTGTCGTGGAGCAGCTGCCTGCACTGCAGTGCTGGGGTACCGGTAGCCTAACGAGAGTAAAGTATTTCACAGGTGACGACTAGTTTCGGCCTGTGAAAGCCTCATCAGGTCAAGTAAAACAATATGCTCGTGTCAGGCTAGGGCGAGGTTTGGTTTGAAGCTGAGACAGCGAGTTATTCTGGACCGGGGGGCGCTAGGCGTCTGTGCCAGATGCATAGTACCCCCCCCCCCCGCCGGGGCACGGACACGATGTGCGGTCGCCGTAGCCCCACCCCGGGGGGCGGAGGGCGATCCGGCCCAGGAGTGCAGGGGACGGGGGTACGCAGTGGTTGAGCGTGCTGCAGGCCCAAGGTCCCCTGGCTGCTCAAGGATGCAGTCATACAGCAGCTGCAGCACGGAATGCAGCAGCAGGCACCCCTCCTCAGTGGCTGCACAGACTGCAGGTGCATGACAGGCACAGCCTGCACTATGGGTGAGACCCCCCTGTTTCACCAGCATTTCCCAGCAATTCCCCAGGTTTCACCAGTGAAACAGGGAAAATTTTCTCTGCACGGTAAAACACAGCAGAAGAAGGAATTTTTTTCTCTCTGGCTTTCTCTGGTGAACATTGGTGAAATATTCCAACCTTGCTGAAACTTTCTCCTGGCTATGCCCTGGGGCGTTGCAGACAGACAGTGGCAGACTGCATACCGTGTACTGGACCCGCAAGTTACAAGGTGTCCGGTACATATCACACGATCTGTTTGTGTCAACTGCAATCGACGTGCCCACTTAAACACATCAAAGTGTCATGTTAGCCAGCAACTCACACACACCAAGTCGATGCAAAATACAACTTGCAGCACAAACACCACCCTGTGCTCAGCCCCTGCACCATTTGTGCCAGCGCTTGAACTGCGAAACAAGCTGCATCGGCACCTGCATTGTGCTCACCATCGCCACCAAAGCTGAAGCGCACGCGCTGCTGCATGTGGCAGCATGCTGCGGCATGCGTAGTAGGGCAAACCTCATAAGCAATTTGAAGCATGAATCAATGTTGTACACCCAGTGCAGCCAGCCAGGCGGCACCCATCCCCTTGGCCTGCCCTTTGCTCCGCGACATGTGCATGCTCACCCAGCTCACATGCTTGTGACATGCCTGCAACATCCAACTCCACCCTTTGATCCAACAATGCATCCCACGTGTGCTGTCTGTCGCTCTGCTGCTGCTGCTGCTGCTGCTGCTGCTGCTGCTGCTGCTGCTGCTGCTGCTTTGTGCTGTCCGACTGCTCATGCTTCTGCTTCTCCTGCTGCTGCTGTTGCTCCTTCTTCTTGTTCAGCTGCTGCTGTGATGGCTGCACCTTCCTATTGCTGTTCTTCTGCTGCTGCTATTGCTGCTTGGCTGCCTGCTTGCTGCGCTGCTGCCTTGACATGGTGTTGGTGCCCTACGCTGGCTTGCCTGCGGCTGTCAAGACTGGGAGATCCTTCACGGTGCCATGCTGCCGCAACGCGTCCAGTAGCTTGTTCAGCATGCTCGTGTCCTGAAAAACACTTGGGCTGATAAACAGCCATGCTGCCAATGGCTTGATTAGTCGCTGTTCCCGTTCTGCTGCTGTCATGTCGCTGGTCTGCAGCAGCCATGCAAGGTGATGGCAGCTGCAGGGTCGACATGGCCAGCTGCAAGCTGTCTGCTGCACCCACCAGGAACACAACCTGCCTGGTGATCATGTACGTAAGCATGCTGCCAACAGCAGCAATGCTACACCTACCAGCCGAAACCCAGGCTGCGATGAACAGCTTAGCAGCAACAAACCTGACACCATGAAAGCCATGCTGCACTGCCTCGCAGACTGCCTTGGATTATGCGGTCTGCATTGACACGACCAGGCAGCCCAGCACACGCAGAATCTGGGATAATGCCGCTGGCCTGCATGCGCTGCAGCTCTGCACCCGCAGCATCAGTAGCGCTGCAGCCCTGCTTCTGCTGCTGCTGTTGATGCTGCTTCAGATGCTGCAATGCTGCCCCCAGGTTCAAGTCCCTTGACAGCCAGCTGCTGCAGCTGCACCTGCAGCCGCAAGCACGTCGACATGGTGAGCAACAACACCAGTGATGGCATTCTGCTTGCTATCTGGCCTGCAGCTGCCGCTACTCTGAAGGCGTAGCACTGCTTGCTGCACTGAGCTCACACCAAACATAGATGTAGCTGTCCTCAGGCTTGCTGCAAACACCAGTCTGCTGCTGTGTGTGCCGCTGCTGCTTTCTGCACCACCGCTGCTGTTGCTATTTGCACCATTGCTGCTGCCGATGCTGCCGTCCTCAGAGCTGGACTGCTGCTGTTTGATGCTGCTGCGCACGCTGAACCACCGCGCATGGCAGCAGTGCGTAAATGATGCCCTTGAACCAATTGCTGCTTGGAGCTGGGGCCCAAGGTTGTTTGCTGCTGGGAGCTGGGCTGTACTGTTGCTGTGCATGCAGGTGTTGGTAGATGTTTGCTGTGCTGCCTGCAGCTGCTGCTTCTGCTGCTACTGCTGGGTTGGGTGCTGTAGCTTGTAAGTGAGGCAAATCCAACTCACCTCGCTGTAGTAGCAAAAGACCTGGACCACGAGGCGGCTGTTCTTAAAACTACCCCAGGGTAAGCAGCATGCCGCTGTACGATCTCGGCTGTAGCGCATGCAGTTGCTGCTGATGACTCACATGATGGCCATGACAGGATGCGTTGCTGCTGTACCCGTGGCTGGCTGCAGCAAAGCGTGTAGAGACTGTGCCCTGACGGTGCTGAAGCTGCATCAGCTGTGCCAGCTGCAGGTGAGAGCCCAGCTGCTGGTGATATGAGCTGCAACAGCTGTTGCTCTGCTCCTACGACAAGAGATGCGTCAGCTGCTGTTGCTGCCCGGCGGATCACTGCAATATGTGAATATGATCTACTCACCTGCAGGAGGGCTGGACAGGGAGCCTGTTGCAGCAACCCGCTTGATTGATCCTGCAGGCAGCTTTCACCGCAGAACTGTCGGTTGCAGTAGAAGCAGACCTTGAGCGAGCCCGAATGACAGTTTGCTTGGTATCGTGTTTACTCATCTTCTTTATAGGGGCAGTTTGCTCGCTTAATTTTATCACCGTTAGTTGCAACGCACGCTGTACTCAGCAAAACAATACATTGACGAAATTCAGGTGTTCAGGTGTCACTCATTCAGGTGTTCAGGTGTTCAGGTATCTGCGTGGGTCGCTGGCAATCCCGTATCTGTTTACCACTAGCTTTCAATTCCGTGTTTGTCTACAATTAGAAAACAGAAGCACACGATGCGGAGCATCGAAAAAATGCGCCTCGACGAGGGCCCAAAGAACTCCCGCGCGGAGTCTTGACCCAACTGAGTCATGACGCCACCTCAGCCAGGGCACACCAAAAGTAAAACGCTTCAAGCTGTGACTCACAGCTATGCATATGAGTCACTTACTTTCGGTGTGCCCGAGGCCGGGTTGAGCGGCTGTGAGTCAGCAAGTGCCCAGTGTGCAGACACCAACACTGCTGCACATCAGTCGCGCCATTTGCGTTGTTATTGCGCTGTTTTCAGCTTGCTGGTGACTTGCGTTTGTCTGGTGCTGGTTTGCAAGCCCTGGTCAAACGCTGGTCAGCGTCATGGCGGGAGTTCAGGCCAAGGCCTCGCATTGCTACATTTGAAGTGCCCATCAGTCCTACACAGGAGCAATCATTGCACTTGGTTTGATGATATATATTGGTTTGAGCCCGGCCTGCTACGCGTACATTATTTCAGCCTTGACGACGAGCTGCTGACGCTAGTCAAGTGGTCTCATTCAAAAGCCTAAACATTTCGTTTAATATCTTTTAAACGTTATACTGACCAGCAGGGCAATTGCAGACGGCCCTATGTCCTGCAGGTAGGCCAGTGCTGCCGATTGCGACGAGTTGACGGCTTTGCGACGGATCTGGAGCCTCAGCAAAGTCCTCATTTTCTTATATGCCAACAATACACCTGAGATCGGCCCCAAGCACGCGTTGTGACGGATATCGGCTCAGACCTGTTGGCAACCCTAGCCCAGGGTGGGCCTGTGATCCAATGCGCAGCAGCTTCATCAATGCTCGGCCCTGAACGTCGATGATAACTCATCATGCGTTCTATTCTCATGTGTGGACCGCAGGCAGTTTCTGGACGGCCTGCTGAGGCAGCTCACACACAGCAGAGACGCTTCAACAGCGTAGAGGCGTGTGAAGGCACTGAGCTCCAGCACACGGGACAGAGCTGCGCCAGGGCCCAGCAGCAGTGCAAATGAAAGCGGGTACAGCAGCATGAAGGAGATGCTGCTGGCAAACCAGCACGTGTGGCCTGAGCTAGTGGCACCTCTGCTGCTTGTGCTGCAGCAGGGTGAGGCATTGGATGACTGTGGGCAACCCGCAACTGCACAGATGTTCTCCATCATCACCAAGGGCGATCAGCGGAGTGCTGAGCAGCAGGCAGTCCTGCAGCAGCTAGTGCAGCAGCTGATGCAGCTGCTGGAGGCAATGTGTCTCTCCCGCCGTATGGGTGAGGGGCCTGACCTAGCAGGAGTGGCAGCAGCTGCTGCTGTAGCACAGGCAGTTCAGCAAGGCACCCTGCAGCCACAACAGCTGCAGCCAGTGCTGCAAGCATTGGTCAAGTATGGAGCTGCAGACCCAGCAGACACGGCAGCTGCACGCACAGCATACAGGGCAGCACACTTCATCTCAGGCCTGTTGTCTAATGGGTGGGGGCGCGTGCTGCTGTGTGATCAGGCAGCTGTGGAGCTGCCAGCACTGCTGGCGGCAGCAGCGGGCGCCTCCGACAGTTACACGTTGTCGGTTGTGCTGCGGCTCACGGCTGCTGCACAATGCAGCGCAAACCTGCGGCAGGCGCTGCGCGGTCATGCAGGGCTTGTGCTGGCAGCAGTGCAGAAGGCTGTGGAGCGCATGCGGGAGGCTGACAGGCGTGTGCCAGTCTTTGTAAAGCAGACCCTGGTCTGGGTTCTTTGGGAGCCAGCTGTCGGCCAGCTCGAGGCAGCAGCAGGCTTGAGAGACGAGATATCAGTCGAGGTGCCGCTGCCAGCGGGCTGCACCCTGCACTGGCCACCAGGCAACGTGCAGCTGCTCGACCAGCCGAACTGCTGGAGTGCATGCTGGTGCTGGCCGCCCGCACGGACAGCGTCATGTTTGCACTGAAGTGTGTCAAGCGCGTGGTGGCAGCGTCAGTGGGGTGCACCATGGGGGTGTCCCCGCAGCGCATGCAGGGCGTGGCTGCTGCAGTCGCAATGTTCCCTGCAAGTGCTGCGGCGTCTGCAGCAGCAGCAGGTGGCAGGTGCAGCAGGAGGGGCAGTTGAAGCAGCTGAGCAGGACGGCAAGGTCAGTGAAGACGAGGCTGGTGATGTCGAAGCTGGCGCAGTGACGTTAGCGTCAGATGCGGAGCGGCTCGCCTACACCAGCCTTGTGCAGCTGCAGTGCATCGCACCAATGTCATCCAGCAGGCGCGGCTTGCTAGCCTAGCACCACACGCACAGGTGCTGCGGCAGGCTGCGGCGCTGCTGCAGCGAGCGCCTGCAGCAGAGGCGCTGCAGCTGATGCAGCTGACAGTGTAGCAGGTGGCGGCCAGCAAGCGCTGGGCAAGGCAGGCTGTGGCAGCAGCTGCAGCAGCTCTGGAGGAGACAAAGGCGCAGCATGCAGACGCCGCCCGGGAGATGAGGTGCATCATCATTGAGGACGTTGCGCCCGGCGCGCGATGAGCTGCGCAGATTTCGCGCGGCAGTTGCCAGGCTTGGGGCAGCGGCCTCGCGTGTGCAGCAGCTGGAGCAGTTGCTGCTTCTGGCTGGGGTTGGCCGCAGTGCTTGAGCAGCTTGGCTGTCTGATGGCGGTGGGCAGGCGCTGCAGTGCGCAGGGCACGGGCAGTTGAGCAGGTATGCTGGTTGCGCGCGACAGGTGCACTGACTGGAGAAGAATCAGAGTTGCACGCCCGACATATCCGTTGTTAGTTGCCTTGCATGGGCTGCGACGGCGCAGCGGCGGACGTTGTGTACTCAAAAGTTACACCCGAGTTGCTGGGAACTTGTTGTGTTCTCTGCTGTTGGGACGGTGCAGCATTGCGTACCCTGCGCTCCGTTCTTTTTACTCATAGATTGCTTGCAAGCCTGTTTCCCATTTGAGGCAATGCCTCTTTGCAAGCGTGGTGATGGCTATGTTGATGGTGACACGCATGGTGGCCATGCCCTGATGTATCGGTATAGTACTGCTGCGGTGCAGGCAGCACAGGGCTGTTGCAGCACAGCTTTGTGAACAGCGGACACCGCCGGCTTTGCTGCAAGCACTGAGTTGTGACGAAGCAACATCAGCAGCCTTGATGTCGTTTGTGTTTAGTCCAGCATGCCTTTCACTGCTGAACAGTCTGACTCGCCAGGCGCAGCGCATGGTGCAGCTGTTGCTGTGCGTTCATACATGTTGCGCACACAGTGGATGCTGCCTGGCATGCACTCACGTGCGCTTCATACTTGCTTCGGCACAAGCAGCTCCATGCAGCCACTGTATGTGTGCACTCAGCATGTGTGTGGCAGGCACATGTGACGTATGTGTACTGTGCAGTCTGGCGTGTCTTCTGGTCAGTGCACTCGCGTAAGCATGCAGTTGCAGGACTGTGGGTTGCCAACGGTTGGATGTTGCAGCTGGATGTGACTGCTGTTGAAAGCAAGGCAAATCAAGCTTGTCCTGGTTCATGCGCCTGAGCAGCTGCTGATTTCCACTGTTGCGCTTTCAATCATCACCTAAACTGCAGTATGCTCTCAGCAGCACATACGCCACCTGGGCACTGCACAAGCCGGCCTCAAGCGACCCTCATATGCTGCGTGTACAAATTGTTTGGCTGGTTGACATGGTGCTGCATTGTTGGTCCTGCAGTTGACACAACAGCTCTTGGCGGAGCTCAAAATGTGGAGCCCTTGGCGTATAATTCCATGGCAGCTCCCCTACTCCCCACTGGGTTTTGATATCAAGCTGGTCACACAAGGGATATGCCATGGATTGCACAGGGTGCATGTCTCAAGGGTGTTGCGCTCGGGCTGTGATTATGACCAGATGATGTTGCAAGCTTTGCATGTTGAACACTCTGTTATGGAGTAGTCAGATGCGGATCCATTTGCTCTGGTGTGTGGCTGCTGATTGCTGATTGGGGACATGCAGTTGTTCTGCTGTTGTGCCGTCATTCGGATTCTCCGGCTGTGCTTCTTGCCCTGGCACTGCCATGGCCTTGTCCCGCTCTGGCTTGTGACAGGAGACAACCAGCTTGCTGTCATGTAGGCAGTTGATCATATTGTGTATTATGTATGTCGGTGTCTATTGTGTAGGGCTGGGAGTCATGATGAGGGTTCGAAGCTGTGCAAGGGCCACACGGCCTCCAACCAAGAGTGTCTAGGTCAGCTGTGCCATACTGAGCTGTCGTGCAATTGCTGCAACGCACCTGCTGCCGTGTTGCTGATGGGGTCGGCACATGCTGTGCTGCTTGCCACCTCAACTCCTATGTTGTCTCTTTTGTGCGGTGTATTTTGCATTGCCCTTTCACATGTGGTCAAGCTTCTTGGCTGGACGTGTGCTTCCTAGCCAGTCATCCTCAGCTTCATGCCACAAGGTGCTACGGCCTGCACGCATACATATCAGATGCACTGCATGCATGCATGCATGCATGCAGTGCATCTTGCCACATTTCTCAGGTGCATCTGTGTGGCAGCGATGCTGCTTGAGTGGGTCAGCCTGCAAAGATGCATGATGTTTAAGCAGTGATATTGCACAGCAAGCAGCACCATTGTGTGGGCACACCTTATTCTACACCAAAGAGAAGTAAGCGACCTTGAGCTTTCAAAGCGTTCTGCATGTGTTGCAGAGATGCACAGATTGTGGCGCGTACGATGTGTGCTCCAGTTGATGAGCGATGTTCACCAAAGCATGTGTGACATGCTTGCAAGTTGTGTGACCATTTCTATGCCACAATCCACATGCATGTTGCAGCTGCGGCAATTGGGCTATCCGCAGGGTCGGATTGTGATGGATGCACTCTGCATCATCCTTGCTACACAGACTCGCGGGCGGGTGGTAGGCTGTGGAGCACTCCTTTGCATGCATGCAGTGCTGTGCCCTGTCACAGACATGGCGCGCTGTGCCCTGCGTACTAGGGCTGCATTGGCAGGTTTGATAGTGTGCTGCATACACCATGTTCTGCCAGTCCTTGCGTTGCTTTCCTGCCAGTTTACAGCGCTGCTGTGTGTTACATACAGCATGTAGGGGGCCACAAGCATCAAGCAAACCGGTTGCATCACGTTGATCTGGCAAGAGTGGCCAGTCATGGGTGGCTTCCAGTACCAACGCCGCGTCGTATAAGCTGCAGCACAAAAGGGGGCTTGAAGACCAGGTGACAGCGCTTTGACAAATGTGCCAGTGCAAAGTGCAGCAGGCATATGCAGGCGGGCGCTGGCAACTGCACCCGCGCCGAGCTGATGGGTTGATGGTGTTCAACTTTGGACGAGGGAGAGCAGAGAGTGCGGTTGTCATGTCCTCCGGTGGCCGACAGACAAGACATTGCATGTGCCGTGCCGTGATGTGCTGTTGGTCATTTGGTTGTGAAGCGGACCGCTGCGTTTCTGCAGAAGCACCTGCACTGGAGGTGTGTGACTGCAGATGTTGCGTTGTTTGTGCAGCAATCTGTTGCGTACCAGCGGCGGTCACTTGGGCTGCCTGCTGTGCGGCCGCTGCTCAAGCGCATTGTGCAAGGACTGTTTGAGAATGTGCGCATTGATCTGTGTGGCCTGTCTGCCGCACCAGTGGTTGGCGTGCATGCGCAGCTGGCCATGCCTGCAGCATCTGTCAAGGCATGAGTTGTGGAGGCATCAGACTTACTTATCGAGGCAGCAGAGTTTGCAGTTATGTGAGACAAGTTGGTGCCAGCAGTAGCTTGTACATTCTGTTACAGCTGCATTTGCAGGTATGTTGTGTCCAGTCACATTACATTAAGTTACATTACATGCTGCGTCACACAGCTGATGACAACTGCGTTGAATTACAGCAGGGATTTATGCAAATGGTGGCTCAGCCAGAAGTCAAGAATGATTACACAACTGCTTCACACAAATGTCTGCTGTGTTCATGTCTCGGAGCAGGGCATGCATGCCTCGCTCCAAGGCCATTGCCGCTTTGAACAGGACATCACATGGCAGCGTACAACAGCAGTTGACAGTCAACACAGCAGCGTGGACGCTGCATGGGGTGAATGCAGAGCTTACAATGGTGATGTGCAGTGTTGAGATCTGGTGCTGGAGGTTTTGCTGACAGGTCCAGTTGCATGCTTACAAGAGTCAGTAAGAGTCCTTTCAGGGTCAGCTAGCTAGGCAGCAGTGAGACAATCTGGCTGTTGACAGCATCAGCACACACTGTGTGAAGCATTGTTGGCAGTTCTGGGGTTCGGTGGCGTTGTAACCACTTCAGCCACCTTGCGCTGTACTTCAATGAGACAGCAGCGATAGCAGCAAAGGGTTAGCGATAGCAGCAGCGACTGCAGCATTTGACCTTTGAAAGTCGCCTTCACCCACTGCAGGTGGGGGTACCCATCATAAGCTCATGACTATGTAGTGCCAGTGGTGCAGCTGCAGGCCCTGCAGTGCAGGGCTGGGCAGGGCTGGGCACTTGCCTCCTACCTGCCTACCTGACTACCTCCCTGGCTGCTTCTGCGCTGGACAATAATCCCTGCTCGCTAGCTCTGCCTGGTGGGTGTGTCATCGCCAATGCACAGACTCTGTGCTATTTCAGAGTTAAGTGTGATTGGTTATTGTGCAGGTGCGTGCAGCTGGCATTGTAGCTTACTGCTGCTGCACACAGGGTTTTTTGGTCACCTGCAGTGCCGCAAATTGCACTGTGCAGTGCTGCACCATGCCCTGCAGGTTGGGATGTGTTGAGCGTGATTGTTCAACAATCTCCAGTGGAGCTGTGTTCGCATGTCAGCTGGGGGCCTAATTGATTGTGCTCGTGTATTGTCGGCGTTGGTGTGGCGTGACAAGTGGTTATCCTGGCCGAGCGTGCATTCGCTCCCGGCTCCAGCTTGCTTTGCTTGGGGGGGGGGGCTCTGGCACGTGTGCCATACATCTGCAGCTGGCTGAGATCAGCGCTGGCTAGCCTGGGCCGCTTGCTGGAAGTTTCACAGCAGTACACTGCAACAGCTCAGTCGTGTGCGTTGATGGCTGTAGCACAGTCGTTACTGACAGTGAACATGTGATTGTACACACTATTGACAGCTTGGGGCAAGTGCTTGTCACGTGTTCAACACGGTGATGTATGTGCACTGCAACCGAGTGTGTTGTAGAAGCACAGGGTTGTACCAAAAGTCCAACAGATAACAATCCTACGCGCTTCAGGCACGGCAAGCACAGTAGACAGTCTTAACCTTCCCAGCTTCGCTGCTCCCTGCATGCAAGCATGTGTGGCATGTGCGTAACAACTGATTTAAGTTAGTATGGCATCAGGCGGCTGAACGTCACATTATACACAGCCCGACGCAGCCATGTGTTGAAGTGAAGAAGGGATAGATTGATGCCGTGACCCTTGCCGCGAGTGGATTGTTGTGCAGTGCAGCAGTACTCGCCGTGCTGCAGCCACACATGTGACGCAGAAAAGGTCGTGCTGGTAGGTACGCTGCATGGTTCTGGATGTACATAAGAAGGATCACGGCCGATGCTGCCTGTCGCACGGCGCAGCTCAGAACGTGCTGCGTGGTGCGGGCTGCTGCTGGCAGCAGCAGGTACATGAAAGTGATCAAGGTGAGGCCTATAATATTACTTGCGGTGTGACCACGGGTCTTGCCTGCCAGTCAGGCAGCTGCAGCAACAACCCTAGTCTGCTGCTGCCACTGCAAGTGCTGCTAGGGAGCAATGTCACCCGTTGGCTCAGATATGGTGCTGATACATCCCACATTTATGCGGTGAACAGGTCTGATGTAATTAGAGTAACCGTTGCTGAAGCTGATGTAATTAGAGTAACCGTTGCTGAAGCATGCTTGCTGCTGCCCCTGCCACCGCCGCTGCTGCTGCTGATGCAGTCACATGAGTACAGCTTCTACTGGGGCTCGCACGATCAGCGAGAAGCGACGCCCAGCACCAGCAGCAGCAGCTGCGTTAGCGTGCTGAAAGGCGCAGCCACACCAGCCACAGACACAGCTGGCACTGCAACCCAAGTGTCTCCGCAGCAGCTGCTGGCGGAGTTGAACGCCGCGGAGACGCCCTGGGATTTGGTTGAGCTGGCAGCTCAGCATCAGCAACACATGCAGCTCCCGCACCAGCTGCGGCTCTTGTTCAGGCGAGTGCACGTCCGCTGCAGCTGTTGTCCGCCCGTGGTTCGTTTCGCTGTGGAGCTGGAAGCAGCTGCTACATTAACCGCAGCTGTTGTTCAGGCAAGGAACAGGCCAGCTGCAGCTTGTTGCTGTGCCTGATTTTGGTACCTTTCAGAGCAGCAGCACCAGCAGCACCAGAAAATGCTGCACAATGTGATGCAAGTGCTTGAGTGCTGCAGCTCACATCCTGGTTATCTTACACCGTTGCCGTGGGTGCAGTACCTTGTCTCACAGTGTGCACAGCTGCCGACAAATCATTGGCAGTTGGCTGCTGCAGCAGCACTGCACACACTAGATCGCATGTGCTCGGCGCGACTCTCAGTTGCGTGCCTGTCTGTGTCATCTGCCTCTGACATTCCTGTGGCCAGGTTGTTTGTGCTGCTGCATGAGATGGAGCTGCAGCACTTTCCAGAGCAGCAGGCGCGCCTGCACAGCAGCCTGCCACAACTGATGGAGGATGCAGCAGCGGCACTGTCGCAGCACCACCCAGCAGGGGCCACAGGTGGCAGCACTAGCACCAGCAGTGACGGCCAGCAGCAGCAGCAGCAGCAGCAGCAGCAGCAGCAGTATGTGCTGCTGGGGCAGCTGGCAGACATGCTGTTTGCCATGGCTGTGCATGCAGTCGACTGTGAGACTGCTGCTGCTGCTGCTTTCGATGGCAGCACAGACAGTCACTATGGTGACGGCAACGGCAGCAACAGCAGCAGCAGGGCTTGGTACCTTTCAGATGGCTGTGTCTCCCTGGTGGATGCTGTCGCCAGCTGCAGCAACACCTGGGACTGCAGTAGCATCGCCAGAGGGGTGAGTCTCCTGATGCTGCACACAGTTGACATGCGGCTGTGTTGGCATGAGAGGAGCCTGGGTTGAAGCAGCGGCATTGCCAGTCGCCCTGCTTTACTTGCAGCAGCTGCAAGTTTGTTTCGTTGGAGCTTCGCCTGCATCGGACTGCTCGCCGATCTGCTAGCCCTGCAGCGCATGCCAGGTAGGCCTGCTGCAGCATCACCCCACCCGAGAACTGAAGCGCCACACCGTGTTGGAGGGGCCCTGCTGTGTATGCTTCCTGACGTGTGGTGTGCTCCTTTCTGGGGTGCTGCTCTGTGCTGTGCCTCGCAGGATGCTGTGTCACTGCTGTGGGCTTGTGGGCAGCTGACACAGCTGCAGCAGCAGCAGCTGGCTAGCACGGTGCCAAGCAGCAGCAGCGGAGGCAGAAGCACAGGCAGCAACACCAACAGCGACAATGGCAGTAACAGTGGCAGCAGCACTGCTAGTGTCAGCAGCGGCAGTTTCCGCGCCAGCAACACCAGCAGCCAGCCGCGCCTGCCATTCCTGTCTCAGCTGTGCATGCACGTCAGCAACCTCATACAGTACTCCAACAACACAGCAGACATCCCAGCAGACTTCAAACCTCAAAACCCTAACGCTAAAGCGCAGCTGTTGGACCCTTGGCACCCTGAAGACTTGACAGACGCAGCAGCAGGTTTAGCAGCCGCAGGCATGAAGTCACAGGCTGCCGCACAGCTGCTGGATGCAACGGCCCATGAGGTGTACAGGCAGCTCAGCAACAGGCACAGTGCTGCTGGGAGCTTCACCGTGGAGGGGGCAGTGAGCCTGCTGGGCAGTTACGCCGACCTGCAGTACAAAGATGGTGAGCTGTTGTGAGTTGTCCACTGGCGGCGTGTGTAGTGGTGATGGTGCTGTCGCGCAGCCTCTGACGCAGTGTGCCAGCCTTGCAGGGTGGAAGCAGTGGCCCAGCAGCGTTATTGTTGCAGCAGCCACAGTGTGTGCACTGCTCCCAGCCACCTGGCTGCGCGTCCCAGACGGCACGGCTCTGCAGGCCTGCTGAGCTCTCACACTGATCTGCGGCGCAAGGGGCTCGGTGAATGTTGTTTTGTGGGGTGATTGGTGGCTGGTGTACTGTTTGTTGTGCGCTGATGTATGCCGTGGTCTGCGCGGTGCAGCACGCAGCATGTGCCTGCGCCACTGGGAGCTGCATTTCATGTTGGAAGGAGCTTTGTGAACATGCTGACGCAGCACACGGATGGTGTGTCAATGTGTGGAGTGAATGTGGTGCGTGGCCTCGTCTTGTAGTGTAGCTCGTGCTGATTTGTACAGACACAGTGCTTTCAAACAAGTATGTTGAAAGGCTTGAACAACCATGTAGGGCGAGCTTTACAAGCGTTGCTGTGGTCGTCACTCCCCTGCAATATCATCCAAGGTTGCTTCTGAGCGTGCCTGTGCTTGAGGCATGCTGGTAACTCAGTGTGCAATGCCAAGCTGGTGACACGCTGCATGCAAGTCACCGCATCCAACCGATTGGTTGACTACGGCTTCATCTCACCATCTGCTGCCTGGCTTTTTGCATCTCCCCCCCCCCCCCCCCGCGGGTCAGGCCCCAGCCCGCGCATGTTTGATGCAGTGGCCGGCTGGCTGGTCAAGCGCGTGAGGGCGAGACACGTGCAGGCACCCAGCAGCCCACAGCAGCTCGCAGCAGTGGCTGCCGTGTACGCGCGGCTGCAGCACCGTAGCGTGGCAGTGCCGGAGCTGCTGAACGCGTTGAATGCTCAGGTGGGTGCGCAGGGCTGCGGCGTGCGGTGCAGCTCTACGTCTCGCTTTGCAGGGCTGTGCCTTGTGTGAACGTACCGGTGCGTTCCCATCATATAGCTTTAAAGCTGCCAGGTGGGGGTGGAGGCTTTCTTGCACTTGTGCAGTATGCACGGTTATGTATTGTGGCGCTGCAATGACCGCGTTGGAGCTTGTATTTTATTTGAGTGTGCCGGAATGGTGGAGTGCAGCTCAAGACCGTTTCACTGTGCCCGTGCACACCTGCTGCAGGCGGCTGCATCAGCGGCTGGTCAGCGTATGCGCAGTCCCTACCAGCAATCACAGTACTCACCACACCACCAGTGAGGACGCCGCCATGCCTGCTGCTGTGATGCGCCTATTGCTGCGCAGGCCTGCAAGGCAGCCGCCTCAGCCATTGAGCTGCATGCGAGCAACCCGGAAGCCTACCGCACCTCCGCCCACTACTGCCAGTGGCAGCTGCAGCACGCAGCCGGCCTGCTGGCCAGCCACCTGCGGCTGGGATTCAGGCCGCCCGGCCTCATGCTGATGGGCCTGATGCCTGCATTGATGCTGCACCTGGGGTCAGAAGGCCATGGACAGCAGCAGCAGCAGCAGCAGCAGCAGCAGCAGCAGCAGCAGCACGCGCTGGAGGTGCTGGAAGCGCTGGCGACTTTGGGATACCACCCAGGGAAGCGGGTGAGGTCAACTCAGATCTGGGCCTCGCGGCGTGCAGGAACAACAATACTTTGAGGCGCACCATCAGCTGACATGTTTGCAGTATGCACCGACGATGGTAGGGGCTGTCCCGCAGCAGCAGCAACTCCACAGCAACTGCGCATCAGCCGATGACTTTGTGGCGTATGAGAATTGCATAACACCTGCCTGTCTGACTGGTGCATCGGTGCTGCTGCCTGCTGAGGTTCCAGGCGCTGTCAGCGTTGATGGCCTCTGCCTGGCCCAGCACCCCCCACAGCACTCTCAACAGCAGCCAGCTCGTGAGCCTGCTCTTCAGCAGCGCGCAGCTAGCGGCAGCACCTCCGCCGGCACACCTCGAATCCGCAGCAGATGCAGCTGTGCTGGCAGCTCTCGGCAGCACCGGTGGGGATGAGCTTTTAGCAGCAGGCACCCGTGTGCAGCCGCAGCGGAAGCAGCAGCAGCTGAGGGCACCTGAGATCGTGCGCCTGCTGTGGTCACTGGCGGTGCTGGAGGCTCTCGACATTGCCAGGCTGGGCTGGGCTGCTGATGGCTCTGGCCGGGGCGGGCTGGCAGCGGCTTGAGCTGGAGCAGTTGCTGGTGATCAAACAAGCACAGGTGAAAATATAGACTATGCCTCTGGTTTGTTCAAAATATAGAATTTGCCTCTGGTTTGTTTGCGGTCCTGCATTGCTGTAAACGTTGCGCACTGCTAGGCCAAGGGGCTGCTGGTTGGGTTGCTGTTGGCAGGCCGGCAGGTTCCACAGCAACAGCGACCACTGGCATTGACGCAGGCGCATTCACGGCACAGCAGCCTTGGTGTTGTAATTGGCAGGCCTTAGGTTGGTCCCACACACTGCCGGGCTGGGTAAGCAGTTTGTGGTACTTGCTGCTGGCTGGCAAAACACAGCGTGATGAACTGGAGCAGCGGCAGGCTGTGGTCCAGCAGGCGCAAGTGGCCGACCAATGAGGTTTGGGAATTGTGGGTGCGGCTGCAGATGCGCAACCATCACGCGCATCGCCATTGATGAGTAACTGGCATATGCTGTCAGTAACAGTGCTGCTGGTGCTGGGCGGTTGACTGCAGGATGTGGCTGTTGGCTGCTGCCTTACTGACTGTGTCTGGTTGCTGCCTGCTTGGTCTGGCTGCTTGGTGAGTGCTGCAGCTGCTGCTGGGCCAGGATGGGTCTGACATGGCAACCGGAGGTGCTGCCAGCTCAGCTGCTGGACAGGGCTGAGTCAGCATGGAGGAAGTGGTGCAGCAGCAACACTGTTGAACTGCCAGCAGACCACAGCAGCTTCCTCACAGCAGAAGCAGCAGCAGCAGCAGGTGGCATCCATCCAAGCCATTGGGTTGCAGCAATGAGCTGTGGGAGGCTCAGCATGCGCTGGCAGGCTGGCTGGATGGTCATGCAGCTGTAGCAGAAGAGCGCTGTACGCTGCAGCCTGTGCTGCTGCCCAATACAGATGGAGACAGTGCAGAAGAGAAAGCACAGCAGCAGGGTTCTGCAGCTGTGCGGCAGATGCTTGGAGCATGGGTGCTGCAGAGCAACCACAAACACTACCGGTTAGCGCACCAAACAGATGACCAGCCTCAGCAGCAGCAGCAGCAGCAGCAGCTGGCACATGTAGCAGCTGTGCACAGCAGCCGCCAAGCTGAGTCACTTGTCAACTGGCCAGCAGACTGGCATCAGATGCTGGGGGCAGCGGACTAAGCTTGCTGCAGCTTCAGCAGCTTCCAGATGCTGAAGACATGCGAGGTGTCTCAGCCGAAGGAGCTGCAAGTGCAGGCACACAACAGCAGGCTGTTGTGGTGCTGCTGTGCTGGCCAGAGTGGTACAGCAGCAGCGAGCCGCGGCAGCCGTTGGGGCTGCGTTGCTGCAGCTCAAAGTGGTCCAAGCTTCGCTGCTGCACAGCAGCAGCAGGATGTACAAAAACACGAGGGACAGCAGGTATTGGACTGTGCACAACTAGCTTGCTTGCCAGCATCGCATGTGTCCATGGCCTGGGCTGCGGCACTGCTTGAGCTTGGTGTATGCTGAATGCGCGCGCTGCCATAGTGGTTCACAGTTTGGATGCTACACGACATTCAAAGGATGCTGTGGTGCTGTGATTGTGCACTGTGTGTGCAGTATGTTGTAACATATATGTGTTATATAACACTCTAAAAAAACCTGGGCTGCCATTAACGTACAGCTGTGTATCTCAAGCAATGCTGGACAATGTCACCAAGAGACCCCGCCCAAGTCCTCCTGGCGCCATGGTGCTCCAAATGAGCTGCAGGTAATACTGGGAGAAAACTAGCAAGGAAGAGAATAAGAAGAGCAGAGAATCTGTGGTTCAAGACAGCCATGGTGGCGGGGCCCCCATCTTAGCATGTGAGTGCCGCATTTTGCTGCATTGTGCTGTGCACTACATGTATTCCTGCAACCCTTTTACAATGAGCTGCCATGCAGGCACGCACTCCAGCAGCAAGGCATCAACATCAAACATACCTGTTGTCAGCTGGAGCTGTGTGGGTGATAGGTCTTGCACTGCTGCATCAAACCTGTGCACGTTTGTGCCCAACACAATCTTGGTGTTCACAGTGCTGGCTTGAAACAAAGCCGTGCGTGAGGCTCTTGCTTGCTCTGGCCTGCCAC
>JACERP010001634.1:0-17330 GCA_014080715.1 Scenedesmus sp. NREL 46B-D3 | reverse complement strand
GGGGGCACATGTGGCGGGCCAGCTGACGGTCACCATACTGCGGCCTACTGCACAACCAAGGGCCCCACACCTCACGCTCATAGGCTGAGCGCTGTGCCGAGAGCCCAGGGAGAGCACAAACTCGGTCCAGCTCTGCCAACAACACCACCGCCTGGCCCAGAGACTGCAGCTTTGGGAGCTGCAGCAGGCCAAACGCCACCGCATGCTGCAAGCCCACTACCACCTCACGCTGTTGGTCGAACCACTGCCAAGTTTGTACCGCCGTAAAAATAGGGTTAGCCCATAGTGGCGCGTCCCAGCACAAACCATCCACATCCAAGGGCTGGCTGCCCACATGTCGCAACGGCGGCAAAGCGCGCAAACCCATAGCCAAAACCCGCAACGGCTTGGGCAGGACCACATCAGCCTGGGCAACAGGGAAAATATGACTTCGATGACATAACAATATGCCCCAAGGGCTGCTAGCTGTGGCGCGAGTAAAACAATCCATCGTACTGGCCCAGCGCGTCCAAAGAACGCGCGCCACAGCCACCCAAGGTGCAGTGCCACCTTGCAGGAAAGGCAGAGCCTCACAGGCCCAACGCGACAACAGGTGATGCTGAATTGGCATCAAACCAAAACCACCACACTTAGGATGGGCTGCCATACAATCGCTTGGGATACCAGGGGCCCGCCGCAGATCCTCATCAGGGCCCTTGCCAGCATCAACTAGCGCTGCTGTCACCGCGTCAAATTGTCCGTCACTGTAGCAGGCAGTTGACCAGCAAACTGAGCAGCATATAGAAGGGTTGACAAGGCGTAAGCATTGGCCGCAAACGCCCTGCCAAAAGCGGACAACTTGGAGAGGCGACTTACGTTCTGCATGCGGCTTCGCACCACCTCCAATCTGCCCTCCCAATCCACACTGCTGTTGCCCCGCCCATCAAACACGACCCCCAAAGATTTCGCTTGCTGCACCAGTGGCATGGCACCCAAGTTCTGCCCCGCCCCACCCGTTGCAGCCGCCGCTCCTGGCAGCTGCCCTACATGCAGCAGACGTGACTTTGCGGGGTTCAGCCGCTGACCAGAGGCTGCAGCGAAATCATCCATGCAACCGAGGAACGTGGGCACATCAGCAAGCGACAGCAAAAACACCTCAGCATCGTCAGCATACTGCGTCGCCGCAAGCTGTTGGCTGGCTGCAACAATGCCAATGCCGCGCTGCTTCAAGAAGCACAGTAGCGCCTGCCCAACAAACAGGTATAACAGAGGTGCCAAAGGACACCCATGTCGAACTCCAGCCTCGCAACGGTAAAATGGACTGCCAAAACCATTCACTGTGGCGCATGTGTGCGTATCAGTTAGCAGCGTGCGCATCCAACCGACAAACCCATGTCCGGCCCCAAGCGCTGTTGCTACATCATACAGTAGTGATCTATCCACAGTGTCGTAGGCTTTGGCAAAATCAGTAAAGACAACAATAGCCATACGTTGCTCTGCATTGAGCAAGGCAGGCAGCGCCTGCAGCAGCCTGATGCTATCACCAATATGCCGGTGCTGCAGAAATGCTGATTGTGCAGGGTGCACAATATCACCTGCCACTGCCAAAAGCCGATTGGCAAGCAATTTGGCTAGAAGGCGATAGTCATAGTTAAGCAATTGTATCGGCCGATATGCAGCTGGGTCAGCGACATCCCCGCCTGGTTTCAGCACAGGCAAGATAACCCCATCCAACAGACCATGCGGGACATGCTGTGCTGCACCAACAGCCGAATACAACGCTGCCAATAACGGTGCAAGTTGCGTCTTGTACTGTCGATAGAACTCCCCTGGAATTCCATCCAGCCCAGGTGACCTGCCCGGGGCAGTCTGAGATATGGCTTCAGTCACCTCACCAACGGTGACATCTGCAGCTCCAAGCTGGGCGGCTGCCGCTGCATCAAGACGCTGCGAATGCTGCCTCACTGCTTGCAGCACAGCCTGCCGCTGTGCCTGTTGAACCTGAGGTGCCACAGTCAGGTCAGCATACCGCCTACCGATGATACGCGCCAGACTCACACTGTCACGCACCAGGTGGCCAGTACCAGGGGCTCGCAGGCCTCCAATATACGTGGCCCCCTTGGGAGGCTTCAGAATCTTGGTCATTGCTGGTCCAGGCCGCTCGCCCTGGTGCACCCACTGCCATCTGCGCCGCACCCGCTGCACATCTTCCTCCTGCTGTTGCAATGTTGCCAGTTGAACCCTGGCATCCACCACAGACTGCAGGGCCGCTGGCAACGCGGCATCATTGCACACCTCAAGCGTGCCATGCGCCGCCATCACCGCGGCTGCTGCTGCTGTATGCTGCGCCGTTGCTGGCTGGGCTGCCTGAGCTATCCTGGCCATTCCATTTAGTTCTACAAATTTTGCGGTGAGCCGTCGCTTAAACGCCGGCCACCACTGATCTATGAAATTTGCTGCATCTGCCGGTGGCTGCTGGGACGCCAGCCACGCCTGCATTGCTGCTCTACACTGCGCATCCCGCTGAAATGACATACGCAGCCGCCTGAGCCCAGGTCCCAACACGCCCGGGCCGCGCGGCTGCAGCTGCGTCACCACTGCTGAATGGTCACTGAGAGCTGCAGTCTTGTCCTCATGTCGCAGTCCCGCCGGAGAAGAGGGGTTACATGGTGTGCACAGGCGACTACGTCGCAACGAACACCCGAAAACAAAGAGAGCTGCTAGAAGTTTAGCGGAAAAACAGACTGTCACCCAAAAGAGGCCCACCCCGAGAAAGCCTCTGTGCGCGAGACATGACACGTGGCTCCGCAGGCAGAACCGTCAGACTCACAACACGCAGTGTAGAATTCTATTGGGACAAGCAGCATGACTAACCTAAAACAGTGTCGGTGACAGCAGGCCATACTTGTGCAGTACAGCGGGCGGGCTGAACTCAGAAGAAGAGGGGTTACATGGCTGAACTCAACGTCCCGCCGGACTGATTGATTGAGGAGAGTTACATGGGTGTGCACGTTGGAAACGGAACACTTCGAGGACTGCAGCGCGCAGGACACGAGAATAAACCACAAAAAGCCTCAGAGAAGCAATTTGCAGCTTCCTCACCCAAAATAACACAAACTCTGCGCAGAGAAAAATCATCAGGACGGAACAGAAAGGTGTCAACGTCAGCGAAATAGGATTGGAACATGCAGACATGGCAACAACTAGCAAGTACTGGGCACCTCGGTGCTCCTGCTTCAGGTGTTGAAGACATTGTACAACATGATGATCAACATGATCATAACTCTCTGCTACTAGAACGGAAGGAAGAAGGGGTTACAAGGTGCGTTCAAGCAGCTACGCCGCAACGGGCACCAGAGTTGAAAAGATTGCTAAAAGCTCAGCGCGGGCCGTCACTCGAAAGGAGGCCCACCCCTAGAAAAAGCCTCAGTGTGTAAGTTTCGGCATTTGGCCATGCATGCACAGCCGCCTTCCTTACTCCACGCAGTATTGCCCCCACAAGTGTACCTCCAGAGGAGAATCGTGTCAATGGAAATCAAGTGCTGCCAACAGTGTCAGTGACGGCATGCAGTGCTAAAAGTGCACAGGGCCGCCATGCACTTCCGGCACTGCGAGCAGGCTGGGCTCTCAAGTCACTACACCACCCCGGGCGTCACCCCGTTAAGGGTGATGAGGACTAGAGGCAACAAGAGGGTAACTGAGCAGCAAAAGACTGTAGGGCTGAGAATCAGACACTGCAACCACATACTGCAGTGGCATGCTAGTGGCTTTCAACAAAGCCGGACAACCTTGAACTGACCAGGGGCAAGGATCAAAGCAACAGCAACAATGCACGCTCAGAAGAAGGGTGGCAGTAGCAGTGGCAAACCATGTTGCACCAACCCCGGCTGCACCATGACATGGCAGGGCCCTGGGGCAATGATAGGACATGAAGCAGCTGCACCATCACAATCAACCACGGGATGCAAAGCACTGAGTAAGTGAGACCAGGCAAAAGGCTAGAACAACACCAAAGTAGGACAACAATGTAGGGGCGTCAACAGAGTGCTGCCCAGACACACCTACGCCCCAGCACAGCGTCCAATATGTGATGCCATCAGCCCGCTCCAAACAGAGACTGCCTGGAGAGAAAAAAAGGGTAAAAGATGGCTACTGATCATTAGACCAGGCCAACACCCTGCCAACAGCAGTATAACAGAGCTGCCAGAACCAACACCTGCCTTCCGGCGCAGGCCACCCTAAACCAAGCCCAACTGCCTGCTGAAACCGTACACAGCGAGACTGTTGCTGCCAGACTCTGGAGCATGCAGCGACATGGCAGAGCTCTGCCACACTGTTGCTGCTGCTGCTGCTACTGTGTCAGGGGCCTGCTAGCGGCTGTCGCATGCTGCAGCGCGCCAGACAGAAACACGATACTGCTGATGCTGCGTACTCGAGGACGGCTGCACGCCTTAAGGACGTCAATCCAGCAGGGGCTGCAAACCTTCGATGCTGCTCCGACACCAGCCTGCAATGGCGCAGGGCTGCAACAAAGGCCCCGCGAGATGAACCTCTGAAATTCCAGACGATGTCGAGAAGGCAGCTAGGCGGTATCGGAGGTGCCAGAGAAGCGGCACCAACGACTGCACACGTCAGACTGATGCTGCTCGCCTAGTGCAAGGTCCAGGAGCTGCCAGCCCGTCAAAAGAGCTGACTGCTTTAGATCTAGCACTGTAAGGCCGCTGCCGGTCTTCTATGCTGTCGCTTGCGACTCGCGGGCCGCGCCCAGCAAAGGCCGGGTGGGCAAAGCAGAGCCGGAGCAGTTTAATGGCCTTACTCAGGGCAAATTTTTTTTGGGAGCTACTAGAACGCGCCGGGTTTGAGGGGTTACACGGTGTGCTCAAGCGGCTACGCCACAACGGACACCTGGAAAAAAGGAAGCTGCGTGCAGCTCAACGCAGGCTGTCACTCAAGGAGGCTCAACCCCCAAGAAAGCCTCTGTGTGTGGGGCCAGACATCAGCCGTGCTCAGCACGACCCGTCGTCCCCATCACACGCAAATGTTGTTTGCTTGCAAGCAGTAGTCCAATTGGAAGTATATGAGCATGCAAGCAGTAGTCTAAGCAGTGTCAGTGACAGCAATCTATACATGTTGCAGTACAGGAAGCGGGCTGAGCTGATGAGCATGATGCTGACTCAAGGGCAGATCAGACTCAAAGCAGCGGTGAGGAAAGAAACAGCTGAAAGCTGGCCAGCTGCTGAGGTTTTGTCATGGCTGCATATCTCAACAGGCATGCAGTGACCCCACATACACCCACTTTAGAGTGGGGCTGGTGGCTTCCAAGAGATAGGCAGGGAGAACGCAGCAACACACATATGCATGCCCGTGCAAATCACCTGCGGACTACACGTAAGCCATTGCCGCGCAGCACAGTGTGCCATGCAAGGAACGGCTGCCGCGTAAGTAGCTGAACTCTGTGACGACCAGGCACCCTAGCTGTAGCAACAAAGTCAGCAAGCGCATCCCAAAAGCCGCCAACTGCCGCTCGTATCGCCACTTGCTCAACAAGCACAGGTACACCAAGCCGACAAGAGACCGCCCAGGCTACCCTGCGGCCATGTTCGCATGCATGTATCGCTGCCAAACATACCATGTCCCATACAAGGCGGTGCACATCACGGTGAGGGGCACATGCCAACCACAAAGCCCTGCAGGGCAGGTTTTCACCCGCCATGAGCAGGTTAAAAGCTCTAAGTTGACGCTCCACCTCTTCTCGCACGGCAACAGCCACCGGACATAGCCAGAAATGATGCTCCACACCTGGCCCAGCAGCTGAGCAAGCTGCACACCCCGTAGTCAGCTGCATACGCTGCGCAGTGGGGAAGGCATTTAAAGTCAGGCGCCAGGCTGCTTCTTTGTAGGTGTTAGCCACTCTAACGCCCCACCAGCGGGATAACACCAGTTGCACAACAGGCAGCTGGGCCCCGGCAGGAGTGCCATCCAACATTCTAACACTGTTCAGAAAAGCAGCATGGCGGGGAGCAATAGCATCAAGCGCAGAGAGACGTTGAAGCTTAGTGGCAGTGGCAACGGTGAGGTCGGCCAATCGAATGACATTTTCTGCACTGCTGCCCGGTCGCTGCCAGCCTAAATCAGCACACAACGTTTCACGCGCCAAAAGGAGGTCATCAGGGGTGACAATAGAAAGTTGTGCTGCGCTGTCACCAGCAGCATAAGCTGCTGCTAGGTGAGCACGCGCAGCTGCAAGCCACACTTGGGGAACCAGAGCTAGCAAGGCTTGCAGATGCTGATGGGCTAGCTGCCTGTCAGCATATTGCGGCTTGTTGCACAACCAAGGGCCCCAGATGTCACGCTGGTATGCTGCGCGCTGAGCTACCAGCCCAGGCAAGGCACATACTCTGTCCAGCTCAGAAGAGAGCACCACAGCCTGGCCGAGAGACTGCAGCTTGGGCAGCTGCAGTAGCCCGGATGCAACCACTTGTTCCAGGCCAACAGCAACCCTGCGTTGCTGACCAAACCACTCCCAGTCCTGTGGTGCAGTAAAAATGGGGTTGGCCCACAGCGGCGCGTGCCAACACAGCTCTTCAGCATCCAATGCTTCTGTGCCAACGTGGCGGAGTGGCGACAGAGCCCGCATCCCCAGTGCCAACGCATGCAAAGCTGACGGCAAACGCTCATCTGCATAGGCAGACGGAAACAGATGTTCACGGCCACATAGCAACAACCCCCAAGGGCTGCTGCTGGCAGCACGCGTGCATGGTTCTGTTGTAGCGGCCCAACGGGGCCACAGCTCCCGTGCCACCGCCACCCAAGGAGCAGTGCCGCCTTGCATCAAAGGCAGCGCTTCACAAGCCCACCGTGACAACAAGTGGTGGTGGACTGGCATCAATCCAAAACCCCCACACTTCGGGTGTGCTGCCATGCAGTCACCTGGGATACCAGGGGCCCGTCTTAGGTCATCACCCGGGCCCAAACCAGCATCAACCAGCGCTGCTGACCACTTACTAAGCTTGTCCGTCACGTTAGAAGGCAGGTGGCCAGCAAACTGGGCCGCATATAACAATGTTGACAAAGCGTAAGCATTTGTAGCAAATGCCCGACCAAAAGCTGACAGTTTGGAGATGCGGCTGATGTTCTGCATGCGGTGTCGCACAATCTCTAAACTGCCACCCCAATCTACACTGCTCTTGCCACATTGATCAAAAAACACACCCAAGGATTTTGCTTTCGCAACGACTTGCATAGCCCCCAAGCCGTGTGCAGCCTCACCTGGCGCAGCAGTCTGAGTCGGCTGCTGTCCTATGTGCAGCAAACGTGTCTTGGTGGGGTTCAAACACTGGCTTTTTGTGGTTTAAGGGGTTACACGGTGTGCTCAAGCGGCTACGCCACAACGGACACCTGGAATAAAAGGAAAGCTGCGTGCAGCTCAACGCAGGCTGTCACTCAAGGAGGCTCAACCCCAAACACTGGCCAGAACGCGCCGGAAGAAGAAGAAGGGGTTACAAGGTGCGTTCAAGCAGCTAACGAACGCGCCGGATTGGTTGAGGAGAGTTACATGGGTGTGCACGTTGGAAACGGAACACTTCGAGGATGCAGCGCGCAGGACACGAGAATAAACCACAAAAAGCCTCAGAGAAGCAATTTGCAGCTTCCTCACCCAAAATAACACAAACTCTGCGCAGAGAAAAATCATCAGGACGGAACAAAAGGGTGTCAACGTCAGCGAAGAAGAAGAACCCCCAGGGTTGTCAACCCCTGGTTGGGTATCCCGCTTTCCATGTTAATTCATGGAGTCAACCGACTACGTCGGCCGGAGGCAACGAATCCATTCCCCCTGTGTTTAACGGGACTCTTCTGCCGGCAATCCGGCAGCCCACCGCTGGTTCTTCTGTCGGGGTAAGGGGCAAACCTCCGAAATCCCCTTACCACCCAACTATGCCGCAACCGAGAATCGATCCGGGAACCGAATCGTCTGGGGAGGGCGACACAGGAGGGCCGGCCAAGTTTTTTGCAGCCGCCGTTCCGACCCAGAATCGAACCTGGGACCTAACCCAGGCCCTGGTTGAGAGCCAGCCTCTCTAACCACTGAGCCACGTGTTTAACGTCCCGCCGGACGGCTAACCACTGAGCCACGTGTTTAACGTCAGCGAAATAGGCGCCGGACTGATTGATTGAGGAGAACGCACCTTGTAACCCCTTCTTCTTTGATTGAGGAGAGTTACATGGGTGTGCACGTTGGAAACGGAACACTTCGAGGACTGCAGCGCGCAGGACACGAGAATAAACCACAAAATGCCTCAGAGAAGCAATTTGCAGCTTCCTCACCCAAAATAACACAAACTCTGCGCAGAGAAAAATCATCAGGACGGAACAAAAAGGTGTCAACGTCAGCGAAATAGGATTGGAACATGCAGACATGGCAACAACTAGCAGGTACTGGGCACCTCGGTGCTCCTGCTTCAGGTGTTGAAGACATTGTACAACATGATGATCAACATGATCATAACTCTCTGCTACTAGAACGCGCACAAAGCAACAGCATAACCCGCAGCGCCGTGGCACCACAGGCACCTGCCACCCTACTGATGTGTCTGGCAAGGCCACACCCCTGGCAATGGCACCTGCCCAACACACCTACTGGCTGACACAGGCTGCATGAGAGTACTAACAGCACAAGACATGCAACCACATGTAGCAAAACGGATCAAAGAGCAGAGGATGCAAGAAATAACCCCAATTCATGCTATGACGCAGAGGCCAAGTCCCTTCTTGGTGCTAGCTGCAGCCGGCCTTCAACCACGCGTAAAAAGGGGTGATCAGCTGGCACAATATCCAGCCAGGTCAAGGGTGCCGCCTTGATGACTATGAAGTCAACCAGCAGCTCCCAAAACCTAGCCACCGCCTTCTTCTTCTTCGTCTGCACCAGCTCATCAAGCTCCTGCTGTCGCCGCTGCTGAAGCTGTAGCTGCTGCTGCTCTCTGTGCTGCCTCACTGCCTCATTATGAGCCAGTTGCGCAGCTGAGGGAGTAGCAGGCTGCAACAACTGAGTGATAAGCTGCTGGTCAGCAGGTGGCGCCCGGGCAGGGCCACCTGCTGGACTGGCAACAAGGTCATGCTGCCTGTTTAGCACATGCTGTAGGTTGGCTGCCCTCCTGCCAACATCCATAGCATTGAAGGCCGCCAAACACACGACACGCCACACGCATGTGAGCACACTCCGCCCACCATGCGGCGGTTGCATGAGCCAAATATGCTGCATACTTAAAGCTGAGGATCCAGGCGTGCGAGTGCACCATGCTGTAGGCAAATTCTCCACTATGGACTGTACCACCGCTTGCGCAACAGGGCAGTGCCAGTAATGGTGGTCATACCCAGGCATACACGCACCACACAAGCAAGCACGCTGCACGCCCGGCATTCGAGCAGCAGTAGGTACACCATTCAACACCACACGCCAGAACACCTCTTTGATGCGGTTATCCCAGCGCAACTTCCACAGTTTACGCTGCGCAGCGGTCACACTACCAACACCATCCCTAGTCGCTGCTGAATTTGAGTTATTGAGTGCAAGGACCACAAACTGACGTTTCCGAGCCTGCTGCTCAACACGCAAATTACGCAGCTGCAAGGCGGTAGCTGTCTTCACGGACAGCCGCCTGATGGAGCAGGGCTTGCCTGCAGGCAACAGATACCAGCCAAGCCGTGACACCAGCATGCATTCAACAATTTGTTCTGCCTCAGATGGCACTGCAGGAGCAGAAGGCAGAACAGCTGGCCACCCTGCTCTTGCTGCCTCGCTTGCAGCAGCTTGAGTCCATGCAAGAGGCACATTATACAGCAACAAGTTGAGGTCATCAAACTCGCCCTCAGCATTGCTGCTGCTGCATGGGATCAGAGGGTGGGGCAGTTTGGCTTGTACCACACGTTCAATCACACGATGAGACCTAATCAAATCCCCAAGTGTACGAATGGTGGGCCTGACCTTCCCGCCCGTGTAGTAGAATGCACCTCTAGCCGGCGGAACAGGCAACACATGCAAACCACCCGGCCTAGCACCAGGGATACCCCCAAGCAGGAAACAATTGGCAAAGACAGGGGCCAGAGCACACCAAGGCCCAGGCTGTAGAACCGGGGCACTGGAAAGAACAGCCATCTGCTGGCGCAATTGACCCAAACCTGGGGACGGCTGCCCTGGAGGCAGGGGCGGCTGCGTCTGCAATGGCTGCTGCTGCTGCTGCTGCTGCTGCTGCTGTTGCGGCAGCGTTGCCGCTGCTGTAGCGGCAGCGCTTGCTGCTGCCGTGGCGGCAGCGGTTGCTGCTGCTGTAGCAGCAGCGGTTGCTGCTGTTGTAGCGGCAGCGCTGGCTGCTGTTGCTGTGGTTGCTGTTGTTGTTGCGGTTGCTGCTGCTGCTGCTGCTGCTGCTGTTGCACATCACACACATCCCCCAGTGCTTGCAGCCCAGAGATCATGCGGCGCAAAGGTGGCGGCGGCACCCCAGCCCACTCAGCTGGTGATTGGGTGTCAGCTGCGCAGTCAAAAAGAGCCAGAGGGCCCCACCAACAACACTTGGAGCGCAGGCAAGCTCTGCCAATGTTGACCCATGGAATGTCTGTATCATGAGGCGCAGTAGCAAAGAACGCCCCCCACCACGCATGTCGAGCAACCATATGCTCATACCAAGGCAACACACCAAAGCCACCATCAGCTGGTCTGCCAACAAGAAGTCGCGCAGGAATGCCGGTGAACTTTCTAGTGACATCCGAGGGTGCCAACCCCCTGTCAACCAACTTGGCCACCTTGGCCTGCAGATGCTGACACTGTTGCGCGGAAGGCAGGTCTGAGAATTCCGCAGCATACAAGAGTTTGCTAACCCCGTATGATGCACTGCCCATACCCCTGCCAAAAATGGACAGCGCCTTTACGCGGGACAACCTTGTCAAGGCTGCTTCAACTCCCTGCACTTTCTCCTCCCAACTGAGAGGGGAAGATGCCCCAACACACACCCCCAGCACATTAGCCTGCAAGGTTGGAGTAAGCTGCGAGGCAACTGGCGCGGGCTGCTGCTGCTGCTGCTGCTGCTGCTGCTGCTGTTGCTGCTGCTGCTGGAACTGCATGCGCACTGCTCGCCCAACTAGGAGAAGTTTGGTCTTTTGCATGTTGAGTTGTTGGCCGGATGCAGCAGCCATGCGTTGCATGTGTATCAAAAACGGCTGCACTGCATCCACTGAAGGCAGGTACACCTGAGTGTCGTCCGCAAACTGTGTAGCACACAGGCGGTGGCCGAGCACTGTGACGCCAACCCCCTTGGACGCCAAAAAACGGAGCAATGCTTCACCAACAAACAGGTACAGGAGCGGTGATAACGGGCACCCCTGTCGCACACCGGCTTTGAACACCCGCTGCTCTGACCTGAAACCATTGATCAAGCCACAAGCACGTGTGGCAGTCAGCAATGTTTTAGCCCAGGAGCAATAGCCGGCACCCACACCCATTGCACTCATAGCATCCAGTAAAAACTGCCTGTCGATGGTGTCATATGCTTTGGCAAAATCCAACAAGGCCGCCACCACACCACTATCGCTGGGCACGGCATGCATCAGCAGCTGGACAGTGATGATGTTATGCCCGATCCGCCTGCCCTTCAAGAAAGCTGTCTGAGTGGGGGCGATAGCACCACCCAACACCACCTGCAGCCTATTCGCCAGGATCCGTGCAAGTAAACGGTAATCCAAGTTCAACAGCGTGATAGGTCGGTAATTAGCAGCCAAGGTAGTGTCGCCAGCTTTGAAAATACCCACAATCACCCCATCCAAGAATCCCACGGGGGTGGCGGCCAGAGCACCAACAGCACTGAAAACCTGGGCCAAAACAGGAATCAGAAGGTCCTGGCAATGCTTGTAAAACACTGCTGGCAACCCATCCAACCCCGGCGATGACGCTGGCTTGCATGCCGCAAGCGCCTGTTTGATCTCTGCTGTTGTCACATCAGGACTGCCGTCAGCATCCGCAGGTTGCCGGGGGCGGCTGCGCACTGCTGCCAGCACTTCGGCCTGCGCTGCTGCATCCACCTGCGGCTGCCTGCTGACCCCTGCCCACTGTGCAATCGCAACTGAGGCAGGGCCTGCCCCCTCCCATACAAAGTTGCCGGCGGCAGAGCGCAGGGCAATCACTCTGCGAGACTGACCCCCCGCTGCACTGCTGCCAGCTGACTAGTAATGTGTGGGCTCGGCTGCTCTCCATGATGAAGCCAAGCCTGCCGCTGCGCCCTGGAGCTGTTGGCCCAAGCTGCTGTTTGTGCGTCCCTCAATGCGCCTCTGGCTGCTGCTACTGCTGCCACAGCAGCATCGGCCTGTTGCTGACTGGCGGCCGCAGGCAAGTTGCCAAGCTGCTCCACTGCGGCTGCTACCTGCTGCTGCAGCAGAGCAAAGGACCGCGGTGCCGTGTCTGTACGCCAGCGTTTGCGCACAGTTCTGGCCATCCACAAGGCCTTCTTCTTGAACCCCGGCCACCACTGCAACAGAGCCACATCGCCCGTAGGCATGCCCTCCAGTTCCCTGCGCAACCAGTGCTTGAACTGACATTTGTGATTGCTGCTATCCCAAAAGTCAAATTTCGCCCGCCTCACACCCGGGCCAATTGGCTGAGGGGGAACGGCACACAACAAGTCCATGACCACAGGATGATGGTCGGAGAGTGAGGATGGCACATGCCAGCAAGCAACCACACTGCCGGCCATTGCAGAGCCCACATAAAAGCGGTCCAGCCTGGCCATATGCCCGTTCGCCGCGGAGTAAAAAGTGTATGAGCGCTTAGTGGGATGACGGAGTCTGAACACATCCACTGAGTGCGGCAGCGCAGCACGCAATGCACGCGAGCTGGGCCCATCACCATTAGGGTCAGAAGATGCAGGACGACCCCCCTGCCACCTCCGGTCAAGCACGGGAGCTTCCACACAATTCCAATCGCCTGCAAAGATGCTGGCAGCTGGGCGGGCGGCCCACACAGGTGCTACATCCTGATCAAAGAATACCTGCCGACCCACAGAGTCAGCAGACGGAGCATACACACACGCCAACTGAAAGGTGTGCCCACCCCACTTGAAGCGTGCAACAAGCAGCCGACCAGAACTGGTCCTGTCACCTGCGATTTCAGGGAGGACCTCCAAGCTCCCCACGGTCGCAAGCTGCACTTTCCACAGAATCAACACACCCCCTGCTCTGTGGTTGACAGTATTAGGGCAAAACTTGTAGTCAAAACCAAGGTGTTCCGAGCGGCGTAACTCCTGGGCGCGAGCTTTGGCGGCTCTGTTCACCTTAGCAATCGCCCCAGCCACAGTAAACGTGTCGACTCGCGTTTCCTGCACACAGATGATGTCATAATCCCCGTCGACCCACTCGCTGGCTGCCTGGGCGGCGTATGCATCCAGGTTTGCAGCAGGTGAGCCGCCAATGTTGTGGCTTGCCAGGCGGAGCTTTAACCGCCTGTCAGCTCCTCTTGCACGGATGGTCCTACTGGACATCGGTAGAGGTGGTGGCGGCACTGGCTGGGGCTGTGGCGTCGTCCATCAGGACGTCGAATTGATTGTGCTGCTGCAGCAGCAGAGTCTGCTGCTGCTGCTGCTGCTGCTGCTGCTGCTGCTGTTGCTGTTGTTGCTGCTGTTGTGGTTGGTGCTGGTGCTGTTCCGCCTTGCGCGCTGCAGGCCGACGGCGCGGCTGCCTCCAGCCAGCATCGGCTGCTGGCTGGCAGCCCAGCTGTGCTGTTGCTGCAGCATCTGGTGGGGTGCAGTCCAGAGCGGCCTGCACCATCGGGTCATCTGGCGGCTGCCCCCCGCCGAGCCGCTTCTTGGGAGGACTCAGACTGCGCTCTACAGAGCTCGCATGCCGTTTGGGACGGGCGGCAGACGCAGTTGCTGCTGCTGCATCACCACCTGCTGCCCCAGCTGCTGTTGCAACCTCGGGGAACTTGTACCTCGGCCTGCGGCCGCCCTTGCGGCCCCCACTGCTGCTGCGACCGCGGGCCCCTCGCTGGTGCTCGTACCGCTGCTGCCACTGCCGCTGCTGCTGCCACTGCTCGCTTTGCCGCCGCTGCCACCCTTGCTGCCACTGCCCCCTTTGCTGCCGATGCCAGCGTTGCTGGCCCCGCCAGCTTTGCTGCCAACGCCAGCTTTCCTTCCCCCAGCCTTGCTGCTCCCAGCTTTGCTGTCGCTGCCGCTGCTGCCCATGGGCATGGCCACGCCCAATGAGCTGCCCCTGCCGTCGCAAGGATGGCCTGGGAGGGCAGTCTTGGTGCGCCCAGCTGTAGGAGGTTGGGCTGCTTCCACCATACGGCCGCCGCCACTGGCACCCGCCTTACTAGCCTTGGCTGCTGCCGCCGCAAACACGAAGGCGGAGGCGCCGGTGCTGTCCCTGCCGACACTGGTGCTCTTGATGCTGCTGGGGCTGTGGCTGCCGCCGCCCGCACCGTCACCACAGCCGGGCCCGCCGCTGCTGCGGCTGCTGTTGCTGCATTTGCCCCCGCCGGAGCTACCAGGAGCTGTGCCAGCAGCAGTCTGGGCACCGACCGCTGTTGCAGTGCCTCGGCCGCTGCTGCCAGCGCTGCCTCCCGCCTCCTTTACCGTGCTCTTGGGACCCGCAGCAGCAGCAGTAGCCGCAGCTGCGTCAACTGCTGCTGCTTCCTTGCTGCGGTCACCGTCGCTGCTGCTGCCAGGGCCAGGAGCGTCCACTGTGGCTGCCGTTGCAGCAGAGGCCACCACTGTTGCCGAAGCAGACGGTGCGGCTGCTAATGCTGCTGCTGGTGCTGCTGGTGCTGCTGGCTTTGCAGCTGTCGCCGAAATACTGGATCTTGGGTCCGCTGCTGCTGCTACTGCTGCTGCTGCTGCTGCTGCTGCTGCTGGCGTCGTTGCTGCCGCTGACGTGGCTGAGGTGGGCGCTGCCGCCGTTGCTGCTGCCGCTGCTGCTGCTGCTGTTGCTGCTGCTGATGCTGCTGCAGCTGCGCTGGGGGCCGCTGTTGTTACTGCGGCAGCTGCTGGCGCCAGGTGGCTGCCCAACAGCACAGCCCCATAGCTCCCTGCCGCACTAGCCGAGCTGCTCACAGCCGCGGCGGCTGCAGCGCCTGCAGCAGCCTTCCCTGCTGTAGGAGCACCGGAGGCGGCGGCTGGCTCGAAATCTGCAGCGGACAGGAATGAAGGCCGCACAGGGGCGGGGATGCTGCCAAACCTGATGGACGCCCGCGCGTGCTGCATGCGCTGGAGGCTGGGCGTACCTGCCACCCCTGCGCAGTCAGCGAGCTGCAGGAACTCCATCAGCCCCTGTGACTTCACATCCCAGGGGATGGTCATCACAACCAGCCTGTCCTCCGCCATGGGCACGCTGCTGTCCTCCAGGCCAGACACCTGCCAGACCCCTGCTACGCGGGCCCCCTTGCCCAGCCCAGCCATGGTGGCAGCCAGCCCCTCATCAGAGAGCTGGTGGTTGACCCCCTTGACCAGCCCTGCCCGGAAGACTGCATCCAGCACCCCCCCAGGCTGCGTGGCTACCGTGAGGGTAGCTGCAGGGCCCGCCACGCCGCCGTCACCATATGGCGCAGGCAGCGGGAAGACACCCCGCGAGTCCAGCTGCTGCCCCACCTCAGCAGCAGCCCTGGAGGGCCTACTGCTTTGGCAATCAGCTGCGTCGTGATGCTGGCAGCGTCGTAGTATGCGTAAACGGATACTGTCAGCACCTTCAACGCATCCTCCTTGGGTGCTGTCTGCTGCCGAGCCGCTGGTGGCTGCAGTGCTGTTGCATGCGCTGCCTTCAGCATGGGCATGACAGCTGCGGCGAAGTTGCGCAGCACACCGGTCTGGTTACCGCTGCTCAAAACTGCGGGCTTCACACGGCCAGGAATGGTGGCCCTGATCAGCAGGCTGTCAGCTGCACGCGGCTTTGCGTACAGGGCTGGCACCTTGGCTGACAGTGTGCCGCACAGCTGCGCATGCTGCTGCTTCTGCTGCTGCTTCTGCTGCTGAGGCTGTTGCTGCCGCTGCTGTGGGGCCTTCTGTACTGCTGGGGGCATTATAACGATATATGGCTTTTACGCTGATTCTGGGGCATACAGCGACCTGCATGGAGAATGGTTAGCGGAGGTGACGCGGACGAGGCCGGGGGGGAAAGTGGTGTGATGCCGCTGCATGGTCGCCTCTGCTGCCCAAACTAGGTGTAATGCATTAATTATAGAGGTACGATCAAGCTACTGGTAGCTTCGAGAGGAGTGGATGCCTGACGTGCGACATCAATTGGGTTCGCAGGAAAGATTGCAGGAAAGATTGTGCGCAGGAAAGATTGTACCCGGAGCGGAGGACAGCGGAAAAAGTCCCGCCGGACCGGGGAAGAGGGGTTCCACGGTGTGCACAGGCGACTACGTCGCAACGAACACCCGAAACAAAGAGAGCTGCTAGAAGTTCAGCGGAAAAACAGACTGTCACCCAAAAGAGGCCCACCCCGAGAAAGCCTCTGTGTGCGAGACATGACACGTGGCTCTGCACGCAGAACCGTCAGACTCACAACACGCAGTGTAGAATTCTATTGGACAAGCAGCATGACTAACCTAAAAACAGTGTCGGTGACAGCAGGCCATACTTGTGCAGTACAGCGGGCGGGCTGAACTCAACGGGACAAAGTTGGCCAGTAAAGGTCAATACCCTGGTCCGAGGCAGCAACCAAGGGGGGAAGGAGCAGAGCACCTGGCAGCTGCTGCAGGGGCAATGCAACTGCATATTGCAGCAGCCGCACCACAAACCGTACAGCTCCTGCCGGCAACATGTTGAACGCTCTTAGCTGACCTTCAACCTCGTCACGCACAGCAACTGCAACAGGACACGTATAGAAATGGTGCTCCACACCCGGCACAGCAGCAGAGCACGCCGCGCATCCCGTGGCAGTCTGCATACGCTGAGCAGTAGGGAATGCATTCAGGGCCAGGCGCCATGCAGACTCTTTGTACACGTTAGCCACCCGCACGCACCACCACCGTGACAAAACCAGTCGCACCGGTGGCAACTGTGCCACGGCTGGCAACCCATCCAGGGCTCTAACACTAGCAACAAAGGCTGCATGACGGGGAGCAATTGCTTCTAACGCACGGAGGCTTTGCAGCTGCGTGGCAGCAGCGACAGTCAGGTCCTTCAATAACACAACATCATCAACACCGCCACCTGGTCGCCGCCAGCCCAAGCTCGCACACATCGTCTCCCGCGCTAGCAAGAGGTCATCTGGGAGTAAAGAAGATAACTGTGCAATGGGCTCACCCGCAGCAACAGCCGCGGTGAAACGCGCCCGCGCAGCAGCAACCCATGCAGCTGGCACCAATGTCAGCA
>JACERP010001633.1:0-17353 GCA_014080715.1 Scenedesmus sp. NREL 46B-D3 | reverse complement strand
AACGGCCGCGTCTGCTGCAGCTGGTGCTGCAGCCTTGTTGGTGTCTAGCGCATCGCTGCCGGCCCTCGAGGCCGGTGCAGACGCCGCTGCGACTGCTGCCGCCACCAATGCAGCAGCAGCGGCAGCCTCGTCGCCTGATGCTACTGCCGCCTGCTGCCCGCCTTGCTGCCTGCGCTGCTGGCCCTGCTGAGATGCCTGGGGGCAGCAGCAGCAGCAGCGGCAGCAAGAGCAGCTGGGCTGCTGCCGTCTTCTTCCTGGTGCTGCTCTGCTGTTGGTGCAGCAGGCGCAGCAGCAGGCTGAGCAGGCTGCAGCAGGGCCCCATAGGTTCCGCTAGCACGGCTCAAACCAGCAGCAGCAGGGTGTGCTGCGGTCATCGAGCCGTCGGCTGCCATCATGTAGGTGGGGTCGAGCCCTTGCGCCGCCATGGCAGCCATCACTCCTGGGTCGAGTGCTCCGGGTCCTGCTGCTGCTGATGCGGCATCCCCACACCCTGCTGCACCAAACCCGCCCCCAAACATCCCAGCTGCCGCTCCCATCATGCCCATCCCGTTGGGATCAAACATGCCTGCGCCCCAAGGACCCTGAACCGCAAACCCTGCTGCTGCTGAAGCATCAGCATCTCCTGCTGCACCACCCATGCCCCCGGCTGCTCCATACATCCCTGCAGGCCCTGCTGCTGCTGCCCCAAACATGTCGACACCGCCAGCACCCATAAACCCTCCATGCCCGCCAAACACAGCTGGGTTCATGCCGCCGTCAAACCCTGCTGCTGCCATAGGGGTCATCCCTCCCATGCCTGAGGGATCGCCTAAACCGCCACCAGGGTTCTGGCCCCCTCCAAACCCTGCCGCGCCTGCCATAGGGTTCTGCCCATAACCCTCGCCGCCGCCCACCATGGTGAGGCCAGCATGGCCAAAGGGGTGGAATGCTGCTGCTGCTGCTGCGTATGGGTTCATGCCTGCTGCTGCTGCTGGGTTGCCTGATGCTGCCGCAAGAGCAGCGAGCGGGTTGAAGCCCATGCTGGCTGCTGCTGTCATCATGGCGGTCCAAGTGCTGGGGTCATAGGGGTTGCCGCTGCCCGCACGGTGGCCACCAGGGAAGCTGCTGCTGCTGCTGGCTGCTGGGTGTGCCGCCATGCCTGACCTGCCGCTGCCAGCGGTTGTGGTGGCAGGGTGGGGGGGAGCAAACTTGGCAGAGCTGAAGGCACAAAAGGACACACAGGAAGCGACAGCAAGCAGAGCAGGTCAACAGGTGGCTCAACATGCTGAGCATGCGCTTGTCCACGACAGGCGCCTGGCGGTCAGGTGCCCTGCTTGGCACAGCTGGGCGGGCGAACAAGACGTGAGGCAACACACCAAATATGACCGGGTTGCCAGTGCACAGCTGACAAAGAATGCACACGACAGACATAGCGCATCCAGGCAGCCCACAAGACAGAGCGCACACACAAAGACAGCACAGCCAAAAACAGGGCTTAGTTGTGGTAAATGAAACACCCACTTGCAGGAACACCTACTTGGCAGAGCACAAACCCACTGACAGAAGATGATGCAGCAGCAAGCAAGCTGGTGGTTTTAAACGCATGCATGACCACTGCAGGAAGAGTCCTGAAGAGCTGTATTCTGCCCACGTCACGGCAGCGGCTAACGGTAGCTCTCAGCATGATACAGCGTGCTGATACCAGAGGCCATGCAGTGGGGTCCTGCACACAAGCACAACCAGCAGCACTGCAACACACCTGTGGCAGCCTGCTAAGCATATTGCTATGCAATAAGAAACACATGCACAACACGCCACATAACCAAGCGCAACATAAACAGGCCCGTGTTCATCATCTGGCAACAGCAATGCAGAGGACTACAAGGCCTAACAAGCAGTGCAGAGAAGCGCAAGGCCGCAGCACCAGGGTCCAAGCCATGAGCAGGCCCACTGGCTGGCGCTGCGCGAAAGCGACACACAGACCCCCCAGCCTGCGCTACAGCGCTAGGCCTGTCGTGTTACTGCGTGTATCGCTCAGCCGATAGGCTGCAATCAACAGGCAAGATGCAGCGAACCGTGTTTGCCAATTGCTGCAGAACTGATCTCATCACCTGGGGCAACCTGCAACCCCAGACGCCCACAGCCCCCGAGCATCAGGTCATTGCTTGCCACCACACAACAGGTTCTGCGCATGCTGTCAGCACCAACTGTTGAGGGGCCCACTGCTGCAGCCATCACCGATCATCATCAAAGCAGACACAGCTCTGCTAAGTGGCAAACAGATACAACAGACTAACATCATCCTACGTACTCCTTTCCAGCCGTGTCTCAACCTCCTGATGCGACAGAGTTCCTCCACATTGCAATGCAGGACGCAGCAGCTACCACACAAACAGCTGAAGCCATGACCAGCAGCAGCACACTGCCAACAGCAGGCATAACAGCAGCAACCAGATAGACACTCAGCCACTATGTGCTCACTTTGCGATGCTGTTTGGAGGCGCATAGAGCTCCTTGAGGCTTGCAGCGCATGGCACAATGGACTTGGGGGAGGCTGGTAGCTGAAAGTGACACCCAGCACGTTCTGGGAGTGCGGCACAGACTGGCCTGCAGGGCAACAAGACGCACAGCAGAGGCAGCGGGGTTGGTGGACGAAGTTGACACGTCTTTGAAATACAATTGTCCCAAATGCTTACCGTTGTAGCGCCCCTCGCAAAGCTCCTTGTAGCGATCCACAGCTGCCGTGACGATGTAGATGGCCTGCGCCACACAGCGCGACGCGCCCTGCAACAGGGGAAGCAGCAGCAGCAGCAGCAGCAGCAGCAGCAGCAGCAGCAGCAGCAAGAGGCAGCGCTGCATCAGCAGTAGTGGCACAACCCCAGTGCTGGTGAAGAGGAGCTTGCAGTGCGTTGCAGGGCCAACAGGTGCAGCGCCTGCCGCTCCAGTCACGACGGCAAGCACTGTGGCGCGCAGCATTAAGCAAAAGCTTGTAGGTGCATGCCTGCCTGGATGAAACACCATGGGATGTCTGAGCAGCACACGCACAGACATCATGTGGGTGTTTTGCACAAATGCACACCTTGATAACAAAGATGCGTGCCGGGCGGCGGCCCCTGTAGCTGCCTGCTGCCTCCGTCCAGGAGTTGATCTCCGCGCCACTCAGGCGCACCACCTCGCGCACGCTCGCGCCAGAAGGGCCTGCGCGACAGCGGCAACATGGGACAGCGCAAGGCCAAGGGTGAGCACAAAGCGAATGATGATGTCCACAGCCCACAAGCGTTTGCAGTGCACATAGATGTTCAGCAACACAGCCAGGACAGTACTACAAGCGTCACAGGGGCCTATGCAGGCAGGAAGGGTTACAAGAAGGGGTACGGACAGCAGCAAGCAAGGTGTGTGAGATGCAACAAAGCTCTTGTGCCCTGCACTGCTGTTAGGCAGGTCTGTCACGGCAACCATCGAGTGAGTGACACAGGGACACGCAGGTCCGTAGCCAGACAGGTGGCAGGTGATGCACCATTCATATCTGCAACTCGAGGATCAAACCCAACACATGCGCACACACATCAGATGATGATTATTGGCCGCCAACCATAAAGATGCGCCCAGCACAACATGACAGTTGAGCAACTGACATAGCCGTGCCCTTTGAAGCATGTCATGCAGCTGCCAGCACCAATTGTTGCCACCTGGCCCTGTTTTCATTCAGGCACGGCAGCACTCAACACTCCATGCTAGCTCTGCATCCTGCCCACACACAACAGCTGAGGCATCAGGTGCTCCTTCTCAGGTGAGACCAAGACTCCGGGGCACATGGCGCCTCAGCCGCTGTGCTGCTTTACATGTCAGGACACATGTTCACATACGGTAGCAGTTGAGTGGCCAAGTCTTCCGGTCAGCACCTCAAACCACGTTATCTGATGTCAGAAGCGTAGCCAAGTGAATGTTGCTGTAGGTGCCTGGCTGACAACTGTGGTGCCCCTGGAACAGCATTACCTACACAACATCACACAGTCCACTGCTGCAGTGATGCTGACCTGGGAGACACTGCACGGCCGCACAACGTGGGCAGCAGACAGAGCCAAAAGAGAGTCAAAACGTCAGCCGTTGGCAAGACCTGTTGTTCACTCGAACACGGTTCAATCACATAACCACTGCTCACCTATCACAAAGCCAGCAGCCAGCAGCGTGATGCGCATCATGACCTCCCTGCAGATGACAGCAGCAGCAGCAGCAGAAGCAGCAACGACAGCGGCAGCTGTAAGCCAAATTGCAAAAAGGTGAAACAGCTGTTACTACAAAATATTAAAACCTGATGACCAGGTGCCAAATTGCGCCTAGAGTTGCGCAGCATGTATTACACCAAAAAGCATTCCTGCCTTGCGCTGACGCAGAGACCCGGTGGGCAGCGATGCCCTGCCCCTCATCCACTCATCCACAGCGTCAAGGAGTGCAAAAACGAGAACACAAGCAGCAGCCACCCCTGCACAGCACGCCAGCCCATCACGCGCACTCACCCTGTTGCAGCGGCCTCCTCCGCGCTGAGTATACCCTGCTCCTCGTCCTCCACGCCCTCACCAGGGCGGCGCGGCCCTGCACGCAGTGCGTTGATGCACAGAGCAAGGAGTGGTGAGGAGGCGAGCAAAGCAGAGCAAGTACAGGAGAAGCGGACACAGGCATAGGCGTGCACTTGCAATTGTGCGCAGTGCATTGAAAGAGGAAGGAGGGATGACTCTCCTGATCAAACCCGCATGCCAACATGACATCACAACAAGCAAACAGTACATATGCACCAACAGCCACTTGCCGTCTGCAGGTTGCGAGCAAGCATCAATTGAAATTGAATTAAATCTGCACTCCTAGTCAATTTTATGCCAAGCACACACGACAACAAGCCGCTGCTAAGGCCAACAAAAAAGTACCACCCCTCACAACAACATGCCTGATGTGCAGGCGGTGCCAGAAGCCAGCACGGACAGCCCAGCCACCGGCATGTCTGGCACCGCCAACACCAACCAAATGCCAAAAAACCACTGCTTACCTGGCGCTGCCCACACTTGTAATGAAGACCGGACAAAACACTCATAATTACGCCAGCACACACTGTGGGTTCACATCATGACATGGCCACAATGCAGTAGCCGACAGCACTCAATGAGTGAGCCCGACACCCAGGTCTACACGAAGCAGCACCACCCGCCGCAGAGCCCACGACGCCGCGCTGCTGTTGCCACCAACCGCCAAAAGCTGCACAATGAGAAGCCAAGATAACAAGACTTGCATGGGACCAACCAAAACAACACCGTGACTCACCACTTGGTTGGATCCAAATCTTGCGCGCAGCAGCAGAGGAACCGCCAGCAGCAGCACCAGCAGCACCTGCCGCAGATCCCACAGACGCCACACTGCCACTGCTGCTGCGCCTGCCGTGTGCAACAGGCTGCGGCTGGCCAGCCAGCTTGCGCTGCTTGATGAACCTGAGCAGGTTGTTCACTGCCAGCTGCTCTTCTGCTGAGCCGCCACCTGCTGCTGCTGCTGCTGCTGCTGTTGAGCCAGAGCCCTCTGCTGCAATGCTGCTGCCAGTAAACATACCAGCAGCAGCATGTGCAGCAGCTGAGAAGGGTGTGGGTGCTGCTGCTCCTGCAGCCACCCCCGCAGTATCTGCTGAGGTCATGCCAGACGCTGCCATGGCCTCTGCTGCTGCTGCTTCACCCTGCGTTTGGCGAACTATCTCTAAGTAGCTGGCAAGCAGTGACAGCTCGACTGGGTCGGTCTTAATAGTAGGTGCTGCTTCGGGCAGAGGGCTGCCTGCCTCATCATATAGCACCCCCTGCTGCTGCTGCTGCTGCTGCTTTGCTGTAGGTGTCTGCATGTCACTGCCTGCCGCTGCCGCTGCTGCAGCATGCTCTACAGCAGCATCACTACCAGGGGGTGTGGGGTAGCGGTAGGTGGCATAGGAGCCACGCATACCTGCTGCTACTGCCTGCTGCTGCTGCTGCTGCTGGTTGCTGCCGGCATAGGAATGGCTGGCATATCCACCAGGTGCAAAGGCTCCAGTGGCGGCTTGAGGGTGCATAGGCAGGTGTGGCTGCTCAGCCCTGTAGCCGTATGCAGCCTGCTGCTGCTGCTGGTGGTTGTTCATGTGGAAACTGCTGCTGCTGGTGCTCTGGTAGCTGGCGTTGCTTGGGGGCCGGTGATCACGACAGCGGGCGCAGCGCTGCGGCCTTGGTTGCTGTTGCTGCTGGTGCCGTCTTGAGGGTAGCCGGGCGGTGTGCGCAGCGGCCGTGCAGCAGCGACAGCACCGCTGGCATCTGCGCTGCCAGTGCTTGGGCCGGCAGGGTGTGGCATGATGCCATTGGCTGCTGCAGTGGAGGTGTGGGCGTTGCTGCTGTTTTGGTCTCTAGAGAGGGGATGGCGGCTGGCAATGTCTGTGGCTGTGTCGCCATTAGCGATGGGCTTCATAGCGGCACCACTGCAGGGGAATGAAAGGCGGAGCAGGAGCAGCAGCAGGTGGTGATGGTACTTGCGCTCCAGTGGTCAGCGGGTGCACATGAGGAGGTTGGGTGACAACAATCGGCAGCAGGTGAAGTGCCCAATGCTTCCTCGCTGGCTGCGTTGGAGGCGGCTGCAGGGAGGCAGCACATCGCACGCCACGTTCCAGTGCATTTGGTGTCGTTGTCGTTGCACGTGCTGAATGTGCAGGCAACGGCTGCACAACAAGTGCTCTCTCATCTGTACGTCTTGCTGCTAGGCAGCTATGACCAAAGGGTGTGACTGCTGCCAGACTGTACACAGAGATTACTGATGTGCATGTGCAGCAGCTCCTGCTGGAGTGTGTACTGTGCAGCAACAGCAGCAGCAGCAGCAGCACAACTTAGCCAACCAGACTACACCTGCGCCACAGATGCCTGCGCCACAGATGCCTACAAGCTATTATCACTGCCATTACTTGCAGGAACTTATAACCCCAACAAATTGAGCTGTAAGTTTCAGGAATACAGTTGTGTTGCCGTCACCATGCGGCCGACTCCACCCATGTCCAGCCGACTCCACCCATGTGCAGGAATGACACGGGCCAGCGGCTGTGCAACACTATGCCGCTGGATTACACCATCTTGGATGTTGATGTTGTGCAACCAGAGGACTCCTGTGCAGCCGGTGTGATCTGGGACGACAAGATCAACAACAAGGCCGAGGCGGCCCCAGCAGCTTGCGGCCAACCTGTCAAACAATGCAACATGATGCGCTGGCCAGGTGACCGCCACTTTTTCATGTTGAAAAAACTGTAAGTGCTGCATGGCTGGCGATGCACAGCAGCAAGGTGGCTGTCGACCCCCGCATGCAAATTTGCTATTGTGACCGAGCGCATCCGAGTAAGGGGGAGGCGGGCAGGTCACCAAAGCGCGTGTTGCCTGCAACAGATGCTGAGTCACCAACTCTGGCAACCATGATGCTCCAGCTCATTATGCGATACCTCCAGCACAAGTTCAGCCCTTGCATGAGCGCGCTATGTTTTGCAGGACCATACCATTTCTTGCAGGAAACCGGGGTAATGTGCCAGGCTTGACCTGCTTAGAACCTTTGATGAGCGCACTCTACGTGCTAATCTCTCCTGCTGGGCTAAGTTGTTGATCAACACCAATATATGCAGGGTACCATCCAGTGTAACCATCGTTTGTTGCACCGCACGCAATCTCGTCCAATACCAAAGAGCCACAGCACACGCAACACAGCTCCAGCAACAACATGATACACAACTTTTGGCACCGGCAACTGAAGCAGACGACAGATCCAACACCACGCGTTTCACAGCCTCCAGCACAACTCCAACAACCTGCAGGTGGCCGTGCTTCACGGCTGCGCTGCAATCCGCCTCCTCACCTGTGCTGTCCTGCCCCCGCTGTTGCCATCCTGGTAGGGCCTTCTACGTAACACTAGTCCTGTCCTGCAAGCAGGGAAAGGCCCACAGGTGAGCTATCAGAGCTATATTGCCAACGGCAGGAGGCTTTAGGCACTGAAGGTGCCTGCAGGATACCAGCAGCAGCAGCAGGTGTGCCACATCATCACCGCATTAACACTGCAGCGCGTGGGGCAGTAGAGCACAACTACTCGCCACACACTACCGCTGCTGCATGCTGCCCGTCCTTGCTGCTGCTGGGGCAATAGCTTCAACCATGACTGCATGGTTGCGCAACTGCTAGATTGCTGCTGGCAACATGCTGCATGAAGTGGCTTGCAAAGCCGGTGCTGCCTTTGCAGGTGGCTAACTCGCTATCCTTGGCAGCATACCTCGTAGATCAATGCCAGAGCACCACCTTGGCTTGCATCTTGTGTCAGCGGGCACCTCTCTGGCCTGTCCCCTGCAGGTTATCCTGCTGCCTCAATCGAAGACAAGATCCAAGTTGTCGCCTGCGATCCTGCAAACAAATACACATGCAGGTACAGAAGTGTCAGCTTCGCATGCCCTCCTTCTGCACACGACGAGATGCAGCGCCATGCACCACTGATGATAAGAAAACAGCATGCAGTACCATCACCACAGCACAAGGCTTACCGGTTGCAAAACCTCTGCTGCGCCTGGCGATGCTGCTGCAGTGCAGCTCGTATTCTGGTGCACCGCATGCGCTGTCTGCTTACTATGGTGCCCTGCATGCCTGCCAGGGACATTTGCCCATCCAAATCAAACCCCTCACCTTGACTTCAGGTTGGGCAAACAACACGCAGCACAATGCTGTACTGCGGTTGTTGTTCCTGCTTGCAGGACAGCTCTGCCACCCAGCTTGGTGATGGAGGGAAACCACGATCAGGCAGCAGCAATTGCCAGCTGCTAAAATCGATCGTGATCACGATGAGCTAGCAGCTTGTGTGCCCTGGATGAAGATCGGACGTCCGTGTGAGCAAAGGTGCAGCAAGAAGCACTCGGTTGCTGCTGCCTGATCAGCCTAGCGCCATGCCGCATCCATGCAGGAGCCGCACACGCCAGCCTGTAGCGTGTTGGACCCAAGCGGAATGTATTGTTGAACACAGAGCTTGCCAGCGGCTTCAAGAGGGCCTGCCCGATGCCTGACCCGTGTGCAGCTCACCTGCTCAGCCTGCAGGTGCCCGCAATCGCCCAGACAAGGCAAATGAAACTACGTCTTATGCATCAGCGCGCTGATGCTGCTGCAGCGTACTATGTTATGCGAGAGGCGATCGCGTCCAATGATAGCCCGCAAACACTATGTCAACTGCAAACTATTGCTGTGGCAACTGTCGTGCATGAGAGCATGCAGGCCTACGGGAAGTCGGAGGTGGCACAGCCGCAGCAGGACGGCAGCCAATGTATGATGGCTTCTCAGCGATGACGCAGTGTCATGGCGGGTGTTTCAAACTCTGACATTCTTCATGGCAGTGTCCCATTGAAAAGCACCCGCTTTTAATACACCAAAGCTGTGTTTTAAAGCACGTTTGAGCTGGCGATTCCACGATCAACGAGAATTTAACAAGTGCTGCCGCAGCTGCTGCTGCTGCTGCCATAGCTCAGCGACACCCTACCTGCCTTCATTGGCAGCCGCAAAACTGGTCACACTAGGGTGTTGAAGCTCCACTTACACTAATCAAAGTGCATTCAAATCCTTCGTGCCATCGCTGCGACTAAAGTGCTAAGCGCAGGCAGCAGTGCAACTTGCCATGTGCTGAGCACGGGCCAGGATGGAGGATTTGGATGATCGGTTGCCGCTGCAGCAGCAGCAATGGCAAGCCTGGAGGCACCACAGGTGCAACCCTACCTTGCTCAGCAACTTCCAATGCAGCAGCAGCAGCAGCGGCAGCAGCGTTGTGGCACCAATGATGAGCTTTGCCAGAGCCAGAAGTCTTTGCGCTTGCAGGCTTGCAGCATCCAGCCCCCGACCGCTCGTGCTGCATCCGCTTCAGCTGCAGTGCAGGCGCCCGACCCAGTGCCATGGCGTGTGTCCAGGCGCACCAATGCTGACAGCGGCATGGCAGCAATGCAGCTGACAGGCCTTGCTGCTGCTGCGCACGGGGCAGGATCATGTAGTGACTCAGCACATGATGTATCATCAGCAGCAGGAGCTGGTTTCCTGCAAGAAGAGGACTCTCGCTGTATGAGCCATGGCCGCAGCACCTGCCAGGCAGCGCAGCAGCCGGCAACAGCCCTGTCAGCAAGCAGGTTGCGGGAACAAGGTTCACAAACAAGAGCAGCAGCAGTTTGGCTGGCAGTCTGCAGCACGGCAGCTGGGAAGCAGATGGTTTCGCCTCAGTTGATCACCTGCGTGTTAGGGGCCAGGCGGGGACAGCAGCAACTGCTGCTGCTGCAGCGCCTGGTCATAACAGCAGGCACGAGGAGGCACAAGCAGCAGAGGAGGATGAAGAGCAGAAGGAGGAGGGTGAGCAGCAGCTGGAAGTGGAGCAGCTGCTGTCCGCTGATTTTGACCTGTCCAGGTGAGCGGGCATGCCAAGCAACAGGCATGTCCATTGGATTTGCAGCTCAGATTGACAAGATAATGCCATGCTCTGTGGCAGTGCAGGCATGTGCTGACGATTTGATATGCTCCTGCCAGCACCACCAGCATAGGTAGCGCTTGCAGAAAAGCAGTTGCCTGAGGATTAGCATGCGCCAGCTGCATGATTAGGCAGCAAGCAGGTGCATGCAGGCAACTCATAAGCTAGTCCTGCAATGATGTCTGTCCTGCAAGCTGTGATGAGCTGTGCTGGGGGCAGGCTTGCAGGATGCTGCACAGCTGCAAGCAGTCCATCCTCTGAAGACACACACTCCACTTGCACTGCACCTCCACACATCGCAGGGACCAGGTGATTGAGCGCATAGAGCAGCTTGCAGCGCAGCTGGTGGCAGCAGCAGCAGCAGGGCAGCTGCCGCAGCTGTCCTGCGTTTCAACAGCAGCATCCAACGTGCACATGGCACAGCAGTATGCAGAGGCTGCACTGCGGCCAGCAGCAGGCAGTGCAGACAATGAAGATGACGATGCAGCTGCAGGCTCTGCAGCTGCTTACAGCTTGGCAGGACGTGTGGTGCAGCTTGGTTCTGGCATGGGTGACGGCAGTAGTGAGGAGGCAGCAGCAGGAGGGGGGTCTACGCAAAGATTCCAGCAGCAGCAGCAGCAGCAGCGGCAAGGAGAGGAATGTGAGGATGCAGAGGATGGAGGTTGGGGTAGTGAGGAAACAGAAGTAGCAGGTGATGGCAGGCAGCATGTGTTGCGGCTGGGGTCACGCATGCAGACGCGTACGCTGTTGGCGGCTGCAGGATCCCAGGCGCACGGCATTGTGCGAGGTGAGTGCAGGGGGCGGCTGTCCTGCAAGCCCTGGCATGTCCTGCAAGGTGTGCTGGTGAGCGGCAGTGCAATGACTGCATATGCGACTGCCCAGGGACCTCAAGGTGTGCCTTGTCAGCAGCGTGTCCTGCCTGGTGCGTTGTGGCACCCACAAGGGTGCAGCAGGGACACAAACTGCGACCCTGCTTGCTGACATGTCCTGCTGCTGCTGCTGCTGCTGCTGGGCCCGCAGTGCTGCAGCTGCTGGATGCAGTGCACGGGCTGCTGAGGTCGGGCCGCACTGCAACTCAGCGCGACTTGTACTACACGGTGAGGCAGGGCAGGCGGCAGCGGCGGGTACCCTGGGTTGCTGTGGACCATGTTGCATTGTCAGCCTGGCACACACGCATTCCACCATGTGCACAACACCGCAGAGCATTTGCCGTCGGAGCTGCGACCTGGTTGGACCTTCAGTACACAGCCCGCCGCATTCACGGCAGCACCAAGTCTGGTCAGCCACCTGTGCTGCTTGTGCGTTGCTGCTGCAGCTGCTGGGCCCTCCCTTCTTCAACCACAGCCGCGACCTCAAGACAGCCCTGCAGGCAGCGCTTGCACTGCTGCGCCTGCCTCGCTCCTCGCTGGGCATCGCAGCGGCCAGCAAGGGCGCTGTGGCGGGGCGGCTGCTGCTGCGCTGCAGGCCTGGCGAGGCCTGGCAGGATTGCAGCCTGACGGGCCCGGCTGGGCGCGTCATACCCGGCGAGGTCGGCGCCATACAGGCCATGCAGATGAGGTGGGGTGGGGTGCAGCCAGGTCCCACGTGTGCGGCACACCCAACTCCAAGCAGGAGTGGCGCCCGTCTGGCCCAAACCAGCAGGGCCTGCTGGGCTGATTGGCTACACCCAGCAGAGTAGGCGCCACACAGGTCATGCACACGCAATGCCTGGTTGTCACTGGATGTGCAGTGCGTTACGTGGACATACAGGAGCTGCGCTGCATGCTGCATGCTATGATGCACGCGCCAACTTGCCGGGATGGCTTCAGCTTGCAATGCTGACACACGCCCCCGCTGACACTTGCACTGGGGGCACTGCTGCTGCCCACAGGCCTGCCGGTGCGCGGTTCATCCTGGTGGTTGAGAAGGACGCCGTCTTTCAGCGCCTGGTGGAGGACAGGCTGTTTGAGGCCATGCCCTGCATACTGCTCACGGGGCGCGGCATGCCCGACATTGCCAGCAGGTGGGCCGGCAGCTGGCGCCGGGTGAGGAGGGGCCCGTGGCTTGAAATGAATCAGCTTGAGCAGCGGCTGCCGGCAGGTAGCACCTGAGGCATGCAGTGCGGGGTCAGGATGATGCCTGTGAACCAGCATTGTTCGCGCTGCAGGCACTTGGGCTGTCTACCCCAGCTGCCGCGCTGCGTGCTGTGCCTGGTTGCGGAAAGTTTGCACAGTCCGATACTATCTATCGCTGCACCCGCCTCTGTGCTGACGCGGTGAGCTGTGCTGGTGTGCCTGCCTGCCTGCAGGGCGTTCTTGGCTGCACTGGTGGCAGCCTCCAGCAGCGCAGCAGACGGCCGCAGACGGCCGCTGCCTGTGCTGGGCCTGGTTGACTGGAACCCAGGAGGTGTGGCCATCCTGCTGTCATACAAGCACGGCAGTGCAGCAATGGGCCTGGAAGGGCAACGGTGAGACACATATGATCTGGCAGTCACTGGCTGCTTCTGGAGATTGTCGTGTGTAGCCATGGCTGTTTTTCCTGGGCAACGTGACATGCGTTGCACGGCACTGTTGTTGCTCAAGGAATCAGGATGGCTGAGCATCAGACCCATCACTGCTGCGCATGTCTGCATGTGCTTGCCTCACCCCCTGCAGGTATGCGGTGCCATTGCTGGCATGGCTGGGCGTCACCAGCGACATGCTGCAAGACGTGCCTGCCAGCGCCTGCCAGCCCCTGACGCCCCGGGACAGGGCCCAGCTGGTGAACCTCAAGGCGCGCCTGGCTGGCTGCTGCCCCAGCTGGCTGCCCGAGCTGGAGGAGATGGAGGGCTTAGGGCTGAAGGCTGACATCGAAGCGCTGTATGCTGTGATGGGGCATGCCGGGCTGGCGCAGGAGCTGGCACAGCGCATGATGCAGCGGCAGTACCTGGCATAGGCGGTACTGGCTGAACTTGTACCGTAAGTAGTGAATAGCATTCATGAATCAAAGCTATTTCAGAACAGATACACACATCTCTTCTTGATCCAATCAAACCCCTTTTGGACTATCATGGCAGCAGTACTGCTGCCTAGTCAGTGCCGTGCCACATGTGTATGGGCTGGTGCTTGATCTTTGACAGCTGATGGCGAGAAAAGAGTCTGTCTGTCATGCTCACTGAGGGGCCCTGCTGAGTCAAGGGACCACTGGCCATGCTCTGCTGTGCATATGCTGCTGACATGTCCAAGGTTGTGTGACATATGTGTAATCTTTTAACACCTCATGAGCAGAAAGATGGCTTGCTGGGCTAGTGCCTGAGGCAGGTTCAGTCCTGTACAACTGTATGGCAATGTGCTGTGATGTAACTGTTGGTCAAGTGCATGCTATACATGATGGAACTTCCGTGACAGAAGTACTGTAGTAAACCTGGGAGCCACTTACCCCCACCCCCCCCGCCCTGCTGGATATGATGGGATGCAGGACAAGATCGAGCACCCTTCACATGCATAATTACGGCAGATTGATCTATGGTAATGTGCTGTAATGTAACTGCTGGTCAAGTGCATGCCATACATGATGGAACTTCCGTGACAGAAGTACTTTAGTAAACCTGGGAGCCACTTACCCCCCCCCCCCCCCGCCCTGCTGGATATGATGGGATGCAGGACAAGATCGAGCACCCTTCACATGCATAATTACGGCAGATTGACATGCTAGCATAGGCAGATGCCGCATCAGCAGCACGGTGCTAACCTCTAGATGGCGGAATGACAACGAGGGACAAGCTAGTGATCACTAGTCATGACTGCGGGTGACTGGAAGGTTGACTGTCCGATAGAACCAGATCTGCAAGAGACTGTAGACTCTAGCTTGAAGCTAGCACCAGATCTGACGCACTGAGGCTGCTTGTGCCAGCTGGCACGTGTCAGACAAGGCACTGGTAGCTGTTCTACGCGGTACAACTCGTGAACTGCCCCACAGTGGCCCACTGCGCGGCAGTTCACGGAATAGATTCCGGGAAACTACTGCCCGCTGTCAAGGGGGAAGGAGGGCATTTCATGTTCTCAGCACAGGGGGCATCTCAGCAGCTGAAACTTGGTTTGGTAACTTGTTAGGGTGCATTTATAAGTGATGTGCCCAGGAGGGCCAGACCCTACTGGGCAGGGTGCAGGCCGCTGCAGTCTCACCAACGTTGGCAGGTGGTTGCTCCGTAACAGCTAATTCCAGGCCCTGCGTGCTCAGATAACGAAAGCAACAAATTTATGGCATTTAGATGCATTGAATCGTCTTACATTAAGACTGGGCGCGCATTCTGCCGCAGCAGGCGATTGTCCCTCCTAGTGAGTGCCCAGCCAGCTGTGCAAGGTACCAGCAGACCCGTAGAGAATCTGCCTGTGATATTTCAAACCGCAGTAGTGCATTGTTTGGGCGGTTGAAACCTGGGCGCAAATGCATCAGTTCCAGCTGTTACTTTAGCCCAGCCACGGTCTTTACCACCTCCTGTCGTCTGCCTCCTGGTGTGCTGATAGTTGCTGCTGCCGCAGTGGCCGTTGTTGCTGCACTCTGCCAGTGGCGCCCGCCGTGCGCCCACCAGGGGTGCTGATGCTCATCATGGACCTGCCTGGGCTTGGCCTCACTTCCTGCTGGACATGGCTCAGCCGCCGCCGTTCCTGCTGCTGCTGCTGCTGCTGCTGCTGCTGCTGCTGCTGCTGTTGTGGCCACTGCTGGTGGGCCAGGCGTTGTGAGCTGAGGCGCCTGCCGGGGCTGCCTGCAGATGATGCAGAGGGCACAACCACCACCTGCACTTCTGCTGCGTCATCATCTTCATCAAGCTGCCGCTGCTGCTGCCTGGGCTGGGGCGTGTACCTGGTCATGAAAGCATGCAGCGCAGCAGATATAGCAGTACATCGTGCCGATAATGACGGCATGGCAACACATAGTATACTGCACCTGAGACACGGTCTAGCGTACTGCGTATACGTTTGCGCCAGGCGGGCATCATGGTGGCATCTATAAAATTCTACTCAGCTGTGCGGCGGGCCAGTGACATCATCTGCCTGCACTGCAGTGGCAGCATACTATGAAAATGCATTTCAAATTATACATGCACATTCCTGTTGCAGATCCACACAAGGTACGGCCACCCCAGCACCAAACTTTTCCCACCTTCCGCCTGGTGCTGACATGAACATGCCAGCAGCTGCTGTTTGGCGGCGTGCTGCTGCAGCACCACTGCCCAGCGCTGATGACTCCAGCGACAGCCGCTGCCGCTTCTTGTCATGGTGCGCCAACCGCTGCTGCTTGATTTCCGCTTCTTCTGAGCTGTAAGACAGTGCACTGCCCTCACTGCCCGTTTCATCAACCAGTGTGCTGGCGGCTGCGAGGCTGCTGCTGCTGCTGCTGCTGGTGCCTGCCATCAAGGCCTGCAGCTGTGACAACCTTGACAGTCTTTGAAGATCTGCTTTTGCTTGTTTGTCTGCTGCTACCACTGTGTTGCCAGCTGCCATGCTGTGGTTTTGCCTGGTAGCTGCCACTGCTGTGGCTGCTGCCATCTTCCGACTTTGGTGAGCTCCCACTGCTGCTGCTGCTGCTACTGCTGGTCGTGCTGTTGCGCCTGCTGTTCCGTTGCCTGCGGCGCCTGCGTGCCGCCCTCTTGCGCTTCTTGCGCTGCTGCCGTGCCCTGCGGCGCCGGATGCGCAGGTAGCACCAACCACAGCAGCCCACAAACAGCAGTGCCACAAGGACCATGGAGATCACTGCCAGGCGAGTGCTCCAGAAGCCAGTGCGTGGTGGACCTGTAGCAGCAACAAAAGCAACAATGGCACCGGGTGTTGATGTGTTTTTGCCTGTCAATGCACCTCACAGCTTTCATTTTTGCTGCTGAGGCAGGCCTTGAACCACGCATGCCGCCACTGGTTGTTTGGCTGCCAATCAGTGAAGGAGGCGAGCCGAATTGCTGGCAAGTGGCTTTTGCAGTAGCAGCACCAGGCAAAGCATATGCACTGAAGACAATTAACCGCTTCGTGTCCGGTGCAGCGGACTTGGACAGCAAACTACTGCTGCCTTCAAGCCGTCCGGCTACCCACTGTTGGGGTTGCCCGTGCCGGTGCCGTCGCCGCCAGGTGGGCTGGGGGAGATGCCTGGCCTGCCATCCGGCTGGTCGTTGTTGCCTGTGGCAATGCACCACCGCGGAGCCAGGAAGTTCTGCAGGCAGCAGCATGGCGAGGTGCCGCTGTCACGGCACTGCTGCAAGCAACAGGCAGCTGCCAGCCCTGCAGCATGGTACTTGGGTGTGTGAGCACACCCCAGGCTCTATGACGACCTGCGCTCAACACAGCATACGCTGGAGTGTCTGGAGTCTGCTCTGTTCAAACACCTTCCATACACCTGGGCCCCCATGAAGTGCTGAACTGGCAAGGCACTGACAGGCACAGTCCATTCCGCCCAAGCAGCTGAACATGGCACAAATGGTGCAAGACTCACTGACAGGTCATTGGCAAAGCCCTGGTTGCAGGTGCAGCTGCAGGCCTCCACCAAACCGTTGCCACTGCAGTCTGCAGGAGGAGGTATGGCGCAACCACTGTTGGTGGTGTTGCGGCTGCCTCCTGCCATTACCAGCCTATAGGGCAGCAGCTGCAACAGCCCCATCTGCCACAGCCAAGGGCTGGATAGGCTATCAGCTGTTGTACTGGACTTGTTTTACGCCAAGGAGTTGTTCTAGCCAGAGTTGATGCTGCTACAGGTGCCGGGCTACAAGGTCAAGGATATTTCAGGCTGCTGCTGGATGAGTGGTCAACACAAACAACATCATTCAATGTTTGTGAATTTGGTGATCACCTAGAATCTTGTGTGCAGCAGAACCCTCCAAGCCAGATTAAAACGGATCCGAGCTGCGCATGGGGACATGTATGAGATCAGT
>JACERP010001632.1:0-17374 GCA_014080715.1 Scenedesmus sp. NREL 46B-D3 | reverse complement strand
AGCTGAGGAGCTGGCTGGTGTCAGCTTTTGGGCTGAGCTGTGGTGTTAAACACATGCATGTGGTGCTCGCCGGCTCTGGAGGGTAGTACCTGGTGGTCAGGCTTGCTGGTCCTCACCTTGACACACCTCTGCCTGCGCTGGCGCGCGTGTGGCTGTCTCACTCGGACGTGCAGGCAGCACATCTACCTGTCGATGGCGTGCCGCAACCCGAGGCGTGGGCTGATGTGCGAGCCGCCCGCCATCAAGCGCATCGACTTCTACTGCCACAGCGACCTCAGCCTGGCTGGCTTCATCGTGGCGCCGCCCACGCAGAAGAAGTGAGTGCCAGGTGTGGGGGGTGCTGCTGTGTTGTTGTGGGGCGGCTGCGACCTGGACATGCGCGCACGAAATGCTGCTGTGAACATGTGGCAGCTGCTGTGCGTGAGGCTGGACCGCAGTTGTGTTGCGCAAAGCAGGTAGCAATCAGCCTTCATGCATGGCACCTATGTGTTGCTGTGCCACACCATGTATCCCACTCTTTGCTGCTGCTGCTGCTACTCGTGTGCTCCAGGTGCTGGGTGTGGCTATGGCGTCACATGCCACGTGCGGACGTTCCTGCACGGCTGCAACCGCATCACGCTCAGCATCGCAACGCTGCCCAGCAGCGATGCGCTGCCTGGGGAGGAGCGTGGACAGGTGCGCCATTTGCTTTGGCATTGGTTAGGGATTAGTCTGAGGTTCAGGGTCAGGGACAGCCAAACTTTCTTGGGGGGTTGCATTTGATGGTTTGTTCGTGCACAGGTTTGCGAGCGCAGCTTCTTGCTGCGCTGTCGGATTGCGTGGAGGCCGCCAGCATCATGTTTGCCGATGCTGTTCAGCCTTGTGCAGCGCTGCCTGATAGGCTGCCATCGGGTGTCAAAGCACATGCATCGCACCTGACAGCGGTGGCACGGGCTGTTGTGTGCGCTGCCGCTGCTGTTGGTGTGTGCAGGTGTGGACGTGGCTGCGGCCAAGGGGCTGCGCAACCAGGCCAGCAACAGCAAGCACGTGCGCAGGTGAACACCCAGGACCCTGAAACACCGAGCCAGCACGAATGCAAACGTTGCTACTGCTGGTCTGCCTGGCAGTGTGCAGCAGGCCGCCTAGCCTGTCCGTCAATGGCCGTCTACCATGTCAATGCATCTGCTGCAACCAACCTTGGCTCCCACAGCACGATGCATTTGAACCGGGTGCGCAGCGTGCACGCATGAGCTGGAGCAGTCCACCCACTTGCACTGCCGCACCCCACTGCCCCGCCTGCTGCCTTTCACCTCACCTCGCAGGTTGCCGCTGTCCCAGGGCACAGCCTGCATGTCCTTTGGCATGTTCCTCTCGCTGTGCTTCTCTGCCCGCGGCCTGGAGGCCTTTGGCAGCCCCCTGCACACCGCGTTCGTGCGCTACTTTGGCCTGGGGCGCACGGTGATGTGCCTGCACCAGGACGGCATCCACCCCAGCGCCGTGGCGATGCCGCGCATACGGGTCGCCTACAGCCTGAACGCGCAGCTGCTGTGGCTGAAGCAGGAGGCGGCAGAGCTCTGCCAGGTGGGCCGCTCCGCGACGTGCGGCTCATCCCCACATGCTGCTGTGTGGGTTGCCGCTGCGTGCATATGTAGTAACTCTGTATGCAACCCTTGCATGTATGTTTTGTCGTCGTCTTGACGCATGGCACACTCTGATGATTGCATCACTCACTTATTGTTATTTACCGCGCAAACTGTATGCTTTGTGCTCTTTGTTCAACACATGAAACGACTGTGGCTCTTCCTTTGCCCGTGCAGGAGTCAAATGAGGCGTTTGATGTGCTTGAGTCAGCACTGCAAAACCACCCATACTTCAGGTCACAGGCAGCAGGAGCAGCAGCAGCAGTGTCTGCAGGCAGCAGCCCGTCGGCTGCTGGCCAGCAGCAGCAGCAGTGCTCGCCATCTGCTGGGCTGGATGTCACACCAGCAGCTTCTGCAGCGTACACACCGGTGGGCGCTGGCAGCGGCAGCAGCACCCCAAGGTCTGCCACATTTGACGGCGAGTTGGCAGCAGCAGCAGGCGATGCTGCTTCCGGCAGCGACAGCAGCGGCAGCGGGCCGCTGCTAGTGAGCATGTCGGCCATGCTGTCTGCTGTTCGCAAGGACCGCATCAGCTTCATGGACAAGGTGGCGGAGGCGGTGCAGCACGCAACACCAGAGACGCCCACACAGCAGTCAGCGGGTGAGCCGGCCTTCACAGGAAGACCCAGGCTTGGCATGCTGCGATGGATTGCAGACAGATCTGCTGGCATGTCTGCTCAAGTAGCAAAGCTTGATGCAAGCCCCAGTCATATGGTTGCGCTGTGATGCTGAAGTAGCTGTCAGTTGGCAGAGCAACTCTTGGCGGCAGGCTGGGGGTTGGACTGGTGAATGCATCTGCGTCTGATGTTCTTGCTTGACAGTGATGAGGCTGCGTGCAGTTTCTAGTAACGCACTGTCAAGCTGTGCAGGCGGGCTGGATACACCGTGTATGTCTGCCCTGCTGCTCTGGGCGTGTGCTGCTGCAGGCGGCATGGTGTGGGATGAGCAGCTCATGGCAGGCATCCTGGAGCTCAACAGGTTACGGCGTAGCCTGGCAATTACGTCACTCACATGGGCAGCAGCACTGCAAGAGCCGTCCTTCTTTGCTCAGATGCTGGCGGCATCCTCGTCAGCAGCGGTCACAGCAGCTGTGGCGGCTGCAGCAGCTGCCGCAGCGCCGCCAGGCAGCCCCATGGCCATGGCAGCGGCGGCAGCAGCGGCTGCTGCCGTGTTTGCTGCTGGCGGGGAGAGCAACAGCGGGGAGAGCAACAGCGGCAGCGCGCATGGCGGCAGCATGTTTCATCTGCCTCCTGCTGTCGCTGCGCAGCGTATGGGTATTTCTGATGGCCAAGGTGCGGCAGACGCCCGGCAGCACACTGCTCAGCTCTTGCTTACTGCCTTGTAAGCTCACGTGCACTGTGCCTTTCTGAACAGTCTTTGTGGGCTTGGCGGTCCTGTGAAGCAGCAGCTGCTGCTGTTGTGCAGCTGGCATATGTACACCACCTGCATGCTGCCTAGCCCGCCGTCGCCGCTGTAGTTGCCACTGATGTGTGTGGCTCATCTGCCTTCTGTGTGTGGGCCCGCTTCAAATGTCATGCAGATGGCGACTCCTCAGGCCCAGCTTCAGGTGTATCAGTGCCCATCATGCCCAACATGGGCCCCATCGCAGTGCAGGCAGTGGCCAACCTAGTGGCGCACGAGGCAGCCTCCAGCGCTTCTGGCGGACTGCTGGAAGGCAGCCAGTTGGTGATGATGGCAGTCACGCAGCGTGCTACTGAGGCAGCTGCAGCAGCAGTTAGCGGCAGCAGCAGCGGCTGCGGAAGTAGCGCTGCGACGCCTGGCGCTGCCGCTACGCCAGTTGAAGCACCAGGAGCTGGCAGGGATGCTGCTGCAGCAGCAGCAGCAGCAGGCAGGGTTGCTTTGCACAGCCGCCGCGGCAGCTTGGGCGGCAGCAGCTCGCCCAGCAGCCCTCGAGCAGCAGCAGCAGCAGCAGCCGTGACGCCTGGCAGTTCTCCTGGGAAACCAGCGGGGCAGCTGCTGGCAGCAGTTGGGCACCGGCTGACCGGCAGCCTGAGTGCTGGCGCCAGCAGCAGCAGGACGACAGCCACCGGTCAGCCCAGCTCGCCGACCTCAACGTCAGGCGGCAGCAGCTACGTCGCGGAACGGGGAAAGCAGCTGTCACTGCAGCAGCAGCGCACAGCCAGTGGCGCAGGCAGCACGGGCGCAGCAGCGCGGCGGCAGCAGAAGCAACAGCAGCAGACAGTGCGAGTGGGGATGAGGGCAGCAGTGATGATGGGGAGGTGCCTCATGACAGCTTTGTGGCATGGATGACGTCACACGAGATCACCAATGCGTACGACACGGATGACATGAGTGACTACTTCCCTGAGCAGCTGCCTGATTGGGACGAGCCTGCGTCCGCTGCTGCTGCTGGCAGCTCTGCTGCTGGCGCCAGCGGCAGCCACTCGACTGCAGCAACAACGGCAGCAGCTGGGACGGCGGCGGCTGCACAGCCAATGGCTGATGTCGCTGCGCAGCAGCAGCAGCGGCGGCCGCCAACGCCGCCAGCTACACCTGAGCCGCCTCGCAGGGTAGGCAGTGGTGCATCTGGCGCTGGCGCCGAGACAGCGGACAGCAGCAGTGCAGCAGCAACCGCAGATGGTGTTCCCTCATCACTGAGACAAGAGCCGAGCAGTCATGTGCGTGCACGGTCTGTTGAATCAGCAGCAGCAGCAGCTGGTTTGAGTGGTGTATCAAGGCCTGCTGCTGGTGCTCATCGGCGAGCTGAGTCAGCTGAGCTGACAAGCGCTGCTGTGCATTTGCGCACAGGTTCAGCTGATGCAGCTGGCTATGACTTCAGCAGGCAGCAGCAGCAGCAAGGCAGCGGCATACCAGCGGGTCTGCCTTCCATCAGAACTGGCTTGAGCGGCACCACAGGCTTTGCAGGTATGGCCGCTGCCACGCACAGCAACAGTACAGGCAGCAGCGCTGTTGTCGGGGTCGGCTTGGGCAGCGGCAGCTTGGGGCTGCAGCAGATTGCGCGCGTCGCTCTGCCAGGCCGCGCGCTCATGCCAGCTGGCATTAATGATACAGTCGTGCCTATCTTTGACAGGGAGCCAACATCCATTGCCGCGTATTACCTCTCCAGCAGATCGTATCAGCTGCAGCTGAATGCTGCGATGCGGCAGATCCTGCATGTGGAGCGGCGGCCTGCAGGACAGCAGCAGCAGCAGGGACGGCAGCAGCAGCAGCAGCAGCAGCAGAAGGCGGTCAGCAGCAGTGGCAGCGACGGCACGGCAGCAGGGGGTGCTGCAGCCGCACATCACCACAGCCGCTCTGTGAGTCAAGAGTCGTTCAGCAACAGGGGCTGTGCTGAGGCGGCTGCGGGGGGAGCTGCTGATGGTGCTGCTGCTGCTGCTGAACAGCTAGCTGCTGCAGCTGCAGCAGTGGCGCAGGAGCAGCGCGGGGCAGCTGGCAGCAGCTCAGGCGCAACAGCAGGCGCTGCTGACAACAGCAGCAACGGCAGCAGCAACGCAACGCAGGCCTCAGCAGTGCAGCAGCAGCAGCGCCGTCCGCAGCCGCTGAGCAGTTCCTCTGCATCATCCAACCAGCAGCAGCAGCAGCAGCAGCGGCAGCCGGACTGGCTTGCACTGCTGCTGAGCCCGGAGCCGCTGCACGTCAAGCACGCGTTTGAGGATGAGTCGCCAGGCATGCCGTGGCTGCGCGCGCGCTTCTCCGTCACCGCCTACTTTGCGCCGCAGTTTGCGGAGCTCAGGCGGCGCTGCATAGCTGGCGGCGAGGCAGCCTACATCACCAGCCTGTGTCGCTGCCGCAAGTGGGCCAGCCGGGGCGGCAAGAGCAATGCGTACTTTGCCAAGACGCGCGACGACAGGTTCATTGTGAAGAGCCTGAGCAAGCCTGAGAAGGTGGGTGTGAACTTCTGGGCTGCGCGGCCGGTGTGCAGGCGGGCGGGTGCTGCGCAGGTGTGCCTGGTGATCTGGGCCTCTTGCTTTTGGGCCATCACGGGCGTCGTGTGTGCTGTCCACCGTCCAGCCAGTGCACAGCATCAGGAGGTAGCCGGCCTGTGGCATGCACAGCCGTGCCTGCACCAACGCTGCGCACATGCTCGTCGATTTCGAACCCTGCAGGCAAGCTTCCTGGAGTTTGCCCCCGCCTACTTTGGGCACATGGCCCGCGCGGCAGCCTCCGGCGCGCGCACCACGCTCGCCAAGGTGGCCGGCGTGTACAGCATCACAATACGCACGCAGGGCGGCGCGCCGGCGGCGGCGGCGCCGGGCGCGGGCGGCCAGGGCGGGCCCTTCAGGGACGGCAGCATCGACGTGCTGGTCATGGAGAACATCTTCTACGACCGCCAGATCAGCAGGATCTACGACCTCAAGGGCAGCGAGCGCAGCAGGTTCAACGCGGACGCGGCGGCCAACCCGCAGGACGCCGGCGAGGTGCACCTGGACGACAACCTGCGCCGCAGCAACCTGCAGGTGTGCAGGTGCCGTGGCGCAGCGCTGCGCCGTCGTCCACATCCACCACCTGCAGCAACACAATCACGGACCAGAAATCAAGCCAGAAGGCAGCATGGTATCATGGCAGCGCACGGGCAGCAGGGAGGGCAGTGCACCTGGGTGCTACCTGCGGCCCTGCATCAACTAAGCAGCAGTCTTGTTGCTGCAATAACTGCCTGCGTTGAACATGCTGTGCTCAGTCCCGCCCTGCTGTCGTCTTTCTTCAGGCCATGTGGCCTGTCTGCTTTGACGCTTATTGATATCCTTGATGCTAATGCTGCTGCTGCTGCTACTGCTGCTGCTGCTGCTGCTGCTCCCGCTGCTGTCCAGGCGCCGCTGCTGGTTGAGCAGGGCCTGCTGCGCAGCATGGAGCATGCGCTGTGGCGTGACACCAGCTTCCTGGCTGGCCTTGGCGTGATGGACTACTCGCTGCTTGTTGGTGAGTTTGGAGGGCGGCGGGGCGGTGTGCATCATGCAGTGGGGTGCTTGCTGCGGTGCGCTGCAAGATGGCCAGGACAGGCCACACGTGGGTGGCAGGTATTGCATGGGCGGGGCATCAGGTTATTGTAGCGCTGGACAGATGCCACACCAGCAACTTCTTGTTGCGCTGGCACATGCAACACCAGTATGCTTGCCCTTCCTGGGATCCTGAGTGCAGCCACCACCAGCTGCTGGCAGCCATCATTCGCTCCATCATTGCGTGTCCTGTCTGTCACTCGTCATCAACCGTTCACACAACTTACTTTCAAGGAATAGGACTAGTTGTTTATTTTCGCTCACACCACCTGGTGGCGGATTGCAGATGTTTGAATGTGCACCGTGTGATGTGACTGGCTGCCTCTGCAAGACTCCAGCTCAACTCCTCTCTCTCTCTCTCGCTTTCTCTTGCCCACCGCTGCAGGCGTCGACCGCGAGCACAACCAGCTGGTGGTGGCCATCATCGACTTCATCCGCACCTACACCTGGGACAAGCAGCTGGAGACGTGGGTCAAGGCCAGCGGCATACTCGGCGGCAGCGGCAAGGAGCCCACCATCGTCTCGCCCAAGCAGTACATGCGGCGCTTCAGGGCAGCCATCAGCAGCTACTTCACGATCGTGCCGGATGGGCATGAGGTGGAGCCGCCGCTGGACCCCGACGCTCCGTGACGCCCCGGGCGCAGCGGCAGCGGCAGCAGCCTTGCAGGGCCGGCGGCAGCGGCAGCAGCAGCAGCAGCAGCGGCGCATGACTCGGTTGTGCCGGATCAGCCCGCTGTGCAGCCACTGCTACAATTGGATGCTGCGTAGTGGGTGTTTGACTGTCTGGTGTAAGGCAGGAGGCATGCATTGGGGAAGATTGCTGTGGAAGGCAATGGGTGGGGTTGATCTGTTGTGTTGTCGCTTTGAATGTGGCATGGGCCGCCGGCTGTTGTGGGGGTATGTTCAAGTGTGTTGCAAGTGTGCTGCTGAGCTTTCACACGCATGTGCGTCTCAGTTGCCAGGCCGTCATTGCAGGAGCCAAAGAGCCTAATAAGTTGTGCTCTTTGCTATCTGAGCATTGGTCTTGCGTACCTGCTGCCCCTCTCAAGGGTGTGCACAAGTTCGAAGATTTCACCATGTCTGGGATTGCAGGAGCTGCCTGCTGTGTGGAGCTTCCTGTGCCAATGAAACATGTGTCGCCAGTTCAATCATAATGCTGCAATGCCTTGACCAGCAACATCCGTGCACAGTTTACAGTTACTGCTGTAACTCAGGGTGTTGTGAGTTGTCCACGGCTGCGATGGCGAGGGCTGGCAATAAGAGTTTGCATTGGGCGCTTGCAGAAGCATCATATGCAGCAGCAATGTGTTGTTCCAGGGCTCGCTCACAAGCTCATGTGCGCTTGAACGTCCAACCTCTGTGTGTGGGACAGCACCATGTGCTGGGAGCCCTTGCCAAGGACACCTCCAAGATATACGTGACAGTGTGACATGCATCTTACTGCAGGCAGTTCTCATTGCTGCATGTTGTCGTCTGCATCTTCCATGTCAGCATTGTTTGCCACGTGATTGGTTCTAACGTCTTACTGGTCTGTGCAGCAGCATCCAGATGCTGGCAGCTGGGTGCTTGCAGCATGTAGGCATGCTGAGGTCTCACTCTGCAGCTGCCACTTGTGCTCAGACCCTTCAGCTTGGCCTGAGGGAGGCTGGGTGACTGTGCTTGGCTTCTCCGGCTGGGTGGTGTTCTGCTGCTTCTTCACCTTTCAACAGCGCGGTGGAACGCAGCCTCCCCCGTGCGGCATGGTGGCGATAACAACCTCATAAGACAGTGGCTTGCTTGATGTTGTATGCAGCTGTACCTTCTCTGCTGCTGGTTGGCCTTGCGTGCTGGTTCCATGGCAACACGCATTCTCTGTGTCTGTGCACAGGTGCCAGTGGTGATGATGTCTGCTGACATGCATGTTAAGTGTGACGGTGTTGCAGTAGCATTGCATAATATACTCATGCACCTGCCTTGATGGCGTGGTGTCTGATCAGACAGCCCAGTTCATGGGCTGCAAGGATGCGTGCACACGTGTACATGCATGCATGCATGCATATGCAGTGCCGGCGCTGCTTTGTAGTGAGGGACAGGCCTCATCAGCGTCGGCAGTATGTTACACATTGAAGCCAACTTGGCTCAAACGCTGCAGCATCAACGCCTCACGCGTAGCCAGCATGTCATCGGCCGCACCTCAGGGAAAGGCCCGTCACGTGCACACACACGCTGGCCACTGACAAATTGTTACACAAGGGCGTGTGACGGACACTGCATTATGCGGCGGCCGCCGCTGCTGGCTCATCACACACAGTGCTGGCACAGCATCAGCTCCATCAGCAGGCACTGCAGCAGCCTACGCAAAGCCGGCCTGCCTGGCCCCGTGGTGCACCAGCACTAGTTCAGGCAGTACTGCTGGCTGGATGCTAGCCACTGCTTCGCTTTAAAGAAATTTCCTTCTGGGATAGAGTGCTGCTGCTTCTTACTGGCAGCTTGCTCCTTTTCAGGCCTGAAGTCCCTTCAGGCCTGAACCTAGGTGGTTCTTGACCATGCCTAGTAACTCATGTGCATGCCTTCCCACCAACGAGAAGTGTGTCTCCCCAGGAAACAGGTGCAGCTGCGCACCTTGTATCCCCTCAGCCAGCCATGTTGCCTGTGCAACCGTCACGTTCACGTCCTCCTCGCCCTGAAACACCAGCGCTTGCGCTGCGATCTGCTGCAGGCTGATGCCCCAAGGCTGCGTGGTCAGCCGCATGTCGTGGAAGAGGCCCCCGCTGCCTTGTGCGACCGAGTCAGCCAGCATGCGTGGCAGCAGCTCAGTGAATGCAGCTGGCTGCAATATCAGCAGCTGCCTGTCGGCTGGATGCATGACAGCGCCGCACAGCTGCAGCGCTATGCTGCTGGCAGCCCCCCTCAGCATGCCCATAAAACCCTGCTGCCGCTGCGGCGGCCACTGCTGCTGCTGCTGCACTCCGGTCACCTGCATGGTGCCTGCCGGTGCAGCGGCCACGCCGCGTGAGCTGCTGCTGCTCCGGCTGTTGGAGTCCTGCAGCAGCAGCCTTGAGAGCGTGGGCGCCGCCGCCATCAACGGTGCTGTCGCAGCCAGCCCTAGCGCAACCAGCTGCGGTGCATACGCAATCAGGTTGAACCCAGCGCGGTCGAGCCAGTGCATGCCCTGCAGCAGCTGGGCCGACCCCGGGCCGCTGCAGTGCGTCATGCTGGCCACCAAGCATACGCCTGCCGTGGTATTGGGGTTCAACGCGGCGCAGGCGCAGGCAAAAGGGCCACCACCGCTGGTGCCAATATGTACCGCGGATTGCAGGTCAAGATGGCGCATCAGCTGGGTTATATCACCTGCGTACGATGCAAAGGAGCCTGCAGCGACGTGGGCAAGCAGGGGTGGTAGCCGTCCGAGTCAGTTGTTGAGCAGGCTGTGCAACACGCACAAGGTTGATGTTCAACAGTGGGTGCGCAGCAGTGCTTGCATGTGCCAGCCTTGCTTGCGTGCGGGGAGGGGCAGGGGGTGGACGGGGAATTCACAGTGTTCAGCATTCTAGTGCCGGGTCCTTTTACAAGGTTGAAGCAGTAGGGCCTACAGTCAGACGTTGTTGTAACTGTTGATGAAAGTGTTAAGCCTGCACCGCCGCAATGACCAGTTGGAGGTTCGGCAGTTTGGAGGCGCTATTGTGGCTGAATGCATGTTGAGCTGCTCGCATGCATCTGCTGCTGCTGCTCCTGCTGCTGCTGCTGCTGCTGCTGTTGCTGCCATATCACATATGACAGGGCCTGTTGCATGCAAATGCAACATTGTATAACGTGCATAATGTGAACGGCAAATATGATACACACCCTCTGGGTTGTAAGATGATTTTCCAATGCCAGGCCTGTCCACTGCAACCAAGCTAATGCCGTGTGCTGCTGCTGCCTCGCTCCAGATGGCTCCTTCCGCGGCACTGCTCGGCCACCCGTGATGATAGACAGCGGCTAAGCCTACGGAGTGCAAGCTACTGCCGAAAACCGCAAAGCTAAGGCAGCGACCGTCCACCAGTTGAATGTTCTGCCTCACGAAGTGCATACTGCAATGTGCAGACTTTGTGAGTCGTCCTCGAGCAATCAGCAGCGAGATGTCCCCTCAAAGCAACGGTGCTGAGATTGAAATACATTTGTGCCTGATTTCATTGTAAATAGATGCGATGACTGTTAGTGGCCTGACACGGTGCGTGCCAACATTGGACGCTACATACGAACGCAGGCACGTCACCACAGTAGCTCTTATGTATCTGCTGCAGCGACGAGTTGGAAATGTTGCTGCTGCTGCTGCGCTTGCAGTGTGGAGCTGTGCAACAGTTGCTGCAGCCCTTGCAAACCTTTGTGCAGTCACAGTATGACTGGCACAGATACGTCATCTGCTTTTAGCCCACCTTCAGCAATGCTTTGCTCAACTGCAGTTGAGCGGTGTATTACTTCTTGTATAGACATCCTTCACAATCAACATGGTGCACTGGATCCTGTGCGTATGTTCATGCATTCTGGTACAGTCACAACCCGACACACTGCTGGCAGCAGTCACTGTTTAACGGCGCTGAAGGCAGCAGCTGCTTCGAAGCATTCTTGGAGTTTCCATGACTGCTTACCAGCTGGCTAGCATTCAGCTACGGTTAGAAAGGTGAGGTGTACATACGACCAAAGTCAACACTTGCAGCTGGCTGACATGCCCAACAACTTGAAGGAAGAAGAGACACCGGACGTGTGGCGGCAGCTGCAGCAATGCTGCACCTGCAGCCCAGCCGCACTGGCTGTGATGTACCAGCATGGGCAGCAGCAGCTCTAAGAGCAAGCATAGCAGCTCATGGAACAGCAGCAGCAGCAGCAGCAGCAGCAGCAGCAGCAGCAGGCAGGGCACCTGCAGGAGGCTGAGCAGTGTGAACAGCTGGCAGAGCCACCACTGGTAGAACAGCAGCAGTTGTGGAACCGTTCTGGAACCGTGGTGATTCTTGAAAGGTGCTGTGCCGTAAGCACACTGCCAGCACATTGCATGAGCTAGGTTGCTGCCCTGTCGGCGTGCAGATGTTGAAGTCCAACAGCCTGCACAGGCGCTGCAGCATCACGTCCACCGGTGTTCATGCTGGTACCATCATGAACAGCCAACAGCTGCAGCTAGCAGCGGCGGTGGCGGCGTCAGCAGCAGCAGCAGCAGCAGCAGCAGCAGCAGCAGCAGCAGCAGCAGCATGCACTGCATCGTACAGGTTGTCACGTACGCAGCCTTTGGTTGGAAGCTCTGCCTCAGCAGAAACAAGTGGGTGCTTGTGTCTGCTGTTGCCATCTGCTGCAGCAGAGAGTTGGTGAGTAATTCTATCAAATTATGAATGCTCACGGCTTGTTGGGCAAAGCACTCACGGCGGCTGCGCTCATGATGAGCAGTCGGTGACACAGCACTCTGCATGCCGTGCACTAAGTAGCAGCCGCATGCAAACACCCCATGACTGTGTTGCCATGCTGCTGTGTCGGGCTGCGTGCAGACTGGTCTTGATCTGCACACATCACACCAACGAATGTGTATGCTATGAGAGACCTGTTACAGGCCTGATAACGAGAGAAGCGATGACGTGCATGCACAGGCCAGCGGCCTGTATAGTTGCAAACAGTGTGTTATGTGACAACGTCACATAACAGACGCAAGATTTGTGCAGCCGAGCGACAACCACGCTTTCGCTACAGCCCTGTGGTTACAGGGCTTAGGTGAAAGCTGCATTTTTCTCAGCTGCAAGGGCCAGCAGTTGAACTGTGTGTGTCCAGCTCTTTGTATCTTTTCATACTTAAAGGCAAGCTATTGCAGGTAGCAATAAAGTTCTGGTATGACATGTCACCTGCTTCACACAGGCAAGGCACACTTACCAGGCTGCTGCGCATAAACCTGAGTTGGCTCAATTGGACGCTACGGAGTGACTGATCTATTCCATAGCTAAATGACTATGGCCAGGGCACTGTGAACGCTGTGTAAAGCACAGGCCGCTTGTTCATAGTAGCACGTGGATCATATGAATCTGCATAAAGCAGGGCTTGGAGAACAGCATGCAGTGCCCCTCAGGGCCTGGTATGCCATACCACACCAAATACAGAGCGGAAGAAGCGTTAGCTTACAGACTATAGCTATTGTCTGTTGCAAAACTGCCTCCTTGAAATTTGTTGCAACAGCAATGTCGCGAACCGCTGCATAGCTCATCAGCCTTGTTCTGTAGCCGGTTCCCACATCTGTCTAGACTCAGGACCATTCCTGGTCCTGCATTGAGCCAGCACATTTTTTGCTGACTGCCTGTCAATTTTCCGCGTCTCCCTCCTGTTTCTAACGAATTACACACACGCGCACGCCAAGAGCGAGAGTTGTTGAGTCTCGAAAATTTATAATTAAACATGGTAATCTGTTCCAGTCAGTATGTTCTGCTACTGTCATATCACCTGCGTCTCTGCGTCCGTACATCATCAAGGAAGGTCAATCGGCAGTAAACACGTTGAATTCACCACCACGGCTTATGCCTTTCTGTATTGCCTCACAAACCATGCAAAACCTGCACACTTTCTTGTATTGCATGGTGCTCGTGTTGAGTTATTGGACAGGGAGGGCATGAAGATCGTAAGCATGCTCCCTGCTGCCCGTATGTGCTGCGTCTCACTGCAGGCCGCGCCTCTGTCACAGCCTCATTGGTTATCAGCTTTTGACGCAGCGTTGAACTGCATCGGCCAGGTTACTTGTACGCCGAACTGCCGTTGCTGCTGCTGCTGCTGCTGCCACAGGCTGTGCTCGGAGAGGGACCCGTTTGCAGTACTCTGCTGCAGCATCATGGAGACAACATACTACTAGATTGCTGTGCAGAGCCAATTCTCGCTCAGATTCCCCAACAGCATCAGCCGCAACTGCAACCTTCTGCCAGCGGCTCCAGCAGCAGCAGCAGCAGCAGCAGCAGCAGCAGCCCGTTGACCCTGTGCCTGCAAGTGCCAGACCTGCAGCGCTGTGTACAGTCACAAGATCTGCACGTGGTCCTGTTCAGCAACCCACATGGCTTACTGGCAGTGCCATACTTGCAGCAGCTGCTGCAGCAAAAGGGCAGCAGGCTGCCGCTGCACTTGTACTGCACTGAGCCATGCTACCACGGCTTCCAGCACCTGGCACTGGAGCTACTGCAGGTTTCGGAAGCTTTGCAGCAGCAGCACCAGCAATGGTGCGACCAGCAGGGCCAACAGCAACCGCTGCCCCAGCAGCTGCGGCTGTACCAGCAGCAGGTTCAGCTGCACTGCCAGCAGCTGCTAGCACAGCAGAACCAGCAGCAGCCACTCGTGGCGTCTGGCAAACCACCCTTCTCTCAACAGGCATGGCTTGTCACCAAAGCAGGTGGTGTGGGGTGTCCACCTCAGCAGCAGCGGCAGCAGCAGGCAAGGACTGGAGGGCAGCAGCAGCAGCAGCCCCCAGCAGGGCCAGGTGGCTCCATCCCACCCGCTGTTCCTCCCCTGCTGCCGCCTCCACCACTTGCCAACCCATCTCAGCCACAACCAGCAGCAGCACCTCCAGCAGCCGCAGCAGCAGCAGCAGTGCAAGTGTCAGGTGTGGTTCCGCTGTTCAGTCAGCAGCAGCTGCAGGCCGTGCTGGATGCCCTGCAGGTGGTGCGCTTTGGGCAGCGCCTGCAGCTGCCGGGGCCGTGGGGCCTGACTGCTGAGGCGCGGCCTGCAGGCAGCAGCATCGGGTCTGCGCTGTGGACGTTGACGGTTGGGTCGCAACGGTGAGGCAGGTTCGTGACGTGTTCCAGTTGGGACCTATGGCACTGCATACCCAATGTGGGTGTCAGGATGAGACGCAAGGCGAGCACTGGTGCTGCGCTGCAGTTGCTGATGCCAGCTGGCTCGCGGCGGTGGTGCTGAGAGCAGTACGGGCATGGCATGCATGCTGTGCGAGCCAAGCACCGCCATCCAGACCCCTGCAGGGCCACCTGTGTGTTGCCTGCCTCAGCTGTGTGGTCCAGCCACTCAGCATCACTGCATACAGCTCCACTTCAGCACCTTGATGCTGCGCTACTTCACCCCTATGTTTACTGCTTGCTGCTGCTGCTGCTGCTGCTGCTGCTGCTGCTGCTGCCTCTTGCTAACCCTGTAGGGTCACCTACCTGTCACCTGCTTCCCTGTGGCCCAACCATTCAGCACCGCTGCACACACCCGCCCTCCAGCAGCTCGATGCTTTGGTACTCGGCGCTGGCTGCCTGTGCCCTGACCTGGCGCTGAACCCTGCAGAGCAGCTGCTGCCTGCAGCAGCTGGCGCTGCAGCACGGGCTGTTCTGGGGGGTGGGAGGGTGCTCGTGCCAGTGCTGCCCTCAGGTGCGGCCACCTCGCCAGCAATATTGGATGATGTTACGTATCGTCAAATCTGACACGTGTGTACTGTTGTACGTATCCTCTGTCAGCCTTTTTGAAACTGCATATCTCATCCCATTATGGTGCTCATGCGTCTCTCATGTTGATGCTCTGTCAGCAAATGCACAATTTCTTGCATCCACTGCCTTCCACCATAACCCACAGTTCAAGTTTTGGTTGTCCAATGGTATGCTGTGTTATGCTATGTCACGTTACGGCTGTAGGTACAGCTGTGCTGCAGCTGCTAGAGCACATCCCCCGCGCTTTACTAGCCACAGCAGGCCCAGCAGCAGCGGCCAACACGCCGCTGCTCTACCTGTCGCCAGCAGCACCTGACGCCCTGGCAACAGCCAGCAGCTGCTGCGAGTACTTGGAGGCCCCCAGGAAGCAAGCTGTGCTGTTCCACGGGCAGGCACCGTTTGAACACGACAGGCAGCTGGAGACCGGGCAGTTGCGGCTGTTCACTGGCTTGGCAGCAGGAGATCAGGCAGCAGCACCAGCAGACAATGTTGCAGCAGCAGAACCTTCTGCAGCAGGGAGTGAACAGTTGATGTTTGGTGGGATGGTGGCGGGCGGCTATCAAGGGGCGCTGCAGCAGGTGCAGGCTGCTGGGCCTTGTGTGGTGTTTGTTCCGCTGTGGAGCCTGGCAGCAGGTGAGGCGTGTACGTCACAAGTTGTGGCAGCCAGTAAGTTGTTACCATGTTATCTAACAATGTTACTATGGTTTACGTGTCATGGCTGGCTTTGGTTAGATGGTTCACACTGTCCTTGGAGGTGTCACAGCTCACAACTTAACTTTTACACAAGCCATGCGAGGGCGTTCTGCAAGGCCACATCCTGCTGGTTTGAAGCAGTGTCATATACAGCCAAAAATGGATCACAGGCTTACAATTGATCGCCACTGCTAGTGGTGGTGGTGGTGGTGCTGCTGCTGGTGCTGACACTGCGACATCCTGTTGCTGCTGCTGCTGCTGCTGCTGCTGCTGCTGGCAACTGCAACAGGTCCAGCGCAGCAGCTTGCTCAGCAGTGGTGCGGTGACCCCCGCAACCTGCTGCTGCTGCCAGACAAGGGCCGCTGTCCGCAACCTGGTTGCAGCAGTGCCTGCAGCAGCAGCTGCTGCCGCCCCCGCAGCGGAAGCAGTGGCAGGTGCAGTACATGCCGGTTTGCAGTGCAGCAGAGGCTGCGGCTGCGGCTGCTGCATCTGCGTCGGGAGCCGGTTTGACTCCTAGGCAGCTGCTGCAGCTGCTGCTGCAACCGTCACCCCCAAGGCGGCAGCAACGCAAGGCAGGTGACGGTGTCTGCAGGGTGCTGTTGGGTGCTGCAGACAGGCAAATGCTGGAGGCTACTATGCATGCAGATGGGTAAGTTGTGGGGCTGCAGCTGCTTTCTCAGAACGCTGCAGCAACAGCCAGATGCCTTGACCTGCACAGGCACATGCAAACATGCACAGAGGCTGCTGTATGCATTGGCGTGAAGCAGAGAAGATGCCCCCACAGCACCCACTTCCACTCCTGAGCCAGAGTGCCAGCAAGTGACGATGCGTGTGTGCCGCATGCCTGCTGCCACCTGCACCCACGTGCTGCATGAGCAGAGCAGCAACTCCACCGTGAATCAACCAACAACAACACAAATGGCTTCGTTCATAGCATGTAGCAAAGCAATATGGCTTCCCTGACCAGCTGCCACGTGGGACCTCCTGACAACTTCCGCATCGCCTGCAGGGTAAGCCTGACCTCCTGCAGCCTGACAACCTTGCTGTCCAACGTTCAGGGTGCGCCGCCCGCACCTCCACCAGGCAGCAGCAGCGGCGGCAGCAGCAGCAGTGCATTCAGCTTCCAGCTGGTGCAGCTGCCGGATCCACTGCTTGAGGTGCACCTGAGCAAAGACCTGGCAAAGTCGCTGCACCTGATGCCCTGACAACACCACCAGCAGCAGCAGCAGCAGCAGCAGCAGATGGAGTGGCTGGTTCAGCAGCAACAGCAGCAGCAGGCTTGAATGACACCAACAACATCAATGAAGGGGTGCAGCCGGCAGCAGCGCTAGCGGCAAGGACCCGCAGGTGTCGGTGGCCGCTGTGCGGGCGCTGCTGAGTCATCAGGCTGGCGTGTGGCGGCTGGACCCGCTGCCAGGCGGCACGAAGACGACGCCGTTGCTGCTGCGCTGCAGCTGCAGCAGGATGGCGCTGCGCCGCTGCTGTGGGGCTCCGTGCAGCTCACCCCCCTGCTGGGTGCCCTGCAGGTGAGCCAAGGACAAGCGCTCTGCAAGTTGTGCTGCGTTGGTGGCCTGTTGACGCGTGCTGCTGTGGTGGGCCGGGTGGCTGCTGACGGCAGCAAGTGGTGACCTGCAGGTTGCATGGACTGGATGGTGTTGGAGTTACCTTTGCACAGATGTGTGTGGTTGCAATA
>JACERP010001631.1:0-17386 GCA_014080715.1 Scenedesmus sp. NREL 46B-D3 | reverse complement strand
CCGAGTGATGCCAAGGCAATCACTGCTGGTGCTGCTATGATTACCGAGGCATTGGCCTGCTGCTCACATGGACATCTTCCTGGGCCTGCGGTCCTGCTGTGATGGCTCATGGATGGTGGGGCTGACCTCCACACACAGCACCCCCTGCACACCACACCACACAGCAGCAACGACGCCAACATGGAACATGGTCTCCAATGCAGTTGCGACAAGGCACAGCAGTGATTCCAACCATGCAGGCCACAGAAAGACGTGGCTGCTAGTGGGCTGTGCAAAAACCTTACAACAGCGCAAACACGAGCTGCCGTCAGCGCAACGACCAGAACTTTGCAACGGCCAGAAGCATCCGCAGGTGCACCAGTACTGGCAGGGATGACAGCTGAAACCCAACACCGCACCCACCTGCTCCGCAGCAGCTGCACCAGCCTGTCTCGCTGCGTCACATCCAGGGCCATGCCCACACTGAACACCATACCGCTGCGGCCCTGCGCTGCTGCTGCTGCTGCTGCCGCCGCCTCTGCCACTTCAGCCCCCAGGCAGCGCGGGAAGGCCTTGCACTGCAGCACACCAGGGTCAGCAAGAGTGAGAGATGTTGGGGTCTGATCGCCAGGCAAGCGCAAGGCGTCACTCCGGTACAATCATTATGCAAGGATTATGGTGATGACAAGGCAGCAGATGCCTGCAGCCACTTCAACAGCTTCACCTGCAGGAGGTGGCCATAAAAATTAGATGCACACAGCAGCACAACATAGTAGCACGCTGTTGCATTGTTGCTGCACCTGACAACGCAGCTGACAGCGGAACTACGGGCTGCAGAGTCACCTGCAGCTCTGCCAGGTGTCGCCCTGCAAAGGCTGGGTGGTAGCCGGGGCTGCCCAGGCTGGTGACGACGCGGTGGATGTTGGCGTAGTTGATGTCCAGCTGCTCCTCCTCGGGCGGCTCACCCTGGTGATGATGCAGAGTGGGAAGGGATGACAGGGCGTGGAGTTGACAAGCCATGCAACAGATGTGAGGGAGCCAGCACCCCAATGGAGGCAGAAACACCACAGCTATGCCACACTACCCATACTAGCATTCGCACGTGCTCGAAACTCTTGAGCAAGTCGCTGTGCACATGTCTTGAGCGCCCACAAGGCACCACAGCACAGTAGCAGTTGACACTTGTAGCTGACGGCCAGCCCTGCCTACAATGGCAGCCACAGCAGATCCAGCCCAACCCCTCACAGCAACCGCTGACTGCTGCTCACCTGCAGCTGTGTGACCAGCACCTGCAGGCTGAGGTGGCTGTCGCCTAATGCCACGGTCATGTTGTCAGGGTTGGGCGACACCACGCTGGGACAGGACATGCGCACCGTGCTGGCCTCAACAAGCACCACACTGCAGCAGCAGCAGCAGCAGCAGCAGCAGGATCGGCAGGAGCAGGGGCAGGACATGTGTGCTGAGGGACGCTGGCTTGGTCTGCAACAGGTGACCGGGCGAAGGCAATCAAGGCAGGCTGCACAAATGCGGCACCCTTTGCAGCCGTCTGAGTGGTGGCAGCGAGCAGCACTATGTGCAACATCACTATCTACAACTGCCACATGACAGGCTTTGTTGGGCAGTGCTGCAGGCACTACCTCCACGCACGCGACGCCCTCAAGCTGCTGCTGCTGCTGCTGCTGCTGCTGCTGCTGTCACTGACCTGGGCGTGTCCTGCTGGCTGTTGTACGCTGCTGTCAGTGCCTGCAGCTCCGTTGGCAGGTCCACGCCTGAAGCATCCTTGGCCACCAGCTGTGCCAGAAGACCACGCATCTGCAGCAGCAGCAGCGACATGCATCAGGGTTGCCTGGTGCAGCAGCTAGGATGCACGTTGAACAGCAAGGCAGCCCTACACAGAACATGCGGCGCACCATCGCACCCACATGAGGCGCAGGTGCAGTGTTGGCTTGCGGATGGGTGTGCGCCCCGACACCAGGTGTCACCAGTTTTGCTGCGTGCCCCTCCCACCTGCGCGTCCAGGTGCTGCCTGTACGCCTTCTCCCCCATGACCCTGCCACAGCGGTACAGCACCTCAAACAGGTCAACCTACAGCAGCAGCAGCAGCAGCAGCAGCAGCAGCAGAGTTCAGCGAAGTGTGGCAGCAAACTGCGGACAAAAGGCAGCTGCAGCTGGCAAAGGGATTGCCAGGCGCACGGGGAGAACGGATGTAAAGCCTTAACACACCTCCAGCATGCCAACTTGCATGCGCATGCAAGGCAGCACGCCACCGTGCCGCTCCGGGCCAGCCACCGCCCATACCTGCGTCTGGTGGTCCCCGCACTCCTGCAGCACGCGCACCATGAGCGTGGCGTATGCTGCTGCATGCTCGGGTGCCAGCAGCCGGCGCTGTGCGATGCGGCTGCCTGTGACCAGCTCCCGCAGAGCACCAGTGGCGCCACGCCGCAGTGAGTAGTAGGCAGGCGTGAGGCTGCATACCAAGCCGCAGGTCAAACAGTGGCGGCAGAGAAGCAGGAGTGGGTGAGCAGCTAGCGCCAAGAGCACAGGCACGAGGCAAGAACACATGCGAGCAGCAAGCGAGCGCGAGGGTGCGTGCGGTACAAAGGAGGGCAACCACAACGCTTATGTTGAGGCAAAAGAGTTGAGCGCTGGGAAGGTAGCTGGCAAACAAAGGCTTCCTTCAGAGCGGTTGAAAAGAATACCGGAGCCGCACGACCCCGCTGGATACTACAGAGCATGGCGATGCACCGTTGATGCCATGGGCATCTGCTGACCACAGCCCAAGTGGCGGCACACTGCAGGCCGTCCAAACGAGTGCCGCTGTCCTGCGGCAGACACCCTTGCCGCCACCGCGACTGTCAAGCCCCACCTACACACTGCCACCGTACACGCCGCCTTTGGCTGCCCCGTACCTGTTGTCCATGCAGGCCAGGTCCAGCAGTGGTCCCAGCAGTGCAGGTGCAACCACATCACGCCCAGTGCCCTCGCTCTTGGTGCCATTCACCTGGGACGCAGTGCCCACTGAAGCAGCAGGGGCAAGAGCACAAGCCGGCAAACATCAACAAAAACCAACTCAGCGTTCCACCTGCAGCACCTGCGCCACATATCAGCCTCATCACAGGTGCATCCATGCACGTAAACCTGCACACAGGTTGCACAGTCTCACCACAGCGTCCTTCCTCATGGTAGCTGGCTGAGCTGTGCTGCCTTTACTGCCATTCAATCCAACAACCAGCAAACATGGCGCGCATGAGCCACCTGCAAAGTCTATGCTCTGCACACATACAGCCAAACACAGTACGTGACGTGATGCAAAGCAGCACTGTGCTGCACAGGTTTCCTGCTCACCTGGCATCTGGCTGAGCTGTACTCCGTTTGCAACGGGGCAGCTCCAGTAGGCGATGTCCATGAGCAGCGTGGTCAGCCCCCTGCCCGTGTAGCACACCTGCCACGCCACGTCACCCGCATCACCCTCACCTGCAGGAGGAGTGGGGTACTGCAGCCACAGCAACAGCCAGCAGCCAACGACTGTCAGTCAGACTGATCCGTAACAGCTGGGGTTATCGCAGCGACAGAGCAGTGAAGAAGGTCCACAGGTGTGTGTTTCGCAACACATGAGCAGATACAGGGCCGCACGGCTGGCAGGCACACAAAACCACGCAAACAAACACCTCCCGCCAGCGCAGGAAGCACCAAGCATGCAGGTGATTGGTGGCTTTGATGTGCACTGCTGCTGCTGCTGCTGCTGCTGCTGGGCTGTCACCTGCTCTGTCAGCGCCATGATGCTCTGCAGGGCAGCAGCCAGAGCCTTGGGCAGGTCGCTGGCACCCAGCAGGTGCTGCGCGATGCGGTGGTCCCTGTAAAGCACGCAGGCAGCATGCAGAGCAGACAGCGTTGTAGTTCTACAATTACCAGACTCATGCTGCAGGTACATGCAGCTAAACATGCAGGTCTGGGCGCAATCCTGAGGGCTGGGCACAGCAAGTGACGAGCCCATCAACAACCCCCTCCCTGGGGCCTAGCAGTCTGCATACGCCTATCCAGCATCTGGTGGAACAATATAGACCTTGCACCGCAGCACTGTCCGGCAGCCCACTCACCCCACTTCCTGTGGTATAAGGCTCAGCAGCCGCTCCAGCACAGACAGCTGCAGCAGCACCTGATGGTCGCGTGCTGCTGCGTCCCCATCCACAACATCCAGCACAGCGGTGCATGCTGCGCACACCTACAAGGGCACAGCAGCACAACATACTGGCTTGGCAACACCATATCGCTATCCTTGTAGGTGACTAGCGGCATGCACGATGCCGTGGATTGCTGGAAGTTGGTGAAGCGGTGTTGCAAGCACAGGGCGGTGAGTCATGCAGGCAGCAGGACTGCCAGCATTGTAGTTGGTCCTGCATGCCTGGGCAAGCGCACCTACATGCCAAAGTTGATATAGATGTAAGTTTGTGTTGCGCATGCCAGCCATGGGCACTCTGGGTTTTTCATGCATACCCGCAGCGTGCATGTGCCTACTGTGGCACGGCAGACAAACCTCGGACGCGTGCTATGCACGAAATAGCACACCTCACCTGCAGCACGCGTGCTGCAAATGAATCCCTGACTGCTTTCTTGCTGAACAGCTTGCAGCGCTCTGCATCCCCTGCCTCGTCTGCCCAGTCCTGCAGCTGGGGCAGCAGCTCCACATTGCTGATGCTGGGGTTGGGCAGCGCCTCCTGCAAGCAGCAAAACCCACACCATGCCGACATGTATAACGCTGTTGAATGCTTACACATATATAAGCAGGCATAGCTGCTGACGTTTATGTATCGGCTGCTGCGAGCATAGTCAGACGGCTGTGTGCTCTTGCAGGCATGCCCAGCGCTCTGCTGATGATACTACTGCTGCTCCTACCGCCTTGACAAAATCGAGACGCTGCGAAGCCTTGGATAGACGTATTCAGCAGCTTATAACCTGGATCCGCAACTTGCTGACCTAAAGCTGCCTGCATGCTGATAGTTCACATTGCTACATGTGCTGCCTCCACAGTTGCAGAGGTTCCTCTGGTAGCAAGGTTCGCAGGCTGCACACCTGAAGTTTTGGTGCCTGTTGTCTCATTAAATGTCCTTTCATTAAGAAAACATGAACCTCTGCTGCGTTGTTCACAACGCTGCCACAAGGCGCACTCCGCGCTCAAGTGATGTGATTCCAGCACGGCAGGAGCCTGGCTTGATCAAATGCTGTTTGTGATGGCGCAGAAGTATGATCAAACGATGCGTGTAGGAAGCAGCCTGCACAACAGGCTGATCAGTTGTGACGCAAACCAAAAGAGCGAACAGGACAGCAATCACCCAACATGGGTTATATAACCGGCATCGGCCAAGCGCTTGGCATGCACACAACTCCAGCTCAAGCTTGTGGTTCATGAACCCGCTCTTTGAAAACACGCATGGCGATGTTCTTCATTTTCGTTTGGTGTCGACAGAGCAAATCCTAATCAAGCGGTTTTCAAGCGTCTTAAATGATTACTGCTCGCTTCGGACAGAGGAGGGGCACATCTCGATGACAACCCTGGTTCAGTAGAGCACCATCATTGCAGGCAGCTATCAACACCTATCCCTCCTAATATACACCGTTAGTAGACCTACAAACTCGGGCTGCGGAGGAACCAGCATGCCAGCAGCTGCTGGTGCCATCTGGTCCTTCAAAGCCGCTGGTGATGCAGATGCAGCCTGCTTGACTTGACCAGCAGCAGTAGCATTAGTACCAGCACGCAGCCATGGCGATGGAAATCATTCAGGTCATCAATGGCGCCCATGAGGATAGTATAGCGGCCATCGCCTTCAACCGCGCTAAGCGGGAGGTCTACACAGCAGCAGAGGGCGACCGTGCCATCAAGGTGCGCACTGCTGTGCTGCTGCTGCTGCTGCTGCTGCTGCATCCCTGCAGCACGTACACCCAAGGCCGTTGTCTCCTGTGTCATGCCTGCAGGTGTGGGACCTGAAGACAGGCCAGCGCCTGCGCAGTCAGGCTGTGCACAAGGGCATGGTCACCTGCCTGGCTTATGCCTCCAGCGTCAAGCTGCTGTTCTCTGGATCCATAGATGGCAGCATTGGGGTGTGGACAGACAAGGGCAGCTTGTTGCAGGTGAGTCGAACCTGGCAGCTGCAGCGGCAAAGCCCAACTGGTGCGGCACTTCTGTAAGCTGTCATGGCGGTGATGTGCAGCAAGGGCGATGCCAGCACAGCGTGCTCAGGCTGCATCATGATGCCAGCCACTGCTGTTGCTCAGCAGCTGACTTGCAGGACACCTGCCTGCCTGTTGATTGTGTTTGTGATGCGCGCCCGCAGGTGGTGCCCACAGACTGGCCTGTGTTCAGCATGGCCTGGAGCAGCAAGCACCGCATCCTGGTGGCCGGCGGCAACAGCGTGATGCACATCTACAAGGTGACGGCAGCAGCTGGCAGCTGATGCCAGCGCCAGTGGGCCCAGTAAGACATGCCTACACCAGCAGCAGCAGCCGCAGCAGCCGCAACAACGCTGTGCAGCAGCAGTTTGGCATTGAAGCCGACCTGCCCACAACTGTCGCTGCTGATGCCACTGATGCTGCCGACTCCACAGGTGGACATGACAGATGTGCTACGCCTGAAGCATGCACGCCATAACGCGCAGCCAACAGCACGCCAGCTGCAGCAGCAACAAGACAGAGCTGTGCCTGCAGCAGCAGGGGCGTTGGGCGGTGCAGGCAGCCCGGATGCCCCGCAGGTGCTGCGGCGTGTGTGCCCTGCCTTCAAGGGCTGGAGGCAGCACCAGCGGCCCGGCAGCTGCGCAGCCGTAGGAGTGGAGATGCTCGGCAGGAAGGTAAGATGTCCTGCTGTACCCTGCCGTGTGCAGACAGGGGTTTGAATAGCCTGGCTGGCCTTTGGATGCTTCAAACGGCTGGCGGTCACAGCGACCAAACATGTGCATCAGCTGCCGCACCAGCAAACTCCAGTTCCCCAGCTGCCTCACTTCACCACACCTGCTGAACACTGCTGTGTGCACTGTCTTTCTTGCAGGAAGGCGGTGGCAGGGTCACACAGGAGCCTGATGATGAGCAGCAAGACCTGCTAGCAGCTGCCCAGTCCAGTGAAGCAGCAGCAGAAACAGCAGCAGCAGCAGCAGCAGCAGCAGCACCAGGCTCAGTTGCGGGTGGCGACGCCATGTCTGAGGCCACTGTCAGCACAAACACCAGCGGCAGCAAGCTGAAGGCAGCCGCTGGTGGCATGAGGGGCGCTGTGCCTGCTGCTGGGGTTGTGTATGGCAGCAGGCAGCGCGAGGAGGACTACTATGGCGTGTGCCACACGGATGTGCTGAAGTGCATCGTCATCACTGAAGGCGGCAAGATCTTCACAGCAGGGTGAGCTTGCAAGACATTACAGTACAACGCAGCAGAACAGGACCGAAGCTGAGCGCGCAGGCGCTGGGGTGATCCTGCATGAGCCTATCACAGCCAGAACTGCAACACCATGCATGAAGCCTGTGCAGCAGCAAGGCTGTCTCAAACACATGCCTGCCAGCTGCTGGTTTGCTTGTTTTTGGCGCTGTCCCTATCCTCGATGCACATGTGCATATGCTTGTGTATGCATGTGCATATGAGTTCTGCTGCTTTCTGTGTGCGTGTGCTGCTGCGCAGGTTTGACCGCTGCATCTGCAGCTATGATGTTGACAAGCTGGACAAGCCCAAGGAGGCCTTCAAGCGCGTGAAGGACTGCGCGCGGTCAGGCCTCACCAGCCTGGCCTTCGACCCCCACAACAACGTGCTGCTGGCTGGCAGCCTCGACGGCGCACTGCGCGTGTGGAGCGTCGAGGGCAGGTGGGTTGGGAGAATCAGCTGCTGTGGCGCGACTGCTGGCCGCACAAATCACATGAGGACCAGTTCAGCCCATCAAGCTCACTTTGTACTTGAACTTGTGGCAAAATGGGACGCACATGCAGAGACCCACTCCCAACCGCCTGCAGCATGCGCTGGGCAGTGTGTGCACTTGTGAGTTGCTGATGAATGTTTACCCGTTGCTGCCGGCAGGTGCCTGGACAAGTTTGAGGGCCTCAGCAACAAGCCCATCAGCTGCGCGTACCTGCCGCACTGCAACCACTGGTGGGCCACAGGCCGCGCAGGCAAGCTGGCTGCACTGGACCCGCGCGCGCCCGCGGTCATCACAGAGTACGTGGCACAGCCCAACCAGCTGCAGGCAAGTTGCCGCAGGCGCCGTGATCGGCAACTTTGGCAGTGCTGCGGCAGCTGTGCGGAAAGCACGCTGCAAGCTGTGTCACCTGCAACACGTTACAAGCCCTTTCACATGCAGCACTGGTCAAAGTATGCATGCGTGTGTGTTAGAAGCAGGAGCACACGCGGTGGAGGTCACCTTGCCATGGCTGCAGGAGCACGCAGTGGAGCTGCTGTATGCGCCACCTGGCAGCGACCTGGTGCTGGCAGGCACAGCGCAGCGGCAGCTGGTGGTGTGGCAGTACAACCCGCACGCAGCACACAGGTGTGGACAGTGCCAGCTGCTTAGCTCGCAGCAGCAGTTGTGGTCATGCATTCAGCAGAGTTTGTTTAGTAGGTGGCGCAGGAGGGAGCGCAGCCACCTTTGAGGTTCCAGTTGAACCTGATGCAGGCTGCACCTGGCTGAGCTGCACTCTTGTTGTGTGTGTGACATGCCCTGCTGCTCTGCTGCAGGGTGTTCAATGCGCACGAGGACTGGGTTGAGGGGCTGCTGGTGTTCCAGGGCAGCAGCAGCAGCAGCAGCCCGGACGTCTTGGAGCAGCCCTTGTACTCCTTCAGTGCAGACGGGCACGTGTGCAGCTGGGAGCTGGACGCTGAGCAGAACTGCGACGTGTACAGGCTGGTGGTGAGTGGGGCTGCCGCGGGCGTGGCGTGCTGCTGCTGATGGGCAGGATCGTCCTGACGCCCCTTAGGTGCCACCAGCCAAGGAAGGACAGCAGGAAAAGGTTGCGCATTGTTGCTGGTGGTGCCACTGCATCAGCACTGCACAGTGTACAGTTGCAAAGTGGCACTGCAGTCAGATACACTGCAGTTACGTACACTGCAGTCACATACTTTGCAAAGTCCACAGTGCTTCTGGTTCTGCTGCTGCTTCCGCAGGAGGACACACCAGTGGCAGACTGCAACGTGCTGTGCCTGCTGCACCTCCCTGATCAGCACTGCATTGTGGCGGGCTGCGAGGACGGCAGCATCAGGCTGCACTACCTGGATGGGCACCCAGCCAGCGCCGCCGGCGACGCAGTGCAGCTGCCCAGTGTGCTGGCAGGGCACGGCGGCAAGGTGACAGGGCTGGCAGGCCTGCCCGGCGGCCTGGTGCTGAGCTGCAGCGAGGACAGGAGCTTGCGGGTGTGGCACCTGCGCACCATGAAGCAGCTGCACGTGAGCGCTGGGGGCGCGCTGATTGAATCGTGCATGATCTGCAGGTACTGCATACCAAGCAGTGATACTTGTCAGAAGCCCGCGTCATATGTGCATATGCAGCAAGCGATGCTGCTTGTATGGGTATTGAATGGCGTTTGTTGGTTTCAGCTGCATGCAACATTGCTCTTTGTTGGTCAACCCAGCAGAAACACAAGTCACCTGCTGCACGTCATTCCCCACTCAGCATGGTGCATGCCGCACTGCCTCAGCTGCTGCGCCGCTCGCGTTTGCAGGCTGAGCAGGACGCACACAACACGCCCATCCAGTGCATGGAGCACTGCCCTGCACGGCAGGAAGTGTCCACCTGCGGCATGGGCAGCAAGGTCAAGGTCTGGTCCCTGGCCAAGCCGACCCAGCCCCGGCTCACCCTGGTGCTGGACCACTCGGTTCTAGCCGCACGACCCAACTCAGCAGGGCCTGACAAGCAGCAACCGCCTATAGATATCAACCCCAACGGCAAGAGCAACATGCAGTGGCTGACGCGGTCGGACATTGATGGGCTGGCGGCTGGTGGCAGCAGTGCTGGCAAGGGGCCGGTCGGGCAGCAGGGCGAATGTGGTCTGCCTGCCATTGTGGCTGAGGCCATTGCGCATGCGACTGAAGACGTGCCAGAGGTCACACAGGTGGGTGCCTTGGTTGGCGTGTTGCAACGAATGCAGCCTGCATTCTGCAGTTGACAGGTGCAATGCAGTGCTTAATACAGCAGCTGTTGCCTTGGCACTTCCAGCACAGCATCCTGGCATCCATTGAGCCAGCTGCATGCGCACCTGCTGCTGCTGCTGCTGCTGCTGACCAGGTGCGCTGGGTGGCTCACAGGGAGGCTTGGGTGACAGCAGCAGACGACGAGCTGCTGCGGCTGTGGAGCGCCAAGGGGGAGAAGCTGGCATCAGTCCCTTTCAAAGGAGGCAGCGCCAGGTGAGCATCACGCTGCGCAGCAGCACAACAGCTGCAGCATGCAATGCATTGCATCGAGTGCACTGTCAGCAAGTGTTGGCAGGATGTAGCATGCACATGTCACAAGTTTTGTGCCTGTTGCTGCCTGTCGTGTGGTCGCAGGTGCCTGTACAGCGACGAGGTCAACCGGCTGCTGCTGGTGTCCACTGCTGACAAGAGCGCATACCTGTACGACCTGGCTACTGGAGCAGTGCCCCTGGCAAGGTGAGCGGAGCCCATCACAATGGTGCGGTCATGAGAGCCACACTGCTGCTGGCTGCAGCGCAGCTGTTACACGCTGCTGTGTCGAGAGCCTCTTGCACAAATGTGACTACCTGGAAGTGCTGCCAGACTGTGCTGTTCTTGGCTTGGCATACCAGCACGTTGCCTGTGTAGAAGTGCCCACCAACACTGTAGCCCAAGGTGTGCATGCTGCGCTGCTTCAGGTTCCAAGGCCACTCTGACATCATCAGCGGCATCGGCTACCTGCAGGCCCTGGACTGCTACATCACCAGCAGCTGGGATGGTGCGCTGCGTATGTGGAAGCGGCCGCAGCTTGCAGCGGCAACGGGTGGCAGCACCAGCACTTGCAAGCCGTCTAGTGCTGCTGCCGGCTCAGCCGAGGCTGCCTACCTGCTGCCAGAGGACAGCGAGGATGCTGGCCATTATGTGTCGGAGTACGAGAAGGCGCACCCACTGGTCACGCCCAAGGCGCTCAGCTCGGTGAGTGCCGCAGCGGCAGGTGTTGCTGAATGTGTGTTGCCAGCAGATAAAGGGCCTATTGCAGCTATGATGCACAATGGTGCAAGGCAACATGCTGCCTGCAGGACACGCAGAACGGGCATCCTGTGCGTCTGATGCACGACTCGAGGCATTATGGTTGATTTGGTTGTTTCTGGCTGTAACGTCCAATTCCCATTGCGCTGCGGCGCCCTGTTCCCATAGTACCTTCTCCATCTTCAACGTGCTGCTGCTGCCGCTTCTTCTGCTGAGCAGGACCACACGTTGGCGCTGCTGCGTGCCATTGGAGTGGCTGGCGATGACGGTGCCCAAGGCAACAGGTCTGGCGGCAGGCGTGGCGGACGGGCTGGTGGCCGGCCTGGCCGGGAGCCTCGGCTGAGTGAGGAGGGGTCGCAGCTGGGAGCAGCAGAGCCGCCCGATGCACCTGGCAGCTTAGGGGCGAAGCTGCAGGAGCTTGGCAGGCGGCTGCTCATGGTGAGTGCAGCTGTGCTAAAACTAAGGCTGCGTCACTGTACTACATAGGTCATGCCTGTTTGACTGATGGTGCTGAGTGAGTTTTTAACCAGGGGCTAATATATATGGCTGCATCACTGTCCTACACAGGTCATGCCTGTTTGACTGTTGGTGTTGAGTGAGTTTCATATCAGGGGTGTCCTGTGCTGGTAGCAGGCAACATGATCTGGTTGTTCTGGCTGTCTGCTGCTCGTTGGCGGCTGTGCAGGACATCAACGATAGCGCCGCCAAGGTGGTGGCAGACAAGGGCGCTAGAGCCTGGACCAGCTCCACCATGCAGTCGGTGGCGGCACTGCAGCACAGCAGCAGCTGTGACAGCAGCAGGGTGGGCTTGCCGAATGCAGCTGAGCCGACTGGGCCAGGGGCTGCAAGGCTGCGCAGGGCGGCTGGCGCAGTGGGCAGCAGGCGAGAACGCTGATGTGGCTGCTGTTATGCGTTGCGCTTTAAGATGGCCTGGCAGCATGTGGCTAAGTTGTGCAGTAAGGCCTTTGCCTGCTAGGTGGGCAAATCTGAGGTATATGGTTTTGGCGCAGATACCTTAGCTGGCTGCAGCGGCAGGCTGCCAGTGGCCACTTAGTGGTTTGACTCTATACCAACCGGTTTGGGTCAGCGACTGTACAGCTGCAGTGACTGCAGAGAGCAGTGCCACCGTGATGATGTTGATACCCTGTGACAACGTGTCAGCAGCATCCAGTTCATTCCCTGCAGCTGCTGTTCTGGTGATACATTAGCTAGGTACTGATGATGCTTGGGAAAGCAGGTAAGTGGTGAGCTGGCATGCGCTAGCTAGCTATAGTGTCAGCTGACAGCTCGCAGCGATATTTTCACAGTGTAACCTTGACTGAGCAGTTTTCTGCCCGTAAACACATTGTACCGGTGTCTGAGTGCAGTGTTACATACCCGTGTCGGAGTGCAGTGTTTTGCAAAACGATTGAAACGGCAAGTGCCGACCGCATGCGAAATAATCCGTTGCCACAACCAGTCACGGCAGACGTGCACGGTGAGCACGCTGCTGTAACTGCTTTTAATTTTGTTGTTTTTGTCTGTTTTTTTTCTAATTAAAAATGCGGTGCCTTGTTACAGCGCACTACAATTGCCTCAATGCAGCATGGGACTTCTGGTGATCGCTGCGCCAGCATGGTGCAAGAGAGACTTGCAAGTATCAATATGTCGGGTAGTGTTCAAGATCACCTTGCACCTGACCAGGGATGGTGTTGCCAGCAGTCTGACACGTCTGCATTTCTGGCGTCGCCGGACCGGCGCAGGAGGCAGGTGGCGTTTGTCGCGTAAAACGTCATGGGCAGCTTCTCTATGTGATAATCATTTGTGCACGTCCAGACTATATAAATTGGACGATCGCAGCTGATCAAGGCACCGTTATCCTGCTAAGAATTCACAATCGCCTCACAGCAGACTAATCTACAACCCGAACCTTGGTAACCCCTCACCGGCACCAAGACACCACCACGATGGCTTCAAGGTTCCTGATGGTCTTCCTGGCCTGCTGTGCTTTTGCAGCAATGTCGAACTTGCCATCTGCTGTTGCTGCCAGCGGCAACCGCAAGATGCTGGACACGCGAGGCTTTGATGGTGAGTGAAAGCTTTGCCCAGGGTTTGAAGCAACAATAGGCAGCAATCAAGCATACCCCCTTCAGCATTCAACTCGTTGTGCGTCTGTGCTAAGCAAGACGTATATGGCCATACAGCCAGCCTGGCACTCTGTAGTGCTGCAGCAGCTGCCTGGTAGCTTTCCTGTCAAAGGCCGCTGCAGCACTTGCTGGCAGGCCCTTTGGTCGTAATTGAGCTTTAATGTGCAGTTATGCAGTGCAGCTGCATGTCAGTGCAGCTGCATGTCAGTACAGGTCATGCCTTGTCCTTGGTTGCCTAGGATGAAGCTGGTGCAATGCGTCACTTGACAGCAGCTGCCGCTGCCATGGGTTTGACTCGCACGTCCCGCCCCGTATGTCCCCTTCCCCCATGCTGCAGGTGCTGTTGCCGATGCTCGGGCGCGAGCTGCTGCAGCCAGCAACTCATATGGCGGAAACCCCGCCTATTTCAACAACAACTATGATGACAGGGATGACTGCCGGTATGGCAACTGTGACAGGCACGTGGAGCGCCCCTCGTACTCGGCCTGCCAGTCTGCTGCTCAGGCATTTGCATCAGGCACTGCAGTGAGCAGGGGCGACGGGGGCGGGGCCTTCAGCGATGCCGTTGCTGCTGCCAATGCACGGTCTGGCAGCTTTGGCTCTGATGACTGGAAGAACAACTTCGTCAATGCGTGCTCCTCCTCTGCATTTGCACAGGCAACCAGCGTGGCTGGCAGCGGCAAGTAGGCTGCAGCTGGTGCTGGCTTTATTTGGCTGGGTATGCCAGCAAGCTGTTTCAGATAAATCGGTGGTAACCCAAGTCCTGCGGTGTTGCAGCTGGTGTTGCAGCTGGTGTTGCAGCAGTTGGCGCGTAGCACGCGTACGGCAGTGCAAGTGTGGGGTGATGATCATCAATGGACAGTGTGCATTTGGTGTCTAAGTGACAGTGATGAGAGTGTTTGCTAGGTAGCTTGGGTTGGAAGCGTTGCAGTTGTTGCTAGGTACAGTATACCAGGGTTTTGTGCATGTTGCACCATAATAGCACGGTTGATGTAGATGGTGGCCCTTCCTATAATGCGAACGTCCACACAGTGCATTACTACACTACGCATGCCACAGATGATTGGGCTGGCTGCTAAGCTGTGCCAGGCACTTGCATGTGGTGGAAATATATGATGTATAGGCTGGTGATGCTGCAAGCAAGCAGAGATCGGTTACTTGCGCTTGTTGAGCGCAGCAGCAACGGCAGTACCGCAAGCCAGGTCGGTTTTGTTTGCCTACCACGGGTGCAAAGGCGGCGCACCTTGTCATCTTGGTGCCAGGTGCACACAGTGATGTTGTGTGCTGTGGTGCCCGGTGCATGCAGTACTGGTGATAGATGTCGCGATGGTGTTTGCCATGGAACCAACGAGCTTCACGTTGTGCCACTGTGCTGCCAGTATCTAGTGGTTATCATGGTTAGCTTTCTTTTGGAATACTGTGTTGAAGGGTGATTCCTGAGATTCAGGCATGTTCTTACTTCACATGCGTTTGCTACCGGTGGGCATGGGAAAGCCTTGACCAGCCCTCACGGTTAGTGAGTTGAAAGTTGGCAAGCTGCGCTGTGAGCGGGTGTGGAGGGGATGATGAGCCTGGCTGGTCTTGTCCTGTGACAGGGCTGTGTGTGTTCCCATCCACCAAGCTGCACTTGTTTGTTGACAGGGTTGTAACTGAGCAAGTTTTGCACGTGTTTGGCTTTGTCGGATAAAGTGCACGCAGACACTTGCTGATGAGAGAACACGGCACTAGCATGCAGTAAACTGCCAGCCCACCCAACCCCCAGCATGAAAGGCAATGACTGCTGCTGCTCAAGCATGCAACACTGACCACCCACTGTTAACGATGCTGGCGCCACTGATGACTTGTAACTTGCTAATGGCACGAGGCTGTCACTGCTGTGCGCCCAGCGACGCATGCAGTTCTATGTATGTAGTGGGTGGGCAAAGCGGAGCCCAGCAGTGCAAGTACATGCCGGTAAAGGGTGGGCCGGGCTGTAACAAGCAGCAGCACTCCAACCTAGAAGGGAAGCCACGCAAGGACATGCAAAGTTATATATACCGGATCCCCTCGAGCAACGCTGTGCATGCAAGTTATATATACCGACCGGCGGCTTCCGCACTGCCGTGCACTGCAATGCATGCACTGCGGCAGTGCAGAGGAGTGCCCCACAACATGCAAGTTTAAGTCTGCAGATTTTTGGAACAGCCCCGACATGCATGGGTTCAGCGCGAAGTGACATCCTGGACTGGAGTACAAGACCAGCGGCAAGCGTGGGGTGGAGTGGCGGTGGCCCACCTCACACTGTGCTTGTCCGCTGAACTTCTGCTTGCTTCAGGTAATTTTTTGGGAATGTTCAATGGCGGTTCGTGCGTAGCCTCTACCTTTGCTTCCTGGACGTGGAAGGTCTGGCGCCCCAAAAGCGGCTCCATACGCCTCACCTTGCTTCATGTTCATCGGTACAACCAATGGCGCAGTACAGTGGGTGGATCCAGCTTTGCTTACATGAGCAGCCTCGCATGCAGGGGTAGGGTGACGCTGCTTGCTTGCTTGCTTGCCTTTTGCTGCTGTGTTAGAGTGCTGCTTTCTTCACATGCACTCTCTGCTATCGTCACCCAACGGTCATGAAGCCGGAAGACGCACAGTACACACGTTGGACGACATGTGAAAACCAGCATTTGTTGGCACAGATCAAAGCAAGGTGATGCAGTTACTCATCATCATCATCATTACCCATTCAAGCCATAGCATCAGCGCCATCAGCCCCGCGCCCCACCGGGCGGAAAGAGGAGGGAGCACTGCTCCAGAATGTTTGCATGCATTGCGCACATCCCAAGACTTGACAAGAAAAGCAGCAATACACGGTGACACCATCAGACATCTTCCAGAACTGCCCCAAATATCATCAGATACAAAACGCAACACCTTGATTGACGAATCAGCCATGGACAAAACGCTGCGCAACTTTTCAGCGCAACCAGGCAGGGATCTGATCTCAGCAAACATATCATCCCTCTGAGCAGAAGTAGCAGGGCAATCAAACATGAAGTGTGACAAAGACTCAACTTCTGCACCACAACAAGGACATCCTGAAGTGGAGTTAGCTCTGCGACCGCCAAACTGACTAGTACGCTCATGTACACACAGACAACCCATACGAACACGCAACAGCAATTCAATACCACGTGGAATTGCCACTGAACGCAAGTACGGCCTAGGCCTCCTGAACCCATAGCATCAACATGAGTGGGATGCACATGAGCCCATGATGCAGTTACTGATTTTCCTGAGTTCTGAGCTCTTTGAGCTTGTTGAGGTTGCGGTTTCTTTTGGTTGATGGTCTTCTTTTGAGTTTTGTGGACCCCATGGCCTTGTTTGGCTCCTTTGCGGGTGGGCCAGTGGCCCTACTTTGTAATCGGTAATTCGGCAAGGACTCCACCAGCTCAGCTGGTGGCCTGTGAGCTTTCTTTGCCTTTGCTTGCATTGCGGCCTTCACGTAGAAAAGACCGCCACATTGGTGTGCTTACCCGGCACCTATCCTGGTGTTGCACAAGCATGTGTAGCTGATGTGCATGTTAGAAGACACAGCACAAGCTTGGATGCTTGCAACGTGTTCATCAGTACAACCAGCGGCGCAATACAGTGGGTGGAGCCAGCTTTGCTTACATGAGCAGCCTCGTATGCAGGGGTTGGGTGACACTGCATGCTTGCTTGCCTTTTCATGCTAGAGTGCTGCTGCTTCTTCACAAGCTGATGTGCATGTGGACTGCCAGTCACCAGGTAGCAGTTAACACGAAGTACATACGGCATTGCGCGTGATCACCTGTAGATGCTGAGGCCAGTTCACAGATTTGGTATGTCTACACCTTCAGTGGGACACACACCCAGTGACTGGCTAGGCTCAGCACTCCACGGTGGAGTCTCCACCTGCGCTGTGGCCGCGCCCATTGCAACCAGCAGCATTTAAATCGGTTCTCACTGCCATATAAGAATTACCATTGATCGAATAGAAAGATTGAAGCCACTCTGGCCCTTTTTGCTCAGGGTGGGTTTCTGCCACATGGTGCTGACTCAGCTGATGTTGGATGTGGCTGGTGGCACGTCTCTTCAGTCCCCACCCAGTGCAACCACTAGACGCTCTTATAGTTTCG
>JACERP010001630.1:0-17397 GCA_014080715.1 Scenedesmus sp. NREL 46B-D3 | reverse complement strand
CCTGCATAACAGCACTATTGACATGTGTCCCAAACTTTGCGCCACCACCTCCCTCGCAGCTGGCTGCACTGCCCACGGCGCACTGCTCCTGCTGGTTTGAGACCAACCACATGCATGCCAAGGCCTGCCAACCAACCCTTGTGGCGACACACGCACAGCAGGTCAGGCGCGCTGCTTCCTGCAGCCTGCATGGCCACGTGTCCAGTGCCAGCGTTTGCAGACATGCATGGCAAAACCAAACTCGAGGAATGAGACAAAGTCTCCACGCATCAACCCCACAGTTGCACAGTGCGGCCACCGCAGCTGCTCCCAGCTCCCAGCTCCTGGCTGCCACATGGGCACCCTTGCCGCAAGCGTGCGTCATCCAGCGCTCACTGCGTGAGCTGCGTTGCTCGCTGGCCCATCAACTCCTGCACGCAAGCTGTGTTGCTTGCTTGGATTGAGACCAGCAAGTCCTGTGACGTTGGCACAGCAACGGACTCACACAGCCTCTCATTGCGCTGCCAGCACTTCACCTGTGTTGATAACAGCGCACAAGGCCAAGCTCGCCAGGTGTAGGACTGGTGACGGTGCGCCTGCCATGGGCACACCCGGTGCTTTCTGCGCCCGTCGCCAAACCACGCAAGCCTGCCGGCCAGGAAAGCTGCAGCAGCCACCGATGCCGCTGTCAGCTGGTGATCGTGAGCTTCACCATCCCACCTGTCCAGCCACCGCAACATTTGCATGGACGCCCGTGCTGCTGTATGTTTGCTCGCCACTTGCGGCCCAGCAGCCGCCGCGTGGTACACTCGCGGCAGGCTGCGCAGCTGCCGCAGTGCCCTCAGGTCACACGGGCTGTGCACTGGTTCGCGCTCTGGCGGCCGCAAGCTGCAGCCCCTCCAGCTGCCCTCTTGGCAGCTGATCCAGAGCTGCTGATGGCAGCTGCGGCGGCAGCACTAGTGTTACAGCGCAGGTCATGAACAATGGGAAGGTGTCCCTGACATCTGCCGGTGTTGCACCTCCTCCTGACACCCTCAATCCTGCCTCTCCTGCCTCCTCCCTGCTCCTCGTACTGCCGCTTGCTGCGCACGCACTGCCAGTAGTTGTCGCCTGCTGCAAACGCTGACGCGCCCCGCCATGCTGTCAGCTCAGGCTCCTGCAACAGCAGCGGTGGCACACGACACACTGCGCCAGTGAGCATGCTATGCCTTGAATGGGATGATGAGGATGATGATGATGATGATGATGATGATGATGATGATGATGATGATGATGATGATGATGATTGGTGGTGGTGGTGGTGGTGGTGGTCATGCACATCGGAGGTTGGGCCACTGAGGGAGGTCACGCCTGATGGCGCGAGAATGCACCCCACGCACACCATGAAGGCACAGGTAAGCACATGTGCGGCTTTGACTACCACAGGCAGCAGCACAGCAGGTTCCAGTACGTGTACTGCCTGTTGTGGCAAGACAAGCAGCTGCCCCCTTCTGTGAACAAACACAACGCATCTGCTTGCGCCGATGTGCCCACTTTGTTTAACTAGACCCTTGTCTGCTTCAAGTGGCTGGGCGCACGCTGTTGTGACTATGGCTGTCGCAAAACTGCCACAGGCAGGGGTATGCTCTTGCTCTGCCACCTGAGCTCTTGGCTTTCATCACCAGGCAGGTCGATGCTGGGAGCGTCAGACCACAGCTGTGCTTGCCATGCACTGAAGTGGTAATTGACTCAGAACTTGGGCTGACGTGTCTTCACTGCTTGCGAGCAGCGTCATAGAAATGCTAGATATGCTTAGTTAAAGCACCACGTGAGTGTCGGTGTGCAGTTCTGCACTGCGCCTCACCTCGGATGCAAGCACCACCAGCTCAAAGTCTGACGGCACCATCGTGCGGAGCTCGCAATCAAACCTACATGGTAGGTGCAGCAGCAGCAGGCAACGCAACAACAGCATCAGGTACAGCAGGCAGTAGTTCAGCACAGTGGCTCAGCATGCAGACATGCGTAACTTCTGGAGAACAGTGCAACCCATGGTGTGCAGCTTGCATGCAACTGAACAGCAGCAGCAGCAGCAACAGCAGCAACCACAGTATGGGAGCGCATGCCACATGTGATGTGTGCACATGACCAAGCGTACACAACCAGTCGCAACCCAGCAGACAGCAGCAAAACAGCCGCCAATCGTACGGCAACAGCAACACGCAACCTGATACAGCACCAGGCTTGCGGATCTGCTTTTACCTTTTGCTGAAGCCAGGCAGGTTGCAGCAGCCGCCGGTGAGCAGCACCTGGCCGTACAGCAGCGGCGCAAGCCCAGGCGGGCATGCGGCAACTGCCTGCATCACCACCTCTGCCATGCCCGCTTGCTGCAGCCCAATGTCCAACGGCCTGCACAAACACAGAGACCGCAACAGACCGGCGGGTCTTGACATTGACAGGCTGTTTTGGTGGTGGCTGGAGCACCTGCCATCTAGAGCAGTGCCGGCTCTACATGCACAACAGCGCGCCAGCAAACAGGCACGATCACGCACACACAAGCACGCATGCATGCAGCTCTGTGTCCTTGTAGAAGGTGCCTACATTTTGAGCATAGATGCGCAGGCAGGCAACTAAAGCAGACGCCAGCAACGACTCTCTCACCTGAACATCGCCTCCGGCACCATGAACAGCTCGTTGTTCAGCTGCAGCACCTGGTCTGCCACGGCAGGCCCGCCGCCGCCTCGCTGCTTGCTGCTTCCTGCCTCGCCTCCCGCTGTGGCGCGCTCAGCAGCCTCTTTCTTCTCCACATCTATGATGTGCTGGGGCTTGGCAGGCCAGGGCCCTGAATTCGGCATGCCGAAAGAACATGTGAGGGTTACACAGTAGGGACCACAGCGTTGGCTCAGCCCCAGCAGCTGTGGGAGGATGCCCACTCTGCGATAACAACAGTTGGGACAATGATGTGCTGTAGTTGACGGACGAGCAGCTTGCACAGGAACAGTGGAAGCCACAACATACGAATGGGGATATGTATCTGCAGCTGCATTTCACATCATTTGGCATTTGACACGTTGCAGGTTGACCGGACAGGAGCCTGCAGGCAATGCAGGAGGGAAAGGGGATGTGCAATTGCAGAAGTACAACAACATGTGCTGCATGCTGGCAAGCCAGACGTTTGCAGGAAAGCTGACCAAACGCACGACCTCAAAAAGTGCATGTCGAGCAGTGTGCTGCCTGTGCTGCTGACTTACACCAAAGCAGGCAAGGCGCTTGCAGGAAAGCTGACAAAACGCACGACCTCAAGAAACGCATGTCAAGCGGTGCGGCGCCCGTGCTGCTGATGCCTAAGGTACGGCATACCCCCCCGATGTGCGCATGCAGACGCACCACGGGACCTCCGCCAAAGATGCAGCACCAACAAACTCACCTGCCCAACCATGCAGACACACCGCAGTGAATGGTGCAACAGTTCAACCCACACACCTGTGGGTATGCCGTGGTGCTTGCCGCCCGGGCTGAGTGCTGCCAGTATGTCTGCTGTGGGCGGCTTCACATAGCCGCGCAGGTTGTGCACACCATCTGGCAGCACGACATCTCGCCTGTGTGGAGACCTGTTGAGGGGATTAGACAGGTGCAGGTCCGCCACCACATCCTGCAAGCAGCGGCAAAGACAAGTCAGTCAACAACCAGTGAATATCTCAAGAGCAAGGCAGCACCATAACCCTGGTGTGCGATTAACGAGTGATGGTCCTGGACAGGCACAGTGGTCTGCAACCCTCGCCGTGCAAGCAGCATCAAGGCGCAAGGCAAGGCGAAGGCAGTGCAATGACGGCAGCAGTAAACAATGCCGCCTTTGAGAGGGCCATTTGAGTGTTGGAAGGTCTGCAACCACATCCTGCAGCAAGCCCCTTAAGCCATGTTCCAACTGCTCTCCACGTTCATTGCAGCACCTGCCTACTGAGCCAGCAACATTATGCACATGCAACCCACCTTGCTGACATAACACTGTTGTTTTTCACCCACTCCACAAGCAGCAGGTCATCAGCCATCTTCCAGCTGTGCCGCCACAGCAGCACCAGACCCTGCAACCCATATGTAGCTGGTCTGGTAAATTTCCCCTGCTGACACAGCAAAGCTGAACGCCAGGTCGATCCTTGACCAATCCCCCATCAGCCATGCTCATGCTGCTCTCCAGGCAGCACCTTCAAAAACTCAAGGCACAACAACCCAGAAGTAAGCCCAGACGCAACACACAACAACCGCACCTTGCTGACCCAGCACAGTTGGTCTTTCAGCCGCTCCATCAGGAGCCCCTCATCAGCCATGTTCAGGCTGCGGTAGCTGACCGTCTCTTTGAGCAGGTTGGTCAGCGCCTTGCCGCCCAGGTTCAGCCGCCGCACAGCACCTGGCAGCAGCTGTCCGTCATAAAACGGCACAGCGTAACACGCGCTGAAGCCTGCACACATGGGATCAGCAGCAGCACCGGATGTGGTGCAGTACGGTTGAGCCAGGCGTTTGCGCACGCGCGTGACTCGAACAGGACGTAAAACGCTGTGTTGGCGCATGCGTATGTGTCAGAACGCGCATAGCATAGGTGCGGCGGTGCTTAGAAGAAGGGTAGTTGTCCGCTTCTGTGGTAGCGATGCATGTGCATGCCGATGCAGGCTGTGAGCGTGCATGTGCGAGAGGAGCAGCCGCCCACAACTGCTTGCATTTGTCACCTGCTTGCCACAGGGACAGCTGGCTGGCAGTCGCACAGCGCTCGTTGAAACAACCACAAGGGCGAGCTCCGCGTGTGTCACTGCTCAGGCACACCAACAAAACAACTGACGCTGCTGAAGGGCCGTGAATGACAGGGCTGAGTGAGACGACCGGGGCGCATCGCACCCACCTGCGTCAATGACAACGCCCGCCCCAGCCGCCTTGGCCGCAGTCAGCGCGGCCACACCTGCAGGGCTCAGCGCCCGCACCGGCGCGCCATACGTCGCCAGCGCCGCCGCCGCCGAATCAATCGCTGCCGGCTGCCCGCCTGCCGCGCCTGCTGCTGCTGCTGGCACCCCTGGTATGCTGAGGGGCTGCCGCGGTGCCGGCTGCGCCATGGCTGGTATGTTGCAGATGTGGTGCAGGCTGAAGAAGGGCGCCGGGGCTGCCAGCAAGCTGTTGAAGCCAAACTCCTCAAACACAATCTGCAGGCAGGTGCAGCAGGCAGGCAGACAGACGGGCAAGCAGAGTGTGTACGGGTGGCACTCACGTGCCTGCGTGTATGTGTGCATGCGTATGTGCAGCTGTGAAAGGCATGCATGCAAGGACCATAGAACAGAAGAGGATGTCCGAGCGGCTAGGAAGCTACACACCCTGGGTCCTGCAGCACTTTGGGCAGGCAGGGGCAGCACAGCACCGGCAGGGGAGGTGTGTGTTGGCAAGTGCGCGCGTACATTACATATGCATGAGTGAAGCAAGAGGGCACATCAGGCTGCAGTACTGGCGGCATCGTGGGGCGTCATGTCGCTTGCAGCAGCATCAAGAATCTACGTTCATTTGTCATGCAGGCGTGCTGGTATGCTGAGCCAGGCCCCAGCAACACTACGTGGAGGCGCAGGCTGCAAACATGCCCAGGAGCACCCCAGCAATGTGCTTGGAGGCCAGTCGGCACGCAAGTATCTCACTACAACCCGCAGCAGTGTCAGCCTGTGCACCACTGACATGCGCATGCATGCGCTCCAGCCACGCACCCAGGGGCCACCTCGAGCAAGCTCAACACCTAAGCACACACATGACCGCGAGGGCGCAGGCGCTCATTCAAATGGCCTTGCAAACACATGCACCCACGCGCTCGCTCGAGCAGGCTCACACAAGCCCGCGCACATACAAACGCACGCAAACAGACATGCGTGTGTGCGCACGCACACACTCGCACAAGCACATGCGCGCACACATGGCGGCACACATGAGCGTCCACACAATATGGCTTCGCAAGCAGCCACACACACACACGCACGCACACTTGCTGGGGTGCTGATGCTGCACACACCTGCAGGCACGTGTACATGCAGACATGCTCGCGCACCTTTTTGTGCGCACACATGCATGCACCCACGTACGTTCACACAATATGGCTCCGCAAGCAGCCACACATGCACGCACACACGTTTGCTGGGGTGTTGATGCTGCGCACACCTGCAGGCACGTACGTGTAAAAGCAGACGTACACACTAGCGCGTGCGTGCGCCGCACACCTATGCGTGCAACCCAACACCAAGCACATACACACTAGCGCGCGCACGACAGCGGCGGCCACACCAAGTCACCCTGCAGCCCCACCCCGCTTCCCACCACAGCCAGGCAGACAGCTTCCATGCTCGCAAGACGCAGCGCGTGCGAGGGTGCACTTGCGAATCATCCCCAACAGAGCACGGTCCAAGCCCCTGCCTTGTAGCTTGAACACAATTTTCCTCCAGCTCACCTCTTCAGTTGCTGCGCGCACAGCATCAAAATTGAACAGCGGCTCGGTCAGCAGCAGGCTGTGCGAGTCAAAGTCCAGCACCGCTTTGCTCCTGCTGCTGCCGCCGCCAGGCCCGCCGCCCGTGCCTGGTAGCTGCCCGGCTGCTGCTGCTGCCAGCGATGCAAAGCCCTTCTGCCAGATGTCGCGCTCCAGGTCATAGTTGACCATGAACCCCTGCAAGAGCGACGCGGCAACAGATGCACAGCAGCGGCTCCGAGTGAATTCTGGCTGGGTTTGACAGCGCATGCGGTGCAGCTGTGCTGCGACTGTGGCGCTGCTGCTGCTCTTTCTCGACGCGTTTTCCGCGACACCCAGCCATGCCGCAAAGCTGGCGCAGCAGCTGCTGCATTGGGGGAGGCGGTGTGCCATGCTTACGCTGCTGCACCTGTCAAGGCGGCGGCTGCTGCCCACCCGACCAGATGCACAATGTATATACAATGCATGCACACATCGCCGCACCCATGCAGGCAAAACACGTTCCAAAATGTTGCTGCTGTTGTTGCTGGATTAAAAGCTGCTGCTGGCGCTCACTCTGTCATGTGGCCGCCGCACGACCATGCCTCCCAGCTCCCTTGCTTCCAGCAGGGCGTCAGCCACATACAGCTGGCGCTCGCCCTTGGGCTTGGCCGTGCAGTTGGGGAACACACTGCAGCGCGCAGGCGATGCAGCCGGTGCGTGTGTGGAGTTAGTGCTGGCATGCGGGCGACTTGCAGCCCTGCGATACCTCGGCGTTTCCAGGTGGATGACGGCATACGGATGCGCCGTGGGATGCTGCGGCTGCACGCGTTGTACGCCGTTGCATCACGCCACATGGCCTGTGCTCAGCGGACTGGGGATGCAGCGGCATGTTTGAATGGCTTCACCGCACATGATCGCCTGGCGCATGGCCGGCTGCTCAACAGCACATGCACGCTCGCCACTCACAGCCGTGGGTTGGCCTCTCCCTCAAAGCCCAGCTTAATGCTGCCAGCGCCGTTGTCCAGCACCACCACCTGGTGGCCGCCCTGGGACGGCTGCATCGGCGCAGCCTGACGGGCTTGCAGCTGCTGCTGCTGCTGCCGCCGCTGCCCCTCGGTCAGCTACACAACTTCTACCACACTGCAGCAAGGGCCTGCAGCGACACCAAGCCGCTGCACACGCTGCTGCTGCAGCTGCCACTCCTTCTGCTGGGCTTGGAGCCACTGCTTGACAAGGCTGCTCCAGCGGTTACTGCCGCCAACTGCCGCGGCCGTGCACTGAAAACTTTCTCGTACTAAAGAGCTGATGTGCTGGTGCTGCTGCTGGCTCCTACAAGGCAGAGCAGATCATCCCACAGCAGCAGCTGCTTGTTCACTCCTGTGACTGGCCAGGGGCATGCCTCGCTGCAGGGCTTTAGGAACCCAGCCTTTGGTAGCTACCACCGTTGTAGATGCCTGTTGATATCTTTGGTTGTTCAGGTGGCTACCACGCACAAGCTCAGCTGAAGCAGGCACGGGAATGTGTACACTGTGGCGTGTCACACCTGTGCAAACAGGTTTGCTGTTCGACGATCATCCAACAAGCCGAGTTCACAACATCAACCAGTTGTCTATTGGTAATTTTAATCATCTTCCGCACGGCATTGTCCGGCACTTTGCTACAGCTGCAGTTTCTTGGATGCGGTGTTCAGGTCCCGGTTTGACAACAATCACACAACTTGCTCAGCACTGCTAGCAGTGCTTGAGGCTGATGTTGTAATATCTGCACGGCTTGGTGCTTCCTTTGACCCCTCAGATGCAGGAGCAGGTACATCAACATTCAAACGGCCTTGTACCAACGTTCGCAGTGCTGCTGTAGCATCGGCACAGCAGCTGTTCTGGATTGCGAGCAAGCTGTTCACTGATGATTGGCTGAGCTAGGAGCTGGATGTGGCAGGGGAGCCAATGCTCTGGTGTTGCAGAGGCAACTCATACTCAGCATGACTGCTGTTGGCAGCAGGAGGTCCTGCTCGAGCAGCAGCAGCAGCAGCACAGGAGGATCCCAGCAGCACCGCTGGGCATGAAAAGCTGGCAGCACACACTTGATTCTAACAACACATCAGTGCCATTTAGCTTATGAGCCAGCCACAGCAATAAAGAGGTCCTCAGAGCCAGTCAGCAATGATGAACGGCAGCATGGCTGCAGCTACTGCCCACCTGCAGCAGCAGCAGCAGCAGCAGCAGCAGGAACAGCGTTCGCAGCAGCCGGGAGTTGTTTCACAGCTACTTCAGCAGCAGCAGCAGCCTGTTCTGCCTGACCACGAGCGCGTGATCATCCATTTCGACGTTGACTGCTTCTACTGCCAGGTGGGCAGCAGCAGCTGCTCTGCACCGGCTGATCCATGAGGTGATGAGCTCCAAGCATGCTGTTGTACGTAACTTCCAAACTGCGCACCTGCAGCCGGTCTTTACACGCGTTGGTATTGACTGCTTCTAATTGCTTGCTTCCGGCCAGGGCTGTTGCTGTGCATGTGGTCGTGCGTCATACCGGGCATGTTGCTGTGACAAACGACCTGGCCTTGTGCTGTCTAGTGCCGGGCACAGGTTGTGGGCGGCACATGCATGCCTATGGTGCATGCGTGCAAGCATACACGGGTGGGGCAGTCTCTTGGCAAGTGTAGCTGTGGTGTGTGCGCAACCGTTGAATGACACCTCGGCATGCCTCTGAGCTGGCTGCCACCTGTACAAGGTGCATGCATCGTCGTCACACTTGGCAACACCACGATGGTACTGTCCATGTCGTTGTGACATTGTTACAACATCTGCTGTAACACCTGTCGCAGGTGGAGGAGGCGCGCAACCCCTCGCTGCGGGGCAGGGCCCTGGCGGTCACCCAAAAGTACCTGGTGGTGACCGCCAACTATGCGGCACGCGCAGCCGGCGTGACCAAGCTGATGGGCCTGGCGGATGCTCTGAAGGCATGCCCACACCTAGTCACGGCAAGTGCAGATGCCGTGCTTCAGCAGCAGCAGCAGCAGCACCCGCTGCTTCTGCGCTTGCAGGACTCATCCTGGTGCTGCCTCTGTAGCTGGGTGGGTGCGGCGCAGCAGTTCTGTGCTGTGCCACATGGCCATGGCCATGGTCATGGTGACCGGTGCCTGCATGGGCGGGTCACAACTGGCACCTCAACGACCAGTGCGCATGTTTGTTGCAGTCCATGTTGCGTGGACTGCAGGCGACATTCCTGGTGGGCTTCCCGCTGTCGGCGGTGCGTGCGGTCCGCACTGCTCCGCCCACGCTGCTGCTGCCTTTGACGCTGCCACATGTGGTACTGCCGCACGCCAGGTGCCTGGCGAAGACCTCACCCCCTACAGGGCTGCCAGCAGGGACATCCGCGCGGTGCTCAGCAGGTGGGTGGGCAGCAGCGGTCCCTTCAGCATGGCGGCAAAGGGCTGCATGCTCTGCTTGCATGCGTGTGCGTTGTGCGCAGCAGGTGGCAGCAGCAGCGGGCTTGGTGAGAGGGTAGCAAAGGGCGGAGCCTCTTAAGACACCCATCTATGCAGTGCCCATCAGCAGGTCAGCAAACAGCCAGGCAGCAGGTGAGCGAACAGCCAGGCAGCAGGCAAGCTGCAGCAGGCGCACTCCTGGCGTGCTATCCCATGCGCAGCTGCTGCGCCGTAATCATGAGCGCGCTGCGCAGATGAGTTCCGAAACCGCTAAAACGCTAATGGGAGTTTGCAGAATATACACGCCGCCGCCGCCGCCGCCGCCGCTGCTGCTGCTGCTGCTGCTGCTGTACCAGGTGGGGTCCAACGGAGAAGCTTGGCCTGGATGAGTCGTGGGTGGATGTGACGCAAGTGAGCACCACTTTGTGCAAGTTGATGCACGTTGCCACAAAAGGCCACGGCCAGAAGCACATGCACGTTGCTGCACATGCACGTTGCTACAACAGGCCACAGCCAGCCGGACTTGCAGGCACGTGCAAGCTTCCCCACCCTAGTGCACGGCTCATCGCACCTTGCCCAGCGCAGCTGCTATCACCGGCAGCAATGCCTGAGGCGTGCCTGTGCTGCTGCGCCTGGCTGCTGGAGCTGCTCTGTGTCCCGGTCCGCTTGCCGACCTGCTGCACAGCTTTTTGCGCTCTACGTTGTGATGCTACATCGTGCTGCTGTGCCTGCACAACTCTGCGGGCTCCTGCAAGCCTGCTGTGCGGTCTCCTGCAAGCCTGCTGTGCGGTCTCCTGCAAGCCTGCTGTGCGGTCTCCTGCAAGCCTGCTGTGCGGTCTCCTGCAAGCCTGCTGTGCGGTCTCCTGCAAGCCTGCTGTGCGGTCTCCTGCAAGCCTGCTGTGCGGTCTCCTGCAAGCCTGCTGTGCGGTCTCCTGCAAGCCTGCTGTGCGGTCTCCTGCAAGCCTGCTGTGCGGTCTCCTGCAAGCCTGCTGTGCGGTCTCCTGCAAGCCTGCTGTGCGGTCTCCTGCAAGCCTGCTGTGCGGTCTCCTGCAAGCCTGCTGTGCGGTCTCCTGCAAGCCTGCTGTGCGGTCTCCTGCAAGCCTGCTGTGCGGTCTCCTGCAAGCCTGCTGTGCGGTCTCCTGCAAGCCTGCTGTGCGGTCTCCTGCAAGCCTGCTGTGCGGTCTCATGCAAGCCTGCTGTGCTCTTGCTTGCAGGAGGTGCTGGCACGCATGGCATCTGGTGCTGCTGCTGCGGGCGTGCCCTCAATTGTGGAGGCTCCACAGCAGTGGCCGGCTCACGTCGTCAGCTCTGGCATGGCTCTCACAGCAGACAGCAAGCACAGGCCGCAGGACCTGCGCATAGCAGCGGGCACAGCAGCAGCAGCAGCAGCAGTGGGAGCAGCGGGAGCAGCTGGGGAAGCATTAGGACGTGCGGCTGCACACAATGCAGATGCAGCAGCGGCAGGTGGCGCGAGGTCGAGCGGTGTATCGACAGCAGCAGGCGCAGCGGCAGGGGGCAGCGGGGCGCTGCAACAGGCCCCTGCACCGTCAAGCATTGAAGCAGAAGCAGCAGCAGTACCTGCAGGCCTGGCTGCACATGCGTCTGCAGCTGCAGCGGCAGCAGCTGGCGATACTGTTGCGCCTGGCCTGGCGCGGGACTGGCAGGCGCGGCTGTACCTGGGCTGCGTGATAGCGGCCGAGATGCGCGCAGCCGTGGCAGCGGAGGCCGGGTACAGGTGAGGCCGGCAGCCAGCCAGCCATGCCTTGTGAAGCGCGATTGCATGTGTGTTTGCTGGGGGGTGCAGTGCGATGGAGTGTTTGTGTGTGCTGGCGGTTGCATTGCATGTGCTTGTATGCTTGTATATGTGCATGTGGGTGGCGGTGCGCGCATGCGTGCAGGCGCGCGGGTGCCTGCGTGGTGCTCTGCCCGTGCACATGTGCACATCTGTTTGAAGCTTGCGTGGGTGTGCGTGTTTTTTTCCTTGCGCGCGCGCGCGTGTGCTCAGCTCCCACAACCCCCACCAGCTGTCTGTGCATGCGTTGTGTGTGCGTGCAGTTTCATACTTCGTGTTGTGCATTGTCGTGCATGTGTGCTAGTGCCTACGTCGGCATGTTGGTGCGAGTCCCTGCCTGTTTGTACGTGTGTGTTGAACGTGCGCCTGCCAGTGGGTGCACGCCTGTGTGCGGGCGCACGTGCGCAAGCATGAGCATAATGCATGTTTGTGCACGCGCTGTGGGATTTTGCTCTGAGTGTGTGCATGTGCATGCGTGCGTTGTGCTTGCTTGCTTTTGCGCATGCACATGCATTGCGTGATAGTGTGATTGTGTATGCCTGTATGTGGGTGTGTACTTGTGCGTGCGCACATCTGTGCGTGCGCATATGCGTTTATGCATGAATGCTTGCGCGTGTGCGGGGCGTTGAACCTGTGCCATGCGCGCGCATGTGCATGCATGCATGCATGCATGCATGCGGGGGTGTGGTGTGTGCGTACTTGCACATGCGCATGTTGCTGGGCGTGCGCGTGCGTGCCTGCCGGCATGCCTGTCCCGGTGAGTGTGCATGCACAGTGCGTGCTTATGCGTGTGGATGCTTACGTGCTTGTGCCAACGTGCGGGGGTATGCGTCTGTGCGTGCGTGTGCTTGCCTGCGCCTGTTTGCATGTGTGTTGCGCGTGCATGTGCAGGCGGATGAAAGTTGCGTGGGCATGCATAGTGTGTGCCTGTGAGTGCGTTGCACACACGCACATGTGCATGCGTCCGTATGTGTGCATGTGTGGCGGCGGGCGGGCGCATGTGTGTTTGTGGGCATGGCTGCATCCGTTGATGTGCGCATGCGCCTGCCGGTGTGTGCGTGTGCTTTCATGCGCATGCTCGTGCGTGCCCGCGCGTGGGCGTGTGGGCGCGCGTTTGTGTGCGTGCGTGCGTGCGTGCATGCGCGCGTGCGCACGGTTTGCCCGCGGGTGCAGGTGCTTGCATGTGCATGTGCGCATGCTTGTGCGTCGCACGTGCGTGTGGGCATGTGCGTTGCGCGTGCGTGCCTGTGTGTTGCGAGGGCGTCTATATGAGCGCGCATGCATGTGTAGGCGGGTGTGTGCGTGTGTGCGTCCGCATGCGCATGCGCATGCGTGTGCGTGTGCGTGTGTGCATGTATGTGTGCCTGCACATGCTTGCATGCATGGAGAGGGGCGTGTGCGTGTGTATGTGCATGCATGCGCATGAACGTGTTTGTGGGGGTGCTGGTGTGCATGCCATGCCAGTGGTTGCGTGTTTCCACACGCGCACGCTGTTTTCCTCTGTGCATGTATGTGCAGTGCCTGCTTTTGTGCGGGCGTGCTTGTCTGTGCCTGCTGGCGTGTGCGTGCCTGTGCATTGCACATGTGTGCTGCACGCTCGCGTGCGTGTGTGCCTGTGGGTTGCGCGTGCGTGCGTGCCTGTGCGCATGCATGCGCATGTGCGCGCGCTCCCTTGCGCATGCACGCGCGTGCCCGCGCGTGTGCGTGTGGGCGTACGTTTGCGTGCGTGCGTGCGTGCATGGGTGCGTGCGCACGGCCAAGCACCCGCGGGTGCGGGTGCTTGCATGTGCATGTGCGCATGCTTGTGAATTGCATGGGCGTGTGGACATGCGGGCGTGCGTGCGTTTGCGTGCGTGCGTTTGCGTGCGTGCATGCGTGCTTTGCGCTGCACCACATGCATGTGTGCACGTTTTGCCCGCGGGTGCAGGTGCTTGCATGTGCCTGTGCATCGCACGTGCGTGTAGACATGTGAGTTGTGCGTGCGTGTCTGTGTGTTGCAAGCGCGTCTGTGTGAATGCGCGCGCATGTGTAGGCGGGTGCGCATGCGCATGCGTGTGCTTGTGTGTGTATGCGTGCCTGCACATGCTTGCATGCATGGAGAGTGGGGTGTGCGTGTATGAGCATGCATGCAAATAAGCGTGTTTATGGGCGTGCTGGTGTGCATGCGCTTGCCAGTGGTTGCGTGTTTCCACACGCGCACGCTCGTGAGCGTCTGTGCATGTATGTGCAGTGCCTGCTTGTGTGCGGGCGTGCGCGTGCTTGTCTGTGCCTGCTGGCGTGTGCGTGCCTGTGCGTTGCACATGTGTGTTGCACGCGCGCGTGCGTGTGTGCCTGTGGGGTGCGCGTGTGTGTGTGCCTGTGGGTTGCGCGTGCATGTGCGCGCGCTCCTGTGCGCATGCGCGCGCGTGCCCGCGTGTGCGTGTGGGCGTGCGTTTGTGTGCGTGCGTGCGTGCGTGCGTGCATGCTCGCGTGCGCACGCTTTGCCCGCGGGTGCAGGTGCTTGCATGTGCATGTGTGCATGCTTGTGCGTCGCACGTGCGCGTGGACACGTGCGTTGCGCGTGCGTGCCTGTGTGTTGTGAGCGCATCTGTGTGAGTGCGCACGCATGTGTAGGCGGGTGCGTGTGTGCGTGTTTGTGTGCGTGCGCATGCATGTGCGTGTGCTTGTGTGTGCATGCGTGCCTGCGCATGCTTGCATGCATGGAGAGGGGGCGTGTGCGTGTGTACATGCATGCATGCGCATGAGCGTGTTGGTGGGCGTGCTGGTGGGCGTGCGCATGCCAGTGGTTGAGTGTTTGTACACGCGCACGCTCGTGTGCGTCTGTGCATGTATGTGCAGTGCCTGCTTGTGTGCGGGCGTGCTGGTGTTTGTATGTGCCTGTCGGCAAGCAGTTTGCGCGCGCGCGTCCGAGCAGGTGTGCACGTGTGCGTGTGTGTGTTCGTGTTTGCTGTGCATGTGTATGTGTGTGCATGCTTGCAGATGCGTGCATATGTCCGGGGTGTGCTGTGTGCTTGCATATGGGGCATGCGTGCGTGCATACGTGCCTGCGTGTGCATGCGCATGTTTGTAGGCATGCAGATGCGTCTGCGTGGGCATGCTTGTGTCCAAGGGTGAGCACGGCAGCGTGTGCATTTTTGTTCATGCACGAGCGTGCATTGCCCTGCGTGTGCACGTGGTCGCTTGTCTGTGTACGTGCGTGCATGCGTGCACTGCCTGTGCCTGTCAGCATGCGTGCGTGCCTGTACATTGCGCATGCTTGTTGCGTGTGCATGCGGATGGGCGCGTTTGTGCGTGCCAACCTGTTTGTATGCCCACGCATGTGCTTGCGTGCATATGTGTGCACCCGCCTGCAGATGCGTGCATGCGCAGATGTGTTGTATGTGTATGTACTCATGCACGCGTGCGCACATGCGCGGGCATGGACCGGCTGTGTCCAAATGTGTGTGCATGTGCACGCCAGCACGTGCCTGCATGCGCATGGGCATGCTCGCGTGTGTGTGTATGTGCACGTCTGCTGCATGCACGTGTGCCAGTGTGTGCGTGTAGTGCCTGCGTGCGTTCGTGTGCGTTGCGCATGCATGCGTGCGTGTGTCCTGCGTGTTGCACATGTGCATCATGCATGTGTGCGAGTGCGTGGGCATGTGCAGGTGGGCGGGCGTGTGCGTGCGTGCGTGTGTTATATGTGCGCATGTTGAAGGTGCATGTGTTGCGCGTGAAGGCGTGCCTGACTTTGTCTTGCGGGTGTGCCTGAAGGCGTGCGTGACTTTGTCTTGCGCGCGCGCATGTACAGGCGGAAGGGCGCGTGTGTGCATGTGATTGAACGTGTTTCATGCTCGCGCGTGTGTGTGCATGCCTGGACGTGCGTGCATGCAACTGTGGGGGGAGGAAAAGTGCGAGCGCGCGTGCCGCCATGCGCACGCCCTTGTTCGTAGGCTGCCGCATGCCTGTGTGTGCGCGTGTGTGCGCCATTGCTCGCATGTCTATGTGCGCGCCTGGGTGCCCTGCCTGTGGTCATGCGCGCGCACGAGCGTATGCTTGCCTGTGCCTATCCACATGCATGCATGCATGCGCACGTGTTGCGTGCGTGGGTGCGCGGGGGCCGCGTGCGTGTGCTCATGTGCCTGTCTCCGGGCGCGTGCGCGTTGCACATGCATGCCTGCGTCCTGCGCGTGCGCGCGAGTGCCATGAGGGGGCATGCGTGTACATAACGGTTGTTTGCATGCGTGATTGCATGCCCGCGTGCGCGCGTGTGCATGCGTCGCTGCGTGCGTGCGTGCGTGATTGGGTGCGCCTTTGTGTGCATGATATGCCGTTGCGTGTGCGTGGGCTTGCATGTGCGTGCCGGTGGCATGTGAGGGCGTTACGCGACCGTGCATCCGTGTGCATGTGAGTGTGTGCATGTGAGTGTGTGCATGTGAGTGTGTGCATGTGAGTGTGTGCATGTGAGTGTGTGCATGTGAGTGTGTGCATGTGAGTGTGTGCATGTGAGTGTGTGCATGTGAGTGTGTGCATGTGAGTGTGTGCATGTGAGTGTGTGCATGTGAGTGTGTGCATGTGAGTGTGTGCATGTGAGTGTGTGCATGTGAGTGTGTGCATGTGAGTGTGTGCATGTGAGTGTGTGCATGTGTGTGCGCGGCTGTGCACTTGCATGTGTGTGTGGCTGCGTGCAGCTGTGCTTGGCTGTCCATCGGCGTTTGCATATGTGCATGGCTATGCTCTTCACGTGCATGCGTGCTTGCATCTGCTGTGCGGGCATGAGTGTGTGTGCGTATGTGGCTGTGCATGTCTGCTTGCGCTGGCCCGTTGCTGTTGGCACTTACTGGTTGTGCGGGCCTTTGCATGTGCATGTGTACGGGCGCGCCTGCTTGGCTTAGGTCGGCAAGCACAAACCAATAAGAGGCAGGCCTGGATGTCACTAGCAGGCCTGGATGTAACTGGTGACGCTTCTGTCAGTGTCTGCTATATGTTCTCGCCGTCTGCTGGCTGCCCAATGCTGCCATGGTCATGCTGTTGCTGCTGATGCTGATGCTTGTGCTGACTGCTTGTCCTTGCTGCTGACTGGCTTGTCGTTGCTGCTGCGCTGCTGCAGGTGCTCAGCAGGCCATCGCCTTCAACAAGCTGCTGTCCAAGCTGGTCAGCGGGCTGCACAAGCCCAACGACCAGACGGCCTGCCCACCAACAGAAGCACAGGTGTGGCGGTGCTTACGGGGCGGCACCAGTGTGACACCTGACAGCGGCTGGCACTTTGTGTGTAACGTTCAGACAGCAACAGCACTGTAACGGTGCTGAGAGGTCTGATGATTGCTTTGCTGTGCTGCGGGGCAAACATGAGCACTGCTTGGACCTTTTTGCGTGTCACACACTGTGCCTGACGCTGCTGCTGCTGCTGCTGCTGCTGCTGTTGCAGGCGTTTGTCGCTGGTCTCCCTGTGCGCGCATTGCGTGGGGTGGGGTTTAAGTGTGAGTCGGCGCTGCGGGGCTGGGGCGTGACCACTGCTGGCGACGCAGCAGCGCTGAGCATGCAGATGCTGGTGCAGGGGCTGGGAGACAAGCAGGGTGAGCGATGCCTCATGACTGTGTCATGTAACACCCCGCTGTTGGGACGCGTTGTTTTTGTGCAGCAAGTGTACAGCAAAGCCCAGTGGTTCGTTGCAGCTGTGCGCTGGACTGCCCACTTCAATTGCTTAGGGGTGAGGTTGAAGTGCGGGGAGTTTGGTGGGACTCAAAGAGAGACTGTCACTGCGCGTGTGTCTGTCACGGTGCTGGC
>JACERP010000163.1:0-228778 GCA_014080715.1 Scenedesmus sp. NREL 46B-D3 | reverse complement strand
CGGGATGCAGTGCACAGCCGCCTTGCGCGCCGCGCCTGGCCGCAGCCCAAAGCACAGCTATCAACCGCAACTGCAACACCTCTGCATCCTTCAACTGTAAACAACACCAGCCAAAACCTGCTACACACAGACAGCCCATGGCTGCTGTGGCCATATCCAAGCACGTGATGCAGTGCACAGCCTGCCTTGCGCTGCGCTGGCCACAGCCAAAGCAAAGCTATCAACCGCTGCTGCAAAAACTTCCGCATCCTTGGCTGTGAACAACACCAGCCAAGACCTGCTACACAGACAGCCCATGGCTGCTGCGGCCGTATCCAAGCACGTAATGCAGTGCACAGCTATCAACCGCTGCTGCAGCAGCTGCAACACCTCCGCATCCTTCGGCTGTGAACAACACCAGCCAAAACCTGCTACACACAGACAGCCCGTGGCTGCTGTGGCCATATCCAAGCACGTGATGCAGTGCACAGCCCGCCTTATGCCGCGCTGGCCGCAGCCAAAGCACAGCTATCAACCGCTGCTGCAACACCTCCGCATCCTTTGGCTGTGAACAACACCAGCCAAAACCTGCTACACACAGACAGCCCATGGCTGCTGTGGCCATACCCAAGCACGTGATGCAGTGCACAGCTATCAACCGCTGCTGCAACACCTCCGCATCCTTTGGCTGTGAACAACACCAGCCAAAACCTGCTACACACAGACAGCCCATGGCTGCTGTGGCCATATCCAAGCACGTGATGCAGTGGGTGGGCCTGTGGGCCAATCTTGGTATTTGGTAATTGGCAGTGCACAGCCCGCCTTACGCCGCGCTGGCCGCAGCCAAAGCACAGCTATCAACCACTGCTGTAACACCTCCGCATCCTTCGGCTGTGAACAACACCAGCCAAAACCTGCTACTCACAGACAGCCCATGGCTGCTGTGGCCATATCCAAGCACGTGATGCAGTGCACAGCCCGCCTTACGCCGCGCTGGCCGCAGCCAAAGCAAGCTATCAACCGCAACTGCAACACTTCCGCATCCTTTGGCTGTGAACAACACCAGCCAAAACCTGCTACACACAGACAGCCCATGGCTGCTGTGGCCATATCCAAGCACGTGATGCAGTGCACAGCTATCAACCGCCGCTGCAGCAGCTGCAACACCTCCGCATCCTTCGACTGTGTACAACACCAGCCAAAACCTGCTACACACAGACAGCCCATGGCTGCTGTGGCCATATCCAAGCACGTGATGCAGTGCACAGCCCGCCTTGCGCCGCGCTGGCCACAGCCAAAGCAAAGCTATCAACCGCTGCTGCAAAACTTCCGCATCCTTTGGCTGTGAGCAACACCAGCCAAGACCTGCTACACAGACAGCCCATGGCTGCTGTGGCCGTATCCAAGCACGTAATGCAGTGCACAGCTATCAACCGCTGCTGCAGCAGCTGCAACACCTCCGCATCCTTCGGCTGTGAACAACACCAGCCAAAACCTGCTACACAAAGACAGCCCATGGCTGCTGTGGCCATATTCAAGCACGTGATGCAGTGCACAGCCCGCCTTATGCCGCGCTGGCCGCAGCCAAAGCACAGCTATCAACCGCTGCTGCAACACCTCCGCATCCTTTGGCTGTGAACAACACCAGCCAAAACCTGCTACACACAGACAGCCCATGGCTGCTGTGGCCATACCCAAGCACGTGATGCAGTGCACAGCTATCAACCGCTGCTGCAACACCTCCGCATCCTTCGACTGTGAACAACACCAGCCAAAACCTGCTACACACAGACAGCCCATGGCTGCTGTGGCCATATCCAAGCACGTGATGCAGCGCACAGCCCGCCTTACGCCGCGCTGGCCACAGCCAAAGCAAAGCTATCAACCGCTGCTGCAAAACTTCCGCATCCTTTGGCTGTGAACAACACCAGCCAAAACCTGCTACACAGACAGCCCATGGCTGCTGTGGCCGTATCCAAGCACGTAATGCAGTGCACAGCTATCAACCGCTGCTGCAGCAGCTGCAACACCTCCGCATCCTTTGGCTGTGAACAACACCAGCCAAAACCTGCTACACAAAGACAGCCCATGGCTGCTGTGGCCATATTCAAGCACGTGATGCAGTGGGTGGCCTGTGGCCCTTTTTTGGTAATGGGTATTTGGTATTTGGCAGTGCACAGCCCGCCTTATGCCGCGCTGGCCGCAGCCAAAGCACAGCTATCAACCGTTGCTGCAACACCTCCGCATCCTTCGGCTGTGAACAACACCAACCAAAACCTGCTACACACAGACAGTCCATGGCTGCTGTGGCCTTATCCAAGCACGTGATGCAGTGCACAGCCCGCCTTGCACCGCGCTGGCCGCAGCCAAAGCACAGCTATCAACCACTGCTGCAACACCTCCGCATCCTTTGGCTGTGAACAACACCAGCCAAAACCTGCTACACACAGACAGCCCATGGCTGCTGTGGCCATATCCAAGCACGTGATGCAGTGCACAGCCCGCCTTACGCCGCGCTGGCCGCAGCCAAAGCACAGCTATCAACCACTGCTGCAACACCTCCGCATCCTTTGGCTGTGAACAACACCAGCCAAAACCTGCTACACACAGACAGCCCATGGCTGCTGTGGCCATATCCAAGCACAACCAGCATGCACAGCTATCAACCGCTGCGGCACCACTACCGACTCCGGAAGGCATGGTGGCTGCAAAGCAGCCGAATCCTGCTATGCAAAGTAGTAGCAGCAAAGAATGTGGCTTAAGCAGCATCTAGCAGCTCTGCTGCCACGTCAATCTCCGCCTTCTCGCGACGCTGGTTGATGTTGCCACAGATGGCCACAATCTGCTTGGCAAGCTGCATGACCAGCATGTTGCGCAGCTTTGTGTACACCTGGCCCCACACAGACCAGTTGCGCTCACTGGCACAGCTGGCTAGGTGCATTCTGATCAGCTTGGCATGCCAATGTCTGCGCAGCAGCAATGCAGCAGGACTGGCAATGAGGGGGAACTCAGCAGCTGCCACCCTGAACCAGAAGGCCGGCCGAGCCTCCGCAGGAGCTGCTAGCACCATCACACCGTCCTTCTCCTCATGCTGGGTCAGCATGGGCCTGCGGGCAGCCAGCTTGGGGGACAGCGGCATCAGAGTGAGGCAGCTGTACTCCTTGTCCACCTCCCGGCAGGCAGGAGTGTTGCTCACACCAAGCTTGGTGCTGGCACCTGAGTTGTAGTACAGCACATCGCGCACCTGCAGCACGACAGTCAGCGGCAAGGAGCAGGGCAAGCTTTTGGAGGCAATAGCATGCATGCAAGAGGAAAAAGCAGCATGGTGTGGTCAGCTAGCAAGTACTCAAGTAAGAGCAGCAGCAGCAGCAGCAGCAGCAGCAGCAGCAGCAGCAGGTGTCAGCATGCGTCGGCGGAGCTGCAACTGCCGCAGTGCTGCCATCATCACCATTGCCGGCATACTGGCATGTAAAGCGCGTGGTTGCAACAGTGCTGTACAGGGCTGCATTGAGACCAATGTTTGCTACAGTCTAGCACTCAGAACAAAAGGGTGGGGAAGCTGTCAAAAACAGCCATCATCATCATATTACCCATTCAAGCCATAGCATCAGCGCCATCGGCCCCGCGCCCCACCGGGGCGGAAAGAGGAGGGAACACTGCTCCAGAATGTTTGCATGCATTGCGCACATCCCAAGACTTGACAAGAAAAGCAGCAATACACGGTGACACCATCAGACATCTTCCAGAACTGCCCCAAATATCATCAGATACAAAACGCAACACCTTGATTGACGAATCAGCCATGGACAAAACGCTGCGCAACTTTTCAGCGCAACCAGGCAAGGATCTGATCTCAGCAAACATATCATCCCTCTGAGCAGAAGTAGCAGGGCAATCAAACATGAAGTGTGACAAAGACTCAACTTCTGCACCACAACAAGGACATCCTGAAGTGGAGTTAGCTCTGCGACCGCCAAACTGACTAGTACGCTCATGTACACACAGACAACCCATACGAACACGCAACAGCAATTCAATACCACGTGGAATTGCCACTGAACGCAAGTACGGCCTAGGCCTCCTGAAACCCATAGCATCAACATGAGAGGGATGCACATGAGCCACATACCGACTCAGAGTGGAGTGTTCCAACGTTTCACATGCAATCCTTTCAGCATGTAGTGTCTTGACCTGCTTGTTGACATGGCTCTTGCACGCACTGGCTCTGCCTTCCGCGGTCACAACATTCACACCATACTTGCACAGCAGGCTCTGCACATACTTGTGCCACGGTGTCACCGCCACAGCACCACTAGGACGCCTCCACTCAGCTGTAAACACTTGATCAAAAACAGCCATGTTTGTCATCTCATGTAACGGCCCTGCTGTGCTTCACAAAGCAGCAGCACAGGTCAACAAAGTGAGCTTCTGGCAGAGGAAGGGCATCTTCCTTTCCCATGCATGCCCCACCCATCGCACACACCTTCAAAAAAGTGACCGGCTGGCAAGGAAGGATTCAAGCCAGGGCCTCAGCATGCAACTCGCGGCGCAGCTCCTGTGCCTCCGCAGGCTGCCGCGTTGCTGCCGGCTGACAGGCGAGACTTGGTCAGCGTGCGGGGTGCTGCGGAACGCCTGCTGCTGCTGTGCTGGATGCGCCTGAGCATGATCTTTGCGACAGTTGCTGCTGCAGGGCGTGCAGCGGCTGCTGCTGCTGCTGGCTGCTGGTGCTGGTGCTGGTGCTGGTGCTGGTGCTGGTGCTGGTGCTGGTGCTGGTGCTGGTGCTGGTGCTGGTGCTGGCTGGTGCTGGTGCTGGTGCTGGTGCTGGTGCTGGTGCTGGTGCTGCACCTTTCCCAGCGGCTGCCATGGTCGAGCCGTGCACCCGCCGCTGCTGCTGCTTGAGACGCAGAAGGCTGAGCAGTTCATCACGCCTGCCCAGCTGCTCACGCAGCAGGTTGCACCTGCCAAGCAGCTGCTCGCTCCTGGCTAGCGCATTCTTGTGCTCCAACTGCAGCCCCTGCATGCTGCTGAGCTCCAAGGTGAGCTGGTGGCAGTGTGCGCGCAGGGCTGCGTTCTCCTGCGCTGCCTTTGCTGCCTGCTGCTGCCTGTGCCAGGCCTGTGCCCGCCACTTGCCAGAGTCAGCCTCACCCATCTGTGCTTGAAACAGCTGCTGCAGCTGCTCATCACTGAAGGAAGACAGCCCGGTGATGAGTGGCATGGCGCTGCCGCTGCTGCTGGTGTCTCTGCTGGGGCTCACGTCCGATTTGCAGTCACTGCTGTCCAGCCGCAACTTGTCAGCTGAGCTGCGAGCATGGTCGGCCAAGGGGTCTGACTGCACGCTGCTGCTGCTGCTGCTGCTGCTGCTGCTGCTGCTGCAAAGGGGGTTCCTGCCAGCAGTGCCGGTGCAGCGCAGCAGCAGCCTGCTGAGCCTGTCACTGCCTGCCTTGGCCTTGCTCACGTACTTGCTGCTGCCGCAATGCGGAAAGCTGCTGCTGTTGGCAGGTATGATGGCCAAAGGTGCTGTGTGCGGTACGGCAGCACTGGCTGGGCAGGTGAGAACGCTGCTGCAACCTGGTGGTGTGGCATTGGCGTCGCTGCTTGCTGCTGCAGCAGCAACAATGTCGCTGCCTGCTGCTGTAGCTGTCATGTGTGCGCTGCTGCGGGGTGCTGCATATGATGGTCCTGGTGATGAAGGAGTTGCGATACCCGTGCTGCTGCCTTCGGTGTGGTGGTCACTGTTGATCACCAGTTTCATGTCTGGGCAGGTGACAGGATCGATGGTGATGATGACATTGTCGGCCACGCTATCGGGCAACAACAAAGTGAACATCGGCAAAGTAGCAGCAGCAGAGGTGCATTTGTGAGTCAGGTGAGCTGGAAGTCTGCTATTATGTTGATTCTTATTTGCATTTGCTGTGCTGCTGTACATCTGCACCAGGTGGTGGTATCGTCTGCATGCATTGTTCCTGCACATGCGCTCTGCACACGCTTCAGCAGCATGGCAGACATAAATGCTGCAGCTGAACAACCCCCAGTGCTTGAACGCTGTGCCACATATTCGGCTGTGGCTGCTTAAATGCCAACAAACGAGGCAATGCAGTGCTGCAGGCTGCCAGCTGGCACGCACCTGCTGCAGCTGTCCTGAAGCGAGGCCCGGTTGTCCGGTACACAGTCGAAAGCCTTCGCTGCTGTCACCACAACACTGCAGCAGGCTGCAATGATGGCAATAAGCCCCCATGCATTGCTCAGGGACCATGGCGTTGGCCCAGGAAGCCATGCCGTGGCGTGGCGGGGACTGGCGTAACGAACAATACAGAGGATGAACACGCCCAGGCACACGGCCAGGACGCGAATGATGAATGAAAAGCCCAGGCAGCCAGTCCCACAGGATGCGCCGGCAGGTCTTGCCGCAGGGCCGATCTGCTGCTTTGCCGTACACGGAAAGAAAGCCAAGGAAACATGTTTCCTTGGTGAAAGTAAGAAAGCTTTAGTTTGTTGCTGCATGTGTAGTAGCTGTTGTGAAAAAGGAAAGAAGCACGAGCTCGCAGAGGCTCATATGGTGCAGCAGCAGTGTCACTATCGAGTAATCCGTAACCGATCGGTAGAACTGAAGCAGTAATAAAGAATCCTTTAATTGTGCTGCTATATATTGCTGAACTGTTTATGATTGCCCTTCGTCGGCGCTGGGGGTTTTGCTGTACTGCTGCTGCTGCTGCTGAGGTTGCAGCTAGCGTAGCTAGCGCTACAACAAACGTTGTGTAATGCGTAATGTCTAGTTTACACCTGGCGCTACGTGCGCTATAAGACGAAGCTAGCTGCAGCACAAACTTGCTACTTGCACTTGTTTGGCTCTCCACACGTGTGCCGTGCACGGCAAGTTTGCCGTCCCCGTGAATATACTTGGATGTTTGCATGGGGAGTTCAAGTAAGAAACACGCATCGCTCTTCACGATCATCGCGATCAAGCGGGTCAAGGACCACGCAGACGTGATCATGAGTCAACTTGTAGTGCTGGCTGGCAGTTGCCTGCATGCACTTTGTGTGCCTCCACCTTTGGCATGCTCGGCTGCTATCGATCATAACAGACCTGAACTTCCACTGTAGAACAGTACAGCACAGCTGGCCTCAGTGCTGTATTTGGACACCAGACTGAGCAAGGCATAGATGAATTGTGTGCAGGCAGGCATATTTAGGATGAGAAGCATGTTATGTTTGAATGCCAGTGGTATTGTGACCTGCGTGAGCGGTTTAGCAGCTATATCGGAACACTGGGGGTCCTAGTGACCCAGACTGTATGCTGCGACTGATGAACCAAAAAGACCAAACAGCTGTGGCTGAACTGGTACATTTGGTGGTTATTAGTTCATGTCATCCAGCTGGCGAGCACATGTCCAAGTTCATGCAGCAGAACTGTGCTCTGGTCGCTGCTTTTGTGCATTGTTGCTATCTGATGCGCTGCACCCGGAAGCGGACCCTGAGTCCCTTCTTTCTTCTCGGTCTCTTGCTCAAGCAATTGACAAAGCACATGAGTTTTCTCTGCCGTTTATTCTGAACTTTCTTATGACAATGCTCTTTTCTTTCCCCCCCCCCTTATGAGCCTTTTGTTGCTTCTGATTGGGGTTACCACTCCTTTGTTGGGTGGATCCACCTCAGGAGCATGCAAAGTAAAGTAAGATGCAGTCCACTTGCCGTGGCAGTCTCTATGCCTCTTCACCATCATAGCCGCATTGGAGTGCCAATGCCTGGTACCCTGCGGCACTTGCACCGCTTCTGCTCATGCACTTACTTCCTATGATGGTGTGCTGATGCTGCTGCTGTGTGTAGCTGCAGGTCGTGCCAGGCGCTCCACTGGAAGGGCGAAGGCTACTGCCACGGAGTGTGCTGATCTGCAGGAGCAGCAGCAGGCTGAGTGGCTGCCTGCTTTGCTGACTGGTTGCTGCATTGTTTAGCACCTGCGGTTTGTCTCAAAGCTACAATGCTGCAACACAGCTATTTCACATCCTTCAATGAACGTGGTGCATGGTACGTGTGCAGCGTTAAATGCAGCTGGGATGCGCAGCGGAGCTTGCATGAGGGTGCGATGTCGGCTGGGGCCACGCAATGTTGCACGCAGGCTGTGTCTTCTCAGCGCACATCAATGCGACATGCTGCATGGCACTGTGTGTGTTACAACTGTAACTATGAATGGTGCAAAAATGGTAGGTGTTGGTATACTTAATGCATCAGGCATCTTGTATGTGTGTGCTGCAGCGGCAATGCTATGTAGCGCAAATGGTTTTATGCAACAACCCGGCTCAGCTTGCCAAGCATTAGTGCTATGGCCTGCATTGGGGAACATGATCATGATGATGATGAAATGAAAAAAAAAAAAAGATGATGATGATGATGATGACCCGGCTCAGCTTATCACCACTGGTGATGAAATATATTTCCTGGCAGGTCACCTTAGGTGGTGCTTGCACCGGTGTCAAAGTACCTCTGCACAGCTGTACCAAGCAGCAGCTCTGCAACACAACAGGCTTCTGCTTTAACCCTTCCTCTTGCTGCACACGTGCTTCGCGATGCTTGCGGTGCCGGTGTGCAGTAACAACAGCAGCAAGCTGAGACTGTATCACAGCGGCTCCTGACTTGAGCTGGGCCAGCCAGTCAAGGCTGCTTGTTGCCTGCCGCGCTGAGGTTGTTGCCGGCAGCAGCGCCGTCACAGGTGGGCCAGCTCTGCATTTCTGGGGCGCCACGCACCAGCAGCAGGAAGCGCTGTTGACAGCTGTTGGTGAAATCATGCGCGGGTACGCAGCAAAAAAGAGATAGGCTTTCTGCCATGTACCCTGGGTGGGCCACCATGATGGCGCCAGCTGACAAGCCATGGCAAGGTGGCCGGAACCGGGCCAGTGCCGCAGGTAGCTTTGTTGGGTGCAGCTGTAGTCGCCACTCAATGGCAGTGACTGCACTCACTTTGCAACGACTGCAGTCACTGTCGTGCCGTCACTGCAGTGATGCACACATAGCTTTGTGAACGTGCCAGACGCTTTTACGATTAGGATAATCATGGTAACAGCACAGAGTTCCTGCAGCAGCACTGGGCATGCCATGCAGTGTTATCATGACATATGCCATCGCATTCACGCCCGCCAAACAGCCGCAAAACAACAAGCCAGACAAGCATTACTGCGACTGCTGATTACTGTCACAGTTTCCATCATCAACCCAACAATGATGAAAGGGGCTGATGCATTGTCGGTTGAGTTGGCCAGCCTCAGGCAGCCCAGCCTAGCCGCTGGCAATGCACCTTTGCCAGACTGGCCGTACGCTACATGCATGCAGTCCCCAGAACTGCGCATACCGCGTCTGTGCCAACTTCACCATCGCCGCTTCTGCCTCTGCTGCATTGCTGTGAAGAAAAGCAGCACTCTGATGCAGCAGCAAAAGGCAAGCAAGTGTCACCCTACCCCTGTGTGCGAGGCTGCGCATTCAAGCAAAGCTGGCTCCACCCACTGTACTGCGCCGCTGGTTGTACTGATGAACACGTAGCAAGCATCCAAGTCCAGAGTAGTTGCTTCGGGGGCACCAACGCTTCCGCGTACAGGAAGCGAAGGCAAGAGGGCTGCCCCATCTTCTAACTTCCTGTGCAATTACCTGAAGCAAACGTAGATTGCTGTGTGCCTCATGCCACAGGCCAACGTGCAGCAGTGCCTAGAAGCTGTCATAGCCTCCATTGTTGTTTGCTGCTTGCGGGATAGCCTCTGTGCTGCTGCAGCTGACTGGAAGCACTTTTACCTGAATTGCTTTGCGCCGACAATATACTGCTGCATAGCTGCATGAAGTACAGGGGTAGCCTGCTCTGCCATAGGTATGGTTTGAGCTGCGGATTTGCTGCTAGGGCCCTGTTTGTTGCTTCAAGCACACATGCACTGCTGATGAGCAGCTGCGTATCGCACGTGAACCATTGCCACGCAACACAGTTTGCCAAGCAATGAAGTCAGCCATTCCAATGGCTGACTCAGACGTCGTGATCAGTTGGTTTCTGTACTCTGAGGGGTGCCTCAACCCCAGCAGCAAATCAGCAGCTGATACTGTTGATGATCATCAGATAATGAGGTTACACGGTGTGCTCAAGCGGCTACGCTGTTGATGTTCATAAGCCGACGGCGGCATGATACTCACTTGCTCAACCCTAAAATTGCGTTGACTCCAAAACACGATGCTGCCCCATACCCGGCTCGAACGGATGACCTTGGCGTTATTAGCACCACGCTCTAACCAACTGAGCTAATAGGGCTTTCTCATCAAGGATGAGTATGTATTATACTATCATAACGAATACAGCCTTCAGTACGAGTGCGAGTGCTGCATCTGCGCCTGGCTGGCGGCACCTGCTTGCCGGGCTGCTTACTTGCTGAGCAGGTGCGGCTTGCTTGCTTGCTTGCTTGCTTGCTTGCTTGCTTGCTTGCTTGCTTGCTTGCTTGCTTGCTTGCTTGCTTGCTTGCTTGTTATACATGCCATGGCATGCAGTACATGTATGTCAACTCGGTGTTGATACTGGCTTGTTGTCCGGGGTTCCGCAGCGTGTGGCTGTTCAAGGCAGGCGTCATGGTGGCGTCTGCTGCAGTTGCACACCCAGATATACCTCACTCTCATTTGCTCTTGCTTTGCTCTCTGAACCAGCCAGCTCAGAAGCTGATAGTTGTTCCTAATTAGCTATCTGTGATGATTGCTTACTTTCGACCCATATACAATACAAACAATACAATACATCTTCAGGATTGAAACCTGACCTCAGGCACTAGCCCAGCGAGCCGCTACTCCGCTCATGAGGTGATCGTAGTTGTACCCAGTCTTTCCTTCGTTGTTTGGGCGATCGAAACCACCCGCGCAAGTCCGTCAATTCCAGTTGCTTTTTATGCCCAGCCACGGGCGGTTGGACCAGGATTTGAACCTGGGTCTCCAGCATATACACCGATCATATTGTAACGCATAGCCTTATTTGGCTCCTTAGTGACCTGCGGCTTTCCTAATATAACTTTATTATCTGGCATCAGCAGGTGTATCACACAGCAACTTGCTGTTGCAATTGAAGGGAAGTCTTGTGTATCCTCTCATGTCTCGATGCTTACACATCATGCAACCCCTCTTGTTCTTTGCCTGCAACAATTGCTGGTGCCAGCACAACAGCAATTCAATTGCAACAGCAAGTTGCTGTGTGATACACCTGCTGATGCCAGATAATAAAGTTATATTAGGAAAGCCGCAGGTCACTAAGGAGCCAAATAAGGCTATGCGTTACAATATGATCGGTGTATATGCTGGAGACCCAGGTTCAAATCCTGGTCCAACCGCCCGTGGCTGGGCATAAAAAGCAACTGGAATTGACGGACTTGCGGGTGGTTTCGATCGCCCAAAAACGAAGGAAAGACTGGGTACAACTACGATCACCTCATGAGCGGAGTAGCGGCTCGCTGGCTAGTGCCTGAGGTCAGGTTTCAATCCTGAAGATGTATTGTATTGTTTGTATTGTATATGGGTCGAAAGTAAGCAAACATCACAGATAGCTAATTAGGAACAACTATCAGCTTCTGAGCTGGCTGGTTCAGAGAGCAAAGCAAGAGCAAATGAGAGTGAGGTATATCTGGGTGTGCAACTGCAGCAGACGCCACCATGACGCCTGCCTTGAACAGCCACACGCTGCGGAACCCCGGACAACAAGCCAGTATCAACACCGAGTTGACATACATGTACTGCATGCCATGGCATGTATAACAAGCAAGCAAGCAAGCAAGCAAGCAAGCAAGCAAGCAAGCAAGCAAGCAAGCAAGCAAGCAAGCAAGCAAGCAAGCAAGCAAGCCGCACCTGCTCAGCAAGTAAGCAGCCCGGCAAGCAGGTGCCGCCAGCCAGGCGCAGATGCAGCACTCGCACTCCCCATCTCCTTTGCCACTGCCACGCGCGGCGCCAAAGGCACCAAGCCACAGCAGCCACGCTACTGGCGGCGGATGAGGCGCAGGTGGCCGAAGCGCGCCGCACCCACGCTGCTGCCGGCAAACACAAACGGCGTGTACCCGGTCTCTGCCTGGTATTGCCTCACGACAGCATCCACAGCAGCCTGCCCCGCACTTCCTGCAAGCCCTAGAACACACACCGTACCGCCGCAGCCTCCGCCAGTGATCTTGGCACCATACAGTGCAGGGGCACGCCCCGCCTTCCGTGCGTGCAGCATGTGCTCGCGCACTATGTTGACCAAGCGGTTTGTGCCGTCACTCCCAAGCCCACACGCGCTGTAGCTGGCGTGTGACTGGAACATGAACTCGCCCAAGGCCTCTAGCGGGCCCAGCAGTGCTGCTGGCGGCCGCAGACCCACAGGCAGCAGCTGCATCTGCTGCTGCGGCTGGGCAGCACTGCCGCTGCTGCTGCTGTTGCAGTCAGTGCTGGGAGTTGGCTGCTGCTGCTGCTGCTGTTGCGTGCCTGCTGCTGCTGCTGCTGCTGCCTGCTTGGGTGTCAGGCGCTGCAGCCCCCCTGCACCCTCCATGCTGCTTCCTACACCAGCCTGCTCAGCTGTTACACCACAGCCTCCTGCTGCTGCTGCCGAGCTTGCCACCTCAGCACCGGGTGATGAAGATCTCAGCTCAGAACCTTGCTGCCGTGCCTCGCCCCCACCGCCATCCGCTGCTGCTATTGCTGCATCCCCCAGCGCCTCCGCTGCTGCCAGCAGCGCCCTGAAGCTGTTCACTCGGAAGTTCTCGTGGATGGGGTGTGAAGTAGGCTCACGCAGTGCATAGTTCACACTTGGATCGATGCTGGTGACACTGTCCAAGTGAGGACCATGCACGCCTAAAAACTCGCTGCCCTGCAGGCGGCTAGGCAGCTGGCATTCAAAGAGCTCCCTGTACTGGCTAGGGCTGATGTTGGCCAAATAACCGCCGAAGGCACACCCGGACCGCGCACGGTCAACGCTGGCCCGGCCGCTGCCGCTGTCACCCGGCCCAGCACCCTGCTGCTGCTGCTGCTGCTGCTGCTGCTCCTGCTGGCTGTGTGCGCTGGGGGCATCCCTGTGCAGTGGCATCACGGCAGCAGTGAGCACTGCCGCCACGCTGCTGCTGCTGCCAGGGTGGCTGCTGCAGTTGCTGCTGCTGCCGTCCAGCATGCTGCTGCTGTTGCCCTGCAGCGCCTGCGCCGCCTCGCTGATAAGCTTCAGGCCCATGAACGTGCCCACACGCACGCTGGCGTAGTCGCTGCCACCATTGCTGTGCCGGATTCCGCTGTCAATGCCCCAGAACCGCACCTGTGAGTTTGAGTACATGCGTTGCAGCAGTGCAGAGTAGACAAGACGGCATAAGTGAAACCAGCTTTTGAGTGTGCAGCGTACAGACTTTGAATGCTGCCAACACTTCAAGCCACACACAAGTCCGCTGCATTGCCGAGTGTACAGGCACTGCGCAGCAGCAGCAGCAGCAGGTCTGCAGTCGCGCCATTCGCTGGTTTGCATCGTTTGCGCATGCGCACCTGTGGCGGGATGGGTGTCGTGCCCTGCACCTCTGCCGGCTGGCACAGCAGCGCCAGCAGCTGTCCCGCGTCCCCCAGGCTGCTGGTGAGCTGGTCCATGATGCCACATGGCGCACCAACCACCAGGTTCTGCACAGCAATGCGGCATACAAGAGGCTTGTTGAGAAGGCAGAGAGCAGGCTAGCACGCAGATGAGCAATGATGGCGCCTGACAGGGACGAACGCAGATCAGGTGGTGTTACTAGCTGATGCGCATGCTGTGAGCGCGGCCATGTGTTGGCATGCACACCCATGTCCTGGATGACGTAGCAAGGCATGCCACAAGCGCGGCGTTATCTGTGAACATTGTACAGCAGACATACAGCTACAGGAGACGCATGTATACGGACCAACCACACAGCTGACCATGTGAGCTGCCTGCCATGCCCCCACCTCTGCCTTCTGGCACAGCAGAGACAGCTCCCTGCTGCTGAGGCTGCAGTCATGGGCAGCAGCCAGTGCTGTCATGACAGCCACTTCCAGGCAGCAGATGATGACACACCCTTGCCTGCAGTGATGGCAGCAGCAGCGGCAGCAGCACAGGCATCACACGGCCCACATATCCACATAATAAGCAAGGAGAAGCATAGCGGAGCAAGCTCACCCGCAGCACAGCACCCCTGCAGAAGGCACAGTACAGCATCTGTTTCACCTGTACTGCCCGTCACAACCTGCACAGGCAACAGCGCACTCCTGCTTTTATTGGCAACTGCACGTGGAGCCTTCTGACCCTACCTCTCACGCCTCTGGCAGCAGGTGCAGTGATGCCTGCCTGCTCACCTTCTGGCACATCCGAGCAGACCAGTATGCTGATGCCGTCCGGATACTCTACTCCTTCTCTCGCGCCAGCACCAGCAGGCAGCCAGCAACGTAGGCGCCCCAGCTGCTGGCTGGGTCCTTCTTGCAGTAGGCACGCAGCGAGGAGTATGGGATAGGGCTGCCTGTAGCCACCAACAACCAGCAGGCACAAGTGGCAGCTGCGTCAGCGCAACTACACGTGGCACAACAGCTGCTGGCTGAGAGCTTGTGATGCAGGGACACTGCCCCTGCAGCTTGTTGCAGCACTCAAACGTACCACGTTCAAGGCCTGGCTGAGCAATGTTTGGCACTAGCCACCTCATTGGGCGCCTTAAAAGCAAAATATACATGTCAACGTGTTGGAGTCTGCTGTGCACAAAACAGCTGATCATGACGTGACACAACCCACCAACCTGTCCTGTTGTGGAACACCCTTCAAATGCCAACCCACCGTCTGGCTCGTACAGGTCATTCAAGTCGATGTCGAAGGTTGGTGCGCGGTTGGTGTCATCCGCATGCAGGGACACCACACGCAATGCGGGGCGCGGCCCACCCAGCTTGCCGTGGCGTGCCTGCAGCCACATGACAGAAGGCAGCGCACGTGTGAGCAACCGCAGTTTGAAGTCGTGGCGCGGTTTCTGTGATAGCAAACACTAGTGGTATGGCCACGGTGTGTGCTGAACATCTGCACAGTGATGCACACCTGCTGTACCTGGTTGCAGCCCACCCACAGCAGCTGATGGTGGATGTGGGGCTGCTGGTACGCAACACAAGGTAGCTGCAGCACATGCACACTACCGCAGTCCATGTGTGTCCTGCAAGCTGCCGGGCTGCTTGCATCCCTAAATCCAGCCTCCAAACCCCCACTGCAGCATCACCCGAACCTCGCGATGCCTCCTGGCTGCACATGCAACCGCATGTGACACCTGCACTGCACCTGGCGTGTCCCTGCACGCACCTGTATGTGCTTCCAGACGCGCTGCTTGTCCAGTGGGTGCCGCTGCAGCGCCACATGGCAGGCCTCGGCGATGGGCATCTGCAGCACCAGGCTGCCGCTGTAGTCTGCTATGCCGCCCATCACATCCAGCCGGCCCGGCGCACGCGTCACCAGCAGCTCGTCGTCCCACCTGGCAGCAGAGAGTTTGACAGCTGTTACGGTGTGAACGAGAGGCCCATAGCTGCATTTGCCTGTATAGTTGGGCTGCTGGGCTGGGCCACACTGGTTGGAGGAGCCCTTTGGCGTTTGGTAAGCGGCAGCTGCATGCGCTGCGTGCTCTTGCTGGAGCTACTTGTCATGGATTGTTGGAGCTGTTTATGAGGGGGTTGCAGAGAGCACTGCTGAAAGCATCAGCAGTTGCAGCCTGCATGGCTGCAGCTGATGCAGCTGATGCCGATAGAGCGTCATGGGCCTGGGTGAGCTGCCAGTGATCACTCAGATGTGCTGAGGCTGTACAAGCAGGCGTGCAACTGCGTTGTCTGATGATGCAGCGCCCCCACATGCGCACCAGACGCACCTGAACAGCCCCCGTGCAGCTCGGATCTCGGGGAGCTCCAGCTCAGCAGCAACCTCAGCACCATCACCAGCCGCGGCAGCAGCTCCTGCAGTACTGCTGTCGCTGCCGCCGCCGCTGCCGCGCTGATGCTCCTCTGCTTGGGGGCTGTCCAGCTGCCGCAACAGCTGCAAGAAGGCCAGCGTGTCAGGCATGTGCGGCAGCTGGCTGCTGTCACCTGGACGGCGTGTGAGAGAAGCAGTGAGATGCAGCGCAGATGCACCGCTCTGTGGGCCGCCAGCGTTGTTGGCGCGGCATCAATCTTTAAGGTCGACTTGCATAAGTTGGGAGTTGGGATGTCGCGGGGCGTGCTAGGCCGGCACATGTGATCTGGTAACACAAACAACCACCCTCCCTGCAAGCTCGATGCTGCGATAGGCCTTTCAACCCCATACAGCTGGGTGTCTGCAGCATCCCATCAATGCACCCCCACCAATGCACCCGCCACCAATGCACCACCAGCACACCCAATGCGCCTCACCCTCAAGGACACGCCAGTCCTTCAAGAGAGGGTCCAGGCTGAAACCAGGCGTGCTGCCCAACACATCCACCAGGTTCCTGAAGCTGCCCAGGCGGCGGTTGGGATCAGCACCATTTACATACCTGCAGCAAGCAGCAGCAGCAGCAGAAACACCAGCACAGCAGTGTCCAGAGGCGCCACAGGGCGACAGACCACGAAAAAGCTGAAGATCACCAAGCAGCACTCAATAGCACCCAGCTTGCAAGTCAGACTTGCAGCTTACGCATTTTGGTTCAGCGCCAAACACATTGTTTTGACAACAAGCAACCAAGAATGCGTGTTAGACCGGCACATTCACAGCACTGTTTCCTCAATCCCTATCAACAGGTAGCCGGCCACTGCTGCCTCGGCAACAGTCGCCCTGTGTATGCTTAGTATCACAAGGAGCATCCACAGCCAACAACCAACCAGCGGCAACCACGCGACAACCAACGCAGGCCACACGCAGCACATATCAGCACGCGCACCAGTCCGGCACATCCACGCGTCCGTGCTTTGGCGTGGCCATCAGGTAGCCAAACACCACTGTGTCCCGCAGCCGGGCCATGGGGTTGACCTTGGGGGCGGTGGCAGCGTCGCCGCGCGCCACTTGCACCAGCCGCGCAGCCACCACCTCTGCTCCGTTGGTCGGCTGGCTGCGCGCCGCACGGGAACACAGGCGTGCACGGGCAGCAGCGGCAGCAGTGCACCGCCGACGTGTGTGTCGTGTCGCTGCCGGTTGCTACTCGGCACACCTGCATCTGTACACATGTGGAAGGGCTGACTATGACATGCGGGCATGCTGATGGTCGGTCTGCCGCAGCCCCTGGCGCGCCGAGTGTGGCGAGCACACCGCAGGCCCGCGTCCCTGCGCCATACTACCACTTGACGTGGGTGATTGGCGGAGGCCAAGGTGGCTACATGCGCGCTGGACTGCACTGATCAGCGCTGGTATCCTTCCTAGGGTTTCCTATCTCCTCATGTCAACTGCTGCCCCGCCAGCCCTCCCACTGGCCAGTACCAAGTAGGCCACCCAACCAAGCCTTGCCCTGCTGTCCTGTTGTCTCCACAGAACTCGGAGGCGCATGCTGCGACGCCATCAACCTAGCCACATGATACAGAGCCTACCAGTGCGCGCAGCATGTCTCACTTGTACCGGACAGCCAGGCTGCATGCGCGCTGCAGGTACGGGCCCCAGTGCCCCTCCAAGAAGTCGCGCCGCTTCATCTCCACCGCTGCGCTGTGCAGCTCCAGCATCTTGCGCAGGAACGGCTCCTCGTTGAAGAAGTCGCGGCGCACAAACACCAGCGGCCGGCCATGCGCCAGCACCTCAGACACAGTCCTGCAGGCCAAGGACGCCATGCGGCAGCATTGTTGACTGGAAGGGGCAGAGATGTGAGCGCCGCAGCAGCAGCCAGAGGTGATGCATTTTTCTGCATGACTGTGTCATCATTACATCACATATGCTTTGCTACAATTTGCATGCCTTGCTGCTTGTGACAAAGCCTCACACGACTGTAGTGTGTGGTTGACTGTGTCTGGGCGGTGCAGCAGCTGTTCAGAATTGTCAGTCGGAGCAGGTGCGGTGTGCATGCAGAGAGGGCAGAGCATGGAGAAATCCCACAGCAGGTGTTGATGCTGGTCGTGTGATAGCAGCAGCTCGACCTGGCCACGGGCAGCATCGCCATCAGGCAACAGCACGCGCAACGCGCCTCACAGATGCAGCCACCTGCTGAAACTTCAGTTGCCGCAACTGCGGGCCTGCAGGCTGCCGTTCCCGACCGCGCACCGTGACGCTGCCCATCACTCACCCGTAACCGATCTTGCCGATCACCAGTCGCAGGCGGCCACCAAATCTGGCGTGTACACATCTGCGGGTGCGAGCCTGAAGTTGGGCGGCAGGGGCGCGTCAGGGCACAGCGGCTGGCCGCCGTTGCACGCTACGCACACCCATCCGGCGGCAGGAAGTCTTCCGTCACGCGCAGCTCTGCCTTGTGGCCGCCGTGGATGAGCACCGCCAGCTTGGCGCCTGGCGGCAGCCCCAGCTCCTCTCGCACCTGCGCAGGAGCATGTGCACAGTTGCCAAGTTGCAGCGACGGCAGCAACAATGGTATGATGCAGGGCGGGGGCTGGTTGAGGCAGCAATTGCACAGCGTGCGAGGTGCAAGGAGGGTGCAGGTGCCGTTTTGAGTGAGCACCGCCAGCTGGCATGAAGCGGCAAGCCCCGCTGCTCTTGCACGGGCATATGAAGGCATGGTGTTTTCCAGCACAGTTACCTGAAACCCCAAACACTGTGTAAAAAACATACATGTTGATGGTGCGAGGCAAGCGCAGGAAGAGCAGCTGAGGTCCGCCGCCTAGCAAGAACCGGCACCGTTATGCCTGTGCCTACAGTCTCTGTGGCAGCATGACTTCATTCTGGAAGTTGCATAACATGTAGGTGCATGCTGGGCTAGGCTTGTCAAGATGCTCCGCAGGAGGGTTTGGCATCACTGCAACGCACGCAAGCAGCGCACCCTGCGTCCCCACCTGTGCAGGAAACTTGCGGGCGTGGCGCACCACCAGGGGCACGTCTTCAATGGCAGTGAAGGCAGGCATGGGCACGTACCCAGGCAAGCGCAGCAGCAGCGCAGCATTGGAGTAGTCCTGCGCAATCTGCCAGACCAGCCGCTTGAACTCTGTCTTGCGCTGCGTGGTGAGGTACTCCGAGTAGATGAAGTCTGTGGCGGCAGCAGCAGCAGCAGCAGCAGCAGGAAAAGTACACATAAGATTATGCAACCAAACAGCCAAGCATCCTATGATGGATGGTGGATGCAGTCACTTGCGGCAGCTGTTATGGCAGCATGGTGCTGGCTGCTGTTGAGCTCTACCACAGCCTGCTGGCTGCCGTCATGCCTGCAAGCCCCTTGTTTTTGGCACGTTGCTCATTGACAGTAACCAATGCTTCACGGTCTGCTAAGCATGCTGCTGCAAGGAAACCCACGGGTGCTGTTGCTCACGGACACCACGCTGCCCCAAGCGCCAACAATGTGTGTGTAACAGCTGAAAGTAAGCCTGCTGCTGCTGCTGCTGCTGCTGCTGCTGCTGCTGCTGCTGGGTGCCGCTCACCCCAGCTGAAGTTGCTCACACACACCGCCGGCACGCCCGCCATGGCCGCTGCCGTACACGCCAACGGCACAACATCCGACACCACTAGATCAAAGTTGTTGCTCTGCAGCCACTGCACTTCTGCTGCGAGCATCTCATCCCGTCGCACCACTGCTGTGTTGTAGTAGTCTTCCAAGGACCCCTTGACGTCTACTGTGAAAGGATCCAACTGCTTGGAGCCTGCGTCAAGCACCGCCTTGCGCAGCAGGAAGCGCGCTGAAGGCACCTCTCGCAGGAACACGCGTGCCGGCGCCGCTGTGATGACAGTGACGCTGCGGGAAGGCAGGCGCACGGCATGTGGCGTTTGTGGTGTGACAAACAGTGTGCATGCAACTGTTGTGGTCCTGGTATGACGCATGCTGTTGAGGCTTGTTCAACGTGCAGCATGAGTAGGCATCACAAACAGCAACTGTACTGCACCTGCTGCTGACACGGCAGTGCTGCACATACAACAAGAAGTCTGTGTGTCAGATCCACAAACTGCTCAGAAAGCACCGGCTATGCTGAAATGTAGCGGACGTATCATGCTGGCAGTGCATGCTGTGCTGTCTGCTGCTGTTGCTGCGCTGCTCACCTGTGGCCTCTGTCAACCAAGTGCTTGCACACCTCGATGGAACGCGTTGCGTGGCCCAGACCATGACCCGTACAGTAGTACGCTATTGACAGCGGGTCATGCGTGGCCTCTGAGGCCATGAGTCCTGATTTGGGCTTCTACTGTGCACAGCTTGGGCTTCTACTGTGCACTGTGAAGTGAGATTGAACTCAGCGGCGATCTAACCCAGCAAGTAGCCTATTGATCCTGATCCTGATTGACGGCAGTTTCGTGCATTCCTTTGGCAGCTACAATAGACCTTGCTGATGGGCAATGCCAGACGTTGTGCGCGCTTCCGAACAGAATCCCTGCCGAGATGCTCGCAAAATCCACCAGTGTAGCGTATGGCAAGCCAAACAAGCTTTAAAGTTCGCATTGTCGAGGCGTTCTTGCCAGCGCAAGGGAAACCCTAACCACACAGGCTTCGAACACAAAGACAGGCCGGGAAAGGTTCTGGCCTGGCAGCAGCAAGCTGTGCAACCTGGTCTCCACATTAAAACGAGGTTCATGAAACACGTCAATTGGGATGAGCAAGCAGCTGCAGAGCAACTGTCTGAGTAGAGCAGGCCTAGGTGCAAGCAAACTCTCACCCTGTGTCTGCCATTGCCCAGCAGGACAGGATACACCACCAGCAAACATCTGCTGGACTCAGAGTCGGATGTAACTACCTGCTTTCTTCATTCTGCATCATGTGCACCATGATGGCAACAAGGCGTCTTCTACTTGACCTGTTAAACACCTGGCCTGCCAGCCCGGCTGTAGCCCACTTCCGGCCTGCCAGCCAGGCTGCCACTATTTTCCAACGCACGCTGCTGCACAGTCCGTGGCTCACACAGCAATCCACTCCCTCGCCTTGTCCCCGGGCACATCCAGCATGATTGAAACGGCCTTGCCCACCCGCGGCCGCTCCCGTGTCGCTGCCAGCTGGCTCTGCACGCTGCGCACCACACCCCAAGCCACCAGTGCAGCAGCAACATAGTCCAGACGCTGCATGTACTCTTCCTCAGTGTAGCTGAAGCTCTGCTGCTCCTGTGACGGCAAAGTATCGGCGCAGCAAATCAAGAGGCAAAGTCAGAGCGGCGCCACGGATTAGACTGGTGACCAAAAACATGGCAGGCGAGAACACAGCATGCCATCATGATGGCGTTGCAGCACTGTTGTGTTGACCAGGAGGATCTGGCCAGCAAGCCATTGCAGATGCCACTTGGACCGTCAACCCGCGCTGCTTGTCCTCCCATGGTCCCTGTGTGCTGTTATGTTGGCCGTACAGCTGCAGCGCTGCGCACCTTGTACCGCCACATGATGTTCAGCGCAATGAACACCTGGCAAGGCAACGAGCACAAGCACATGCAATTAGCACCATACGGCCATATGTTGATGAGCTCAGATTTACGCAGCCACTCATGCCCACACAAACCTGCCATATGTGTGCACTGGCTACAACGGATTAAGACTTGCTTTGAACCACGCAGGCACCACGGGAGGTCACAGACCAGTTGATTGCATGACATGCACCTGCCACGTTTTGCTGTGCGCTCCACTGAGACTCTGAGTCACAGGGACGTGTATGTTGCCAAGTTTTGATGGACAGCTGCAGCAAGCACAATCAGCCGCTACATGATGCCATGTGCAATGACATAGTTGGGTGACTGCCAGATGCCAAGTTCAGCCAAACCAGCAGACCCGCCACCCACCTTGCCTAGGTATGTGCGTTGTACTAAGCTGACATCATAGCTGCGCCCATACTTCTGCCTGCAAGGTCATGAACAGCACACCTGCACACGTGACAGCTGCTCTTTGCAAACAACTGCTGTGCGCTGTCACATAGAATAAGCATGCACACACATGCGAGTGATTGATTGAGGCAGTGTTTGGCTGTGAGCCACATGCTGCACTGTATTGGGCAGAAGCATACATGTAACACACAGGTAGCACAGCATTGCTCAGATGACAAATCACATCATAGCATTCCAATGCTTCATTAAGTGCCATGTGCCGACGGTGCATGCAGATGGCGCTCCTCATCACTTTGACGAAGCCATGCATCCCACAATGCCTGCTCACCGCAGCAATCCGAGGAGCGCGGTCCCATCAAATGCCGCTGCCGCTGCTACCTCTGCTGCCTTAGCGTCTGCTGCCTGCCTTGCTGCCAGCTCTGCTGCCAGCTTCTGCTCCAAGCTGAGCTCTGCATCCCCGCCTGTGCCTGTTGCTTGCATCGGCTGCAAGAGCAAGGGTCCTTGCATGCGCCTGCTGCTTCTGCTGCCGTGCTCCATGCCAGCTGTGCATGGTCTGACCCCGCCAAGGTGGCTGTTGTGTGGGTGGTTACGACCCAGACGAGCTGCCGCCGGGTGTTGCCCCAGCAGCAGCTGCATGTTTCGTGGTGGTGCTGCTGTGCCGCTCTCGCGTGTGTGAAAGTGCCTGCTGTGTCAGGACTGTCTCAAGCCAGTGCCTTGCTGCAGTACTTGGGCGAGTGCAACGCGTTCTCTTCTGCGACTTCAACGTCAGTAGGTTACCAATGAGCCCAATGTGGCTGGATGGGAGATTGCCTGCTGCAAACACAGCAGGAGCACTGCAGGCACTTGCAGGCTGACAGGGTCTGTGAATCAGCCCAGCTTGGACGACGCGTTACGCAGTGCCATATGTCAGCATATCAGTTGCTTATTGATCCACCAGCGCGACGATCGCTCACAACCGAAACCACCGGGGCTCACACCACAGTAACTGTTTGCATGCGTACGTTGTGAGTAAGAATGATACATGCTTGGCATGGCAACGCAAGTTCAAAGTGCAACGTGCAAAGATCTTTCTTGTTGTTTGTCCATCTTGTTGTGCCTGCTTCGCTCAACGCCAAATCTCAAGCAACCGCAGCTTGCACGATGAAGCTGCTTGCAGTCGCGTTGTACACATACAAAGGAACAGAGGTAGAGCCCATATGCTTGGGCTTTGCAGCAGAGCTATCTAGCTTTGGCTACTTCCAGCGGGGGTCAGTAAAGGAGCTACTGTCTTTCACCAGCAAGACCATAGTGCAGCGAACGCAGCCAGGCCAGCGGCAGACCATCAAGCAGGAGGATTACTTCTGCCACGTGTACGTAAAAGATTCGGGCATTGCTGGCGTAGCGGTCTGCGACAGGGACTACCCAACCATTGCTGCTTTCTCAGTAGTGGGCAAGGCTATAGATGAGTTTCTGCAAACAGCGGGCGACTCATGGCGCACAGCAACAGAAGACAACACAGCAGCCCTGCAAGTGCTGGAGGCAGCACTGCTGAAGTATCAAGACCCTGTAGCAGCAGACAAGCTTACAAAGATTCAGAAGGACCTAGATGAGACAAGGTCGTCCTGCATCAGACCATTGACAGCGTGCTGAAGCGTGGAGAGAAGCTGGACACATTAGTAGACAAGAGTGCAGATCTCAGCCTTGCCAGCCAAATGTTCTACAAGCAGGCGCGCAAGACAAACTCCTGCTGCAAGATGATGTGATGCGGCAGCCACCAGCGCAGCAGCAGCAGCAGCAGCAGCAACAATAAGGGTGAGCAGAACGTGTGCCGAGTGCAGGAGCTCTGCACATGCCAGTCATGGCAGCAGTGCTACGTGCTGCAGCTGCCGTATTCAGCAGGTAATATGCCGCGATCTTGTTGCAATGCAAGTCACCATGCAGCGGTGCTGACGGTGTTGCTGCGTCCCACAGCTCATGCAATGGCTGCTATTTGCATCGAATGTTTATTCCCTCTGTCCGAGCGAGTATGTGTTCATTCTCTCTTTCTATGACCACTCAACAGCAATGTTGAAGCCAGTCGGCCGCTGGTGCTGCAACATTTGCTTGCAGCCAGTCAGCAGCAGCCAGTGATGTCACTGCGCACGAGCAGCTGTATTGCTGGTCTGCCGCAGTTGACTTTGCCAATCTGGTCTTTGCTTGGCAGCAGTCAAGTTGTACCACCGTTGTACTATCATTGAACCAGCGATTGGTGATCTGCAGGGCACAGCGTTGCTGTCGGCGTTGTTGTTGCTAGTGCTGCATCTTTAGTTGTGACTGACGAACGGTTGCACTTGCCAGCACGGCAAGCGCAGCGGGTGGGTGGTGAGCTATAAGCACTCCTTTGGTTTGCATGCAATGCTGTGTTACTGAATTGGCTGGCTTGTGAGAGGCATTTGCGAGTGGTGGTGCTGCCCTGCTAAGTTTGACTGCTTTGACAACCATAGCACGGCCAAGAAGTGGTCCAAGGGCGTCCCTGGCATCACAAGCATGTGAGAGCACACGGCACTAGCATGCAGTACACAAGCATGTGTTTTTATGTTGTTGAGCTGCACAGCACAACGCCTGTTTGTGCTGGCAACCCCGCGCCGAACTTGGCAACCTCTGCAAACACTGCTCATGTAAACCTTGCCCAGCTTTGAACAGCCCTGTGCGTGTGCATGCTTGGCTTTTGTCGTTGCCGTGAGTGGAGGCAGCGCTTGTAGCCTACTACACAACGTGCAGTGCTTGCCTGGTTGCACACCATCTGCACTGCCAGGCGGGGAGTCGCGGCACAGGTGATACACCCCATCATCTAGGCCACGACCTTTCACACCAGATGGACTGCCGCCTGGCATGCCTTGGCATGAGCGGCTCCGGCCCAGCACTCGCATCATGACAGCGGCAACACGCCACCAATGCAAGCCGCGTTGCCGTGTTTTGGAACGTTTTGCCAGCCATTTGCAAGTCCATGGCGTGAAGTAACACATCGCGTGTAGTGCTGCAACTGCTTGTGAAGAAAGCAGCACTCTAGCGCAGCAGCAAAGGCAAGCAGCATCACCCTCCCCTGCATGCGAGGCTGCTCATGTAAGCAAAGCTGGATCCACCCACTGTGCTGCGCCGTTGGTTGTACTGATGAACACTTGTGTCACTTGCCCATCTCTGTTACATTAATAGGGTTGCGCAACCCTTGCATGCAAGAAGAGACTGTCACGGTGAAAAGAGTTGCAAAGAGGCATGGATTACCCTGGTGAGGCACGGGGCCGATGGCGTTGATGCTCTGGCTTGAATGGGTAGTATGTTGATCATCATGATGACGATGGTGGTGGAGTCCTGAGTACGGCTGTTTGCAACTGGACTGTTATTCACCAGGTTCAGTTCCGAACTGTGAGTCACAACACAACTGCTGACCACTGGACAAGGTTTGGAAACAGTCCTGATCACTGAGTGCATGCATCCAGTGCGCACTGGAAGCAGTATGAGAACTTCGTGCATGCTTGCGCTCCACAGCACAATGCTGCATGACGACAGAATAATACGGGTAAGTCACTTTAAGACAGTTACCAAACCCAGCACTGGATCAGACAACAAAATAGCCTCGCATTCTTCCCAGCCACATCCAGGCACGGGTGCATGCGCCCAGGCGGCTCAAGATAAGCAAACAGCAGAACATATACAAAGTCTCAGGTCTTCGCCACCCTTTAACACATCACAGCAGGCCTTTCTCAGAAGGTCCCCTATCTACAAGCGCGGCAAGTGCTGCACAACGGGCAGCAGTTGCTGGCCGCGTGGCAACTGCTTGCTGCAGTTTGCAGCTCGCTGCTGGGGCACGCGTAGCTGCAGGAAGTGCAGAACGACAACACCTTGAACCTGCTGGCCTAGCACTTCCCCATCAAGCTGCTCCAAACTGCCTAGTGTAAGACTCGCAGCTGCAGCAGTACTGCTCTTCAGGCGGAGTGGCGGCTCAGCAGTGGTAGCTGCTGCTCTTGCTTACTGGCGGGGGTTTGCCTCCAGCTCGTTGGGCACGGAGAAGCGGGGGGAGTTGCCTGCAAGCAACGAAAGGGCCAGCACAGGAGCCACAGAAGTCAGGGGATGCTGATTCATGGAACCAGCCAGTTGCAGTCATACTCGGCTGCATGAACATGAGAAGCAGCAGCACTGCACAGCCTGGCAGAAACAGCAGCAAACAGCCCCTGCCAACAACCCCTCCCCCACCACCCTCATGCAAGCAAAGTAACATGTAACGTGACGGTCACTCACCGTACAGGTACTCCTCAAAGCGCGTGACCTCGCCGACGCTGCCAAAGCAGACCTGTGTGCGCTGGTCGTAGCCCAGGATGGGCACATCCAGGGCAGACTTGCACAGGCCATCGCAGCTGCTGGCGCCGCCTGCCTGCTCCACCATGAGGGCCAGAGGAGCCACCTCAAACAGGATGCGCAGCTTGGCCTTGGTGGAGGGGCTGGTCACATTGGTGAACACACCCTTCTCCTTGACAATGATCTGGAACACATCTGGCACCATGCCGCCGGTGTACCTGCAGGCAGCGGGCCAGCACACGCATGAGAGGCACAGCCATGACAGCATGCGTGTTGCAGCATTCTAGCAACCCACGGGAGTGCAACCCCAGAAGTCTGAGCGATGCACACAGTGACAGCTACATTCGTCAGCTGGCATGCCGGTGGCTTTGCTGGCGCAGGCGGAGGTGCAGCAGTTCAGCGCTGAAGCGTGCAGCAACGCAAGTAGCTGTCCACCCAGCTCAGCCAGGATACACCATGCTTCATAAAATACGGCAGCACAACATCTGTCAGTGCCACACCACGCCGGGCCGCACCTCAGGGTGTACTTCTCGCCCAGGTAGTGGCTGATCAGGCGCTCGTAGGCGGGGTTGTCAAAGGTGGCGCGCAGGTTGCCGGGGGCAAACAGCTTGCCCTCGCCGATCTCGGTGGTCTCCTTCACGTGCACCCACTTGCCGTCATCCATGAGCAGGAACTCGTGGCAGCCGGCGTAGCCGGCGACAGCCAGGCAGAACACGGTGCGGGGACCGTAGATGCCCATGCCTGCAGCGGCCTGCAGCAGGAGAGGAGGGTTGAAGTTGAGGGGCAGGAGAGTGATGAGTTTTGCTGGGCGTCATTGCATGTCATGTGTGGGAGTGTGCGCTGGCGCACACGTATCCATGTACATTGGAAAGACGCCTGCGTTTGTACGCCTAGCAATGGCGCGTTCATTGCCAACTGGCATACGTAACATGTACATTGACAACCGTATGCTGTTCGTACTTGTGTAGCATAGACTCTACGAATTGTACGCCGTAGCGGAGTCAACACCGCGAACATCACCTTGACACGGCCACAAAAGGGGGCAGGAAAGCCTCAAACGACCCACACTGACGCACAAACATATTAGTGTCCCAAAGGCTCATGAGCACGCTTCTAGAGGTGCGGTGGCAGTGTCAATCCATTGCTGCTGCTGCTGCTGCTGCTGTGCTATGCTGCCACTGCTTGGCAGCAGTGTAAGCATGACAGCTGACATTGGTTGTGATAGTTGGTGGCACCATCCAAGCAAGCTGAGCCTGACCACTTCAGCAGCTGTGTGCCTGCGCCAGCATGAAGCCTCCTAGGCACACGACCCCGCTACGCGTGTGGTTCTATACCTGTTACAGTTGCGCACGTCCTTGTCAGGTGTGTGGCGTGAACTGTAAGTGCCTGTGCGCACCACACCAACGCCGGCCGCACATTCGAATGCCAAGGAAGAGATATCGCATTCAGCGTGCTGTGCCACTGCCCTGTGGCTGACCTGCCCACCTGCTGCACGCCGCCCTGCTGCACCCACAGCGCGCAACCCTGCTGCGCCAGAACAAGACTGTACCCCTGCAGAACGCCAATGCGTAGCCCGCACACACAAAAAGCCACGAATGTTTAACCATGTCCACGTCGAACGCGTGCCTACCTGCTCCCTGCCGGTGATGTCCTTCAGCTTGTCTCCTGGCCACACGCCGAAGATGGTGCCAACGGCAAAGTTGGTGTCCACGATGCTGCTGCCGTCCAGGGGGTCGAAGGCAACGCAGAAGCCCTCGCCGCCAACGTCAACGGGCTCAGGCACCTCCTCGGAGCAAGCGTACTTGCACACGTGCTGGAACCGGCCACAGATAGTGTGGTGTTGGTGTGAGTTGGTGATGCAAAGCAGCCCCAAAATCGGCAGGCAAGAGAAGTGGTGGTGAGTGTATGGTGGCACGGCTCACATCTACAGAACGCATGTGGCGATTCCGCACACTGCGGCCCTGTGCTTGTGATTGACATGCATGAGCATTGCTTGCAGAGAGAGGGGCACATGCGCAGGCTCTGCTTATTGACTCGATTACCTTCCTAACCTCTCTCAGGTCGTCTGCAGCTTTCCTTCGTCAGCAGCTGCCCATCAACCACAGGTGCTGCTGAGGCCACACACAGCTGTTAAAGATCATACATAACGGGTATCGCCAGACAAGCGGTTGTGCAGAGGTACTCACAGAGAAGCGCAGCGCCTCAAACAGCAGCTTGTCAGCCAGCATGTCCACAGCCAGCTGCTCATCGCCAAAGCTGTTCACGCAGGCGGTACCAGCGCATGAGGCAGTGCGGACCTGTGCAGCACCAAATGCAGCAGCAGGAGCTTAAGACGCAGCACAAAGGGACACTGCTGGACTGGCGACAGCAGAACTGGCGATGATAGGTCAAGCCCAAACACCTGGTTCAGTTCATGTTTCAGGGACGCGCTGGCTGCCCCCACTGGCGGCAGCCGCTGGTAGCCCCTCGTATGCTGTTGTTTGCTACACGCCACCTTGCTGCACAAACAGACATCTCTCTGAGTGACAAAGCAGTGCTGATACTTGCGGATGCTTGCAACATCAAAGAGGGGGCGACGGCACAGGTGGTAAGTACAATCAACATTAGAGCATGGCAGCAAACAGCTGAAAGTCATGTTAGAAATGACTGTGTTTCATTCTGTCAGATATTCAAGGCATCCCCGATGCTGCTTGCAAGGTGAACCAGGCCCTGTCTGCTCTCCTGCACCAGGCACCTACATTTGCAACTGCCCAAGCATGTCACCACCAGCTGCATTGGCCGTGAACTGGTTCAAGCACAATCATCACATACCAAACAATATCTGGAAGCTGCCTGGCGCCTCACCTTGAACGCAATGGTGCGAATGGCCTCAGACATGCTCATCAGCAGCTGGCGCAGCTTGGTGTCGGGGGTGGCCTCAACCAGAAACTCTGCCAGAGAGTCTCCGATCTGCACATCACCAATGAACAGCGTTACCACTTGTTGCAAAAAGCGGACGTTGCTAGGATCGCAACAGGGTTGCCGGGCACTAACCTTTGCCTGTGTCTGCACAGCGCTCCTGCGAGCAACGCGCATGCCGCGGACGCCCTGCTTAGCGGCAGCTGTGAAAGCTGCATTGCCAGCGAAGCTGCTGCGGGTTGCAGAGGCGAAGGCCTTCACTGCAGTGCTCCTGCCAGCAGACACTGGGCGGGCAGCCAGGGCCTGCACACAATGAAGGACCACTTTGTCACCAAGCTGTGTATCTTTATTAACGTATGGAAGCTGGTCCTCTGTCAATGGCGGTGTAGACCGCTGAGAATTCCTGTCTGTACCTTGCCGCTGGTTGCCTTGGCCACGCAGGCCTGCTGGGTGCGAGAAGCGAATGCGGTGGCCATTTTGATATGCTGGTGACGCTAAAAAGGTGGCGTCAAGCAGCCGGAACTGTCGCATAAGTAAGTCGCTGCCTTGAACATACCTAACGCAAAACCCTCGCTGGCGTGTGACACCATTCCAGTGAGATTGCCGGGTCAATGTGGGTGTACTATGTGGCCTGCGTCTGTCTCGCCGTGGCGTCGGGCACTGGATCGACTGCATGCTGCTGGTGCCGATTATAGCATGGGCTGCAGTGCCAAGAGCTGCTCATAGCAAGTAGTTGCTGTGCACATGCCTTGCACTTGGAATCTATCAGAGCCTTTCAGAAACGGATATCGGCATCGGTCACCTTGACTGCAGTACTGCTTCGACAAAAGTTGACAGGTGTCCAATGTGGAGGGGCTTGCACAATGGTGTGCATCAATCGTTGAGTGCCGCTCTGCACGGTGTTGTGTCGTGCTAATATAGAACATTTAATTCAACGGTCAAAAAATTTGTTCGTCTGGGTCTGAGGGATTTCGCCTCTTCTTCAACTGCAGTTGACCAGCTGGTTCCTTCAGAACATCTGGACCGGAAATGAGCAAGTTCGCCTTTCTGTTTGCAATGCAAGAGCCTGGCAAATGGCATTTGTTTCGATCACTGCACTTCAGCCGCAGACCAATTGAGAGCCGTGCACTTGCCAAGTTGGCATTATGAATAGGATTTTGAACAACGACTTATGCCAAATACCAAATACCAAGTACCAAAGTAGGGCCACAGGCCCACCCACTAAGGCGCCAAACAAGGCTCATGGGGTCCCACAACAGCCAAAGAGTACCAATCCAACCAACTAATCCGAGACCTCAACAAGTTCTGAGGATGCAATGTGAGGGGTGAGCTGCAAATCAGCAAGTGACAAGAACACATAAACGCAGTGCTGTACGTGTGTCCTGTCACTGTACCGTACTGCCAGTACTACTGAACGGTTCCAAACCATCTCCACAACTAGTAGACTAACGGGTTTCCGGCAATTGACTTTAATAACCGAATAAACTTCTGAAAACTTCCTGCAAATATGGTATAAGACTAAATAGAATGGGCATTACAGAAGCATTACAGAAGCGTCTACAGGCTTCCAGCCTGAACATGCATACATTGTTACGGTGCAGTCCAGACGCTAGGAGGCACAGTGCATGGCTGGTTCTGCCCTCTCAGCGCTGTAAGTCATATCCAGGAAAATGCCAAAAATGATATTTGGAGTAGGAAACATAATAGGAAAACTAATGCATCGCAGCCTTCCGGCCAAACATTAGTACTGCAATCAAACCAGCTGGCTTCCGGCAGAGGTAACAGCAGCAATATTTAAAGCACGGTAGATCCGCAGTTGATTGCGGTGCTGCTGCTTCACAATGAAAGCAAACCAACAATAATCATTGCTTCACTCCAAATAGAAAGCATGATACCCAAATGCAATCTATTATGGCTGTACTCCGGCACCCGGGGCCTGGCCTGTTCCTGCAAACATGCTGGCTGGGCATTGCAGGAGGCTGTGCCGCGCAGCTCACTTGCTGCAAGCCATCGATGGTTGTAACAAGCAGCAGCTGCTGCTGCAGCCCACTGTGAAACAGCCAGAAAGCGAAGCAGAGTCACCCTCCCTCCCTCGTGCTAAGCTGCACTGGCATCTGTAAGCAATGGTGGCTCTACCCGCTGTAACGCCATGTCTGTATTGTCTTACAACACACTGCTGCCAGGGTAACATGACACAGCACCGAAGCAAGCCTGGCAAGCACAGCAGATACAGTTGTGACATGTGTGTTTCATTGTACAGGCGGGCTCTTGATACTTGAACATTTGAGCATCCTTCAGGCGAGCAACCAGCTCTCACACAGAGCCTTAGTGCGAACAAGAGGAATTCCTCCGGATGAGTAGCAGCATACCGCGACGTGCAGTGGATCGGCCACACTGTGCTCAGTGAGCACTGCCTGGCAGGCCCAGGAGTCTGTTTGGGGGCTGGCCACGCTGAAGATCCCCTGGGGGCCCTGCCGCCGCCTTTTCTTTGCTTGCATCGGGGAACACCTGGGGTGCCAGCTGCGTGTGTGTGCAGCCCTCTACCTGATGCTTCCTGGACACTGGTGTTGGTGCTGAAGATCAGATGGCTGGGGAGCTCTCCCAATGACACGCTGCTAGCAGCATAAGCACTTATGAGTTGTCATCAGCGGTGCCAGCATCGAGTCAAATGAAGTGCACAGCAGTGCTCACCTACGTCACTCTTGCTTGCGTGGGATTGGTGGTCGGCGCTGGGTGACGACAGTGTACAGTGTTTTGCATGCTTGGGAAGATGCCGTTTCCTGTCACATGTGCCACGTGGTGCGCCACACAGGCAGTGTGACGGTTTTGTGGCGAAGCCAATGGCAATATTATGGTTATAGGAGACGCAGCTGTCGGTTTCTGTTTTGGGGCCGTCCGAGGTTGCTGGCGGAGCATCGACCCGCCGAGGCACGCGGGAACCACAGTTACGGTCGTGAATAAACGCATGATGAGCAGCAGCTGCTGCAATACCGCTTACATTGTTCTCAAGACATTTGTCACCTTGCAAGGCTGCAACAACAGGAAACATGGGACAACACATGTCCACAGGCTATCAGGCTAGGAGGAAGACGGCACCAGCTCCACCCGTGCAGGGCTTTCCTTATCGGCATGCAGTGATCACCGGGGCAAGTGCAGGCATCGGTGCAGCAGTAGCACTGCAGCTGGCGTGCCTCCCTGGCATTACACTCACACTGATCGGCAGGCACGTGGCGCGTCTAGCAGCAGTAGCAGTGGCCTGCCGAGCGCAGGGTGCCAAAGTGAGTTAATCGACTGAGGCATTCCCCATGCTCCAGGGCCGCTTGTGTAGCACTCTGGATCTGAGCTCTCAGCTGGTGTCAGGCGATAGGTTGACTGCATGCTGAAGGAAAGGTTTGGTGGATTGAGCAGCCCAAGCAAGCCAGCTTCAAACGCCTGCCAGCATGGCCAAAACTGTGCCACGTGGCACCACCTGCAATTAATGGTTTGCAATCCAAACAGCGGGAGTCAAAACTTTGCTGCTGCTGGTGCTGCGCTTCATCCCGCAGGTGCATGCACTGAACGTGGATGTCACCAACAAGGCTGCCATGACGGATGCAGTGGTGCAGGTGGGCTGGCTGCAACCGCAGTGGAGGGTTGTGTGGAGGCGCATGAGGTCACTTCAGTGTGCCGACACACTTACATGTTTCCTTAGTTTGCATTGGTTGAACCACACACCACTGCACACGACACACACCTCATCCACCTCTCAAGTGGCTGCACTTGTAGCAGACACCCAGCGGCAGGCCCCAGCAGACACACTGCCTGACCCATCATGCACACGTCTTGTCGTCCTGTCCTTGCTTGCCTGGCCAGCAACCAGAGAAGCCCTGTTACGTGCTTTTGTATAACCATCCACAGGCTGCATGCTGTTGCATGCTCATGAGCATGTGGGATCACACACCATCCCATGCCACAGGCACATAACGTGAACAAGAACCGCTGCCAATGTCTCCCACGTGCATGCGTCCAGCAGTACTGCTACAATAATAGTTGCTGCAAGCCCAGTGTGCATCTCTCCCAGCTCCTGCTGCCTTGCTGCTCAGTAATGCCAGGTTCTGCCTTGTTCACCACCAGGCGCATGCAGAGTGCCCGGTGGACCTGGTGCTGGCCATTGCGGGCATTGTGGCAGCAGCACCGCCGGTCAGCATCAGCAGCAGCGCTGGCGTTGCTAGCCTTGCCGACAACCTGTGGATTGCTGCGCACACCAACATCATGGGTGAGCACGCCACCCGTGCAACCCAGTGTGGCGACCCTCTGCTGGTGAACCAACAGCCGACCCAGCAAAAGGGTGCTGCCAATGTTGCATCATGCGGGTGCAAGCTACGTATGATGCTTGCAGGAAAGGGTGCACTGCACTTTTGGGGCGCGCCGGAAGTACCCCATAACACTGAATCTACCACCCAATAGTGCTTGCAGCGGCTTGCAGCGCGAGCGTGCATGCGCGTGTTCGGTGATGCTGCACATCAGCCTGTCGCCCACCATGCTGATGTATGATGCAGGCACGCTCAACACGGTAGCACCTGCGCTGCCGCTGCTGAAGGCCACAGCTGCCGCTGGCAGGCCTGCTGCTGTTGCCGTTACAAGCTCTGTGTCTGTGCTGCCAAAGGATGCAGTGCTGTTCTCGGGTGAGGTCTGTGGTGCTGCTGCGGGATTAGGTCTGCCTGCATATGGTTACAGCTGAAACTTGCAGCCTGTTGCCAAAGGATGCAGTGATGATCTCGCACACTATGCATAAAATGCATCACCACCTGGTGCTAAAGCTGATAGCATACAACCAAAACCCCAATGTCTAAAAGCAGGCAAGCAGGCGGCTCCTGCCTGCCTGGCTGCACATGAGTGACCATAACGCTGCATACCAGGGTACCAATTGTGTGTGCTATCAATTGACGGCAATTATGAAGCTGCTATTGCACGATGCCATAGTACAATAGAACATGTGTTGTTGTTCACGCTTTGCATGTGTCTACTGTCTGCTGCTGCTGCTGCTGCTGCTGCTGCTGCTGCTGCTGCTGCTGGCTGCTGCTGCTGCTGCTGCTGCTGCTGCTGCTGCTGCTGCTGCTGCTGCGCCTCAGGCCAGCTTCAGGTTGGGCTGCTGCCGTACGCCTGGACCAAGCAGGCCCTGCTCAGCCTGGGCCAGGGCCTGCAGGGTGAGCTGGCAGGCAGCGGCGTCGAAGTGTTCACCATCTGTCCCGGTGTGGTGCTGACGGGGCTGTCTTTTGGGCTTGCGGAGAGCTTCATGGGGGCCACAGGCAGCAAGCATGCAGACGCTGCTGCTGCCGGGGGCGCCGGTGGTGCTGCTGCTGGTGTTGGGCTAGTAGATCCTGATGCCAGCAGTGTGCATTTGACAGCGACAGCAGCTGGTGAAGTGGAAGTGAGGAGGCAGAGTGTGCTGGATGAGCGGGCTGCAGGTGCGATGGGCATGATGCCTGAGGAGGCGCTGAAGCAGAAGCTGAGTGCTGTGACGGCTGAGGAAGCGGCGGCACACATCTGCGCTGGCCTAGCGGGTGGCAAGGTGGGTGGCTGGATTTGGCTTGGACACGCAGCTGCACTGCAGTGCATGTATGCGTCCCGTGTGTCTTGTGTCGGACTGTTTGGAACGATGCCACGCGTGCCTGCTGCAGCCTGGCAAAGGGTGATGTGATGATGAACTACTGCTTTGAGGGATGGTAGTGGTGTGTGGATGCAGTCATTACATTGCCCTGATTGTGCCACCCATCAAAAGCTTGGGAACCTCGATCAGGAGTCGATCTGAGGCTCATGGAGGGAAGTCAACCTCTAGACTGGTAGGAGGCACCACAAGATGAGCACCTACACATGTGACAAAAACAAAAGGAACGTTCCTGTCAACAGATTCAGACGCATTGTGCGCATCTGCATGCAAGCAGAGTCTCCCAGGGGTACAATACATGGCAAAACTCACTTCAAGAGCTTGACTATGCACGCACTGCACCTATATAGCTAATATATGTTTACAGAGAGAATTCAACACACACGCAAACTGCTGCACATGCGCAAATCTGATTACTGCTAGCATGTGCTGACGCAGTGCAGGCTGTACAAAAAAAACCTGCAAGGAGCCCACCGCATGCAGCGCACACAAAAGCATGCACATGTTTGAATCAGTGTTGTGGGGTGCATCACCTCGGTAGAAGCCCCAAGTCGACGCCGCAGACTTTACCACTGCACCAGCTGCCAGACCTCTGATGCAATGCATGTGCCTGTCCTGCAACCTTGCTGCTGTTGTGCAGGGTGGCGTGCTTGCTTTCCCTGCTGCTGCTGTCCGGACGATGAAGGTCATGGCACTGCTGCCTCAGCAGCCACTTGTGAGGGCAGTCAAGAAGGGCATGGCCAGGTGGTTTGCAGCACACAACAAGCCTAACCCTCACACACCAGCAAACACACAGCTGCTAGCTTGAGGCATGCTGCTGGTGCACTGCTTTTGCTTCAAAGTGCTAGTGGTGGCTGTAGCTCCTGCCAGGTGGTGGTTGTGGCCCCTGCAGTGCAGCTTGATGTGAGTGTGCAGCCAGCTAATCAGGCCAGCTATCGTGCAGTCTGCGCAGACTGTGAGTGCTGGTCTATTGCTGTGATGTCTTGGCACAGCTGAGCGACAAGCTCAGCAAACATACAGATTGCACCAATTGAAGCCTTGTCAAGTCCCAGCCCTCTCAGGCCTGAGAACCAATCCCACTGGTTGAGTAGTACTGGCCAGTATTACTGACCAGTCTTAGACGAGCCCTGCCAGGGCCAGGCTGGGACTGAGGAGGGCTGCTTTATCATAACTGCAAGTGGCGCCTGCCACCAGGACACAGCACATGCTCAGCCACTGCAGCTGGTAGTCAAGGCTGGATGCCTCAGCCAGCTGCTACAGCAAGCAAGTTACTTGCACATGAACTGCCATTCATTTTATTACGTGCGCGTGTTTGTCCTGTGGCTGGCCATGGTGATCAAACCCTGTTGACCTGTCACGCAGCTGCAGCTAGTGGAATTACTATCAAGGCAAGTGCTTGTGGTACTAGTACCATTCAGAGCCAGGTGAATATGTTTGGCTCAAGGCATCACTGTTGCGGTTGGCTGATTATGGTTTTGTGGGTGCTGGGCAGCACTATCATTACACACTCATGTAATAAGCAGCAGCACTCTAATGTAGCTGGAAGGCAGAGTCACCCGGCCCCCCTCATGCAAAGCTGTGTATGCACACTCTTGTGCTTGGTGTCGTACCTGCACGCTGCGGTATTACATGTAGCTGGTGCAGAAACCAAAGCGCTGGTGGCATCAGGGCGTATGGGAGAGCTTAAAAGAGCCTCAAGGTGATACCCTGAAACAATGTATGTGTTGCCTTCTGTTGAAGTCTGCTGAGTCAGCATGGCAGCATTTTTTGTGTATGGACTTGCAGTGCGAAGCATTGGTGCTGCCAAGCTATTGCACCCTGGAAACAATCATAATTGTTGATCAACATTTCTTGAATACCATGGCATGTCCCTGCCCAGGGCTTACGGCGTATGCACCATCATGTATCTGCCACGCAGTGCAGTGCCTGCATGCAAGGCACAGCTGCAGACGCTGCAGGGGCTGTGTGGGTTGGTGCATGTAGACCCTGGAGGCCCTGTGGCACAGCTGTACAGCAACACCTGCAGCATGTCACAAGCAACCCTATACATTGTGGGCTGCTTGTGCATGCTCTGCCTCCCTTTCCCCCTTTGCTTGTGGAGTGGAGACAATTGCATTTGCAAGCGGCATGTACATGCCGCAGTGTTGCTGACGCTGCAAGGTCTGACTTTAGTGCTGGGCACCTCCGGGACAGGAGCATATGGCGTGTCTTGCTGGTGGCGGCAGTGCCCTAGGCCTCCAGCAATCAGGTTCGCCTGACTGCTGTGTATGGCTAGCCAGTAAGATTGTGCCTCCCCTGTACCCCCCCCCCCCAAAAAAAGGTCTGACTTCTAATGATAATTTGTTACGTCACATGCTGCTTGTTACATGCCGCAGTGCGACCATTTTCATGTGGTCAAAACGAGGAGAAAGTACTACTAGTACTACTAGTAGTGACATGTGGGTCCAGTCACCAACTCGCTTACAATGCATCTGCCAGTCCTGCAGTGCAGCTTACAGCTGCTGTTGCTGCCCAAATGCATGTCAGACTGGCAAGCATGCCGTACATTCAACAGCATGTACAAGCATATATGCCGATCGGTGGATATTAACCTGCCTCTGAGCATCCCGATGTCGCACGAGTCACAGCGTACTGCACAGCAGCTGTGCGTGCGCACATTTGCGCTGCCTTCGCCACCTGTGGCTGTATGCATATGTACAGATGCACCTGCCTTCCATGCACAACTGCTACCTCCCCTCGCAGACCGACCAAAGTATGAAATACGCCTGCATCACGTGTGACGAGCAGCAGCCCTTCCACGAACTGGTGCACGTGGGGTGGCGCCACAGAGTTGGTGCGTGTGGCGCCGCCTGCCGGCAGCCATCGGCGCCAATACAGAAACCTATACACAGCCAACGCTTGCCAAAGGGAATCAGACTGCCTGGAAGCGTTTCAGCTTCACGTCAATCGCCCCGGGGCGCACCGCATACTTGTACAGCGCGTCGCCCAGCCACTGCTCCACAGCCCTGGGCAAGCTTGCCTCGCCCGCACTGCTGTGCTTGCCCTTGCCCACTATGACACGCAGCTGCTGACGCAGCGCCGCCTGCCGCACATGCAGCGGCTGATCTTCAGTCAGCAGCAGCTGCATCAGCGCATGCTTCCGACTGCTGCTGCTGCTGGTGGTGGCAGCCGCGCTGCTGCCGGTCAAATGATCCTCTTCGCCTTCTGGGCCAGATGGAGCTGCTGCTGCTGCTGCTGCTGACTGCGGGTGTGCTGTCAGGTCTTGCACCATACCCTGTAACAGCTCCAGCCGCTGCTGCAGGGCTTGCAGGGCTTCCCCGACATGCAGTCCATGGAGGTCCAGCTGCCACTGTAGCAGTCAACACAGCAGGTGCAGCAGCGACGTGTGATAGATGGCAGGCACGCTCCACAAGGTGTAAAGGCACAACCGTACAGCATACTTATGGCGCCAGACCATTAACAGCAAACTCGACCATGCACCTGCTCAACCACGCTGAGTGTGCAAAGTGCGCTGACTGCACACGCAGCTGCCTTGATTACGTGGGCCAGAGATGCTATCTGTGCTGTGCAGCCCTTCACTGGTTAACAGAGTAGTCACCTAGGCAGCCACACCACCCAACACTGTCCCTCAACTGCTCACGTAAATTCACTCGGTAACCGCCAAGTGGTGCATCTGCAAGCACTCGCCTGGCCAGCTGGGCTGTTACGCAGCAACACAGAACTTTTGTGCAGCACCCTGGGTTGCCCTTCCATACTGGGACCTCCCCCTTGTCATTGCCAGCCTGCGCTGACTCGCGCACTCACCAGGCCAGATGGGCTGTCCATGTTGTGTAGCACTTCGATCTTGAGGGCAGCCGCAGCATGTGCAGCGTCAGCAGCCTGCTTGAGTGAGGCTGCATGGGAGTGCATCTCCTGTGCAGTGCTGCGATCACCAGCCGCTGCCGCAGCTGATGCCCTGCAGCCACACAACAGCAAGAGCCAAGTTACCAGGTGGCGTTTGTGACGGCGTCCGGTTGATCAAACAGCATGAGCGCAACATACTCAGCGCCCGCCCTTGGTCAAGGGAGCTCAGCATGCATGCTGACATCGGAAGATGGCCATGTGACTACGGTGGGGATGTGCTGACTCCTCCTAGTAGCGCCTCATCCACCTTATGACAGCTTGCATTACACAAGATACCTACCTGCCACATTTGCCTCGTTTCAATGCTTGGCCTGTGTCCCATGTCCATCGTGTTGTGCAGATGCTGCTGCTGCTGCTGCTGCTCTGCTCATCAACAGCAACTGAGCCACCACCACTCACCTGCGCAGCACCTTCTGCCGTTGCCGAGTCAGACGCAACGCCTCACGCCTCACATCGTGGTAGATGTCCCCTGACGCTGTTGGCTCCTGCTGCTGCTGCTGAGTGCTGGTGACATCCTGACTGCCGCTGTCTACCGATGCCGCGCCCGCCACACTTCCCGTGTCAGTGCCAGCGGCAGCAACACTAGCCTCACCAGCACTGCTATCTCTGTAGCTGTGACTACTGCTTACAGTCTGGCTACCGCTCCCTGCTGGTGCTAGGTGAGCTAGTGCTGCTGCTGCAGCTGCGGGGTCATTCTCAACACTGGCCAACACCTCTTGCAGCAGCTCCGGTTCACACCAAGGGTGCAAGTGTGCCAGCTGCTTCACCAGCTGCTCCAAGTCATGTGGTAAGCGAGGCTGCTGCTGCTGCAGCTGCTGCTGCCGCTGCTGCGGCGGCCTTTGTTCATGCTGCCGCCGTCGTTGCTGCAGGCGGTGCTGCTCTTGTTGCAGTTGCTGCTGTTGCTTTGCAGCATCAGCAAAGGAGGAAGCTGAAATGCTGCGCCTGACCCCTCCGCTCGGCGCTTGCAAATGGGCCTGCTGCTGCACACCTGTGCTGCTTTCACTTGCTGGTAATGCACTGCTGTTGGTGCCGGCTAAAGATGGGAATGCATCTGCTGTCATCTTGGGCGGTGGGGCGCCTGGCCACGCTGGCGTACAAACACAGGAGCTGCGGGTGACCTGTGCTGAGCATACCTGGGCTGGTTGGTGCACTGCTGCTGCTGCCGCTGTGCTGTATTCCGGTAGTTTGGCGTAGAGCCGCCCATGAGTGTTTGGCTGTTGGGGGTGTAACAGGACGTGCCTGCAAGGTGACCATATTTGACAATGGTTGCGAAGCATGTTGAAGGTCCCACCTCAGGCTGCTGGGCAGGATGTGTGATTGATCAGGACATCAGTCTAACATCTGGGAAAAAAAATCTCTTACTGAAATTAAATTCACCCTGCTTTTCCAGCCGTACCTTAGGGCTGCGATGATTGCATTGGCCAGGTGTAACAGCAGGAGCAGCAGCAGCAGCTGGTTGCTGTTGCAGCAGCACCTGTGCAGCTGCTTCCAAAGCCCCTGAGCTGTCAGTCAAAGCATCTTCTATTTGAAAATTGCTATGCAATGGAAAGAGCTCCTGCAGTTGCCTGCTGGGTCGAATCATAGCCCGTGGCTGCAGTAATCTTGTTGACGTAGCTGGCTATGTGCGATGTGTGGCAGCATCAGCCAATGTCAAGCACCGTTCCGTGGGTGTTCTCTTGTTCAAATTCCCCAACGCCAGTTCAGGCAGCAATGGAGAGGCTGGCGAGACAGGCCGCTGCCTGGCGAGCGGTTCGCGGTCACTGGCAGGACACGTGGTATTCGTCATATCTTGGCAAAGCAACTAATTCGCACGTGTCTCTTACAATCGGCACAGTTTTAGTGTTACACCTGATGCTCGCAGCGTGAACCAAACGCATATTCCGGCCCGGGCCACGCCTCACAGTGTTTGCAAGCCTGTAGCATGCAGGCCGTTCCCCACTGCTTCACCCGTGCATACAGCCTTCCGACACCAACCGCCAATTACAAACGAGCCTGGTGCTGATGATTGTTGGAACATTTAACGGGGACAACGGACCGCTCCTCTAACCCACCAGAAGCAGCCGTCAATTTACAGCCGCCCACCCTGTCGAGCCGAGCAGACAGCCAATTAGCAGCCAACCGCAACATGCATTAAGGTGTGAACAAGACACCTGTCCACTGCCTATCAAGATACAGTAGATACTAGTTCAGGCAGAAATGATGGGCACAAACACCTCATTGTCTGCCAGCAACAGCTGACTGGCAAGCACACGTGAGCAACCTGTCCACTGCTGGGCACTCAATAAAATCATGTAATACGCTCAGCACAACAGCCACGGCTGATACATGCAGCTGGCAGTGCGCGCTGTGATGCATCACTGCCCTGTTCGCAACCACTCTGCTCACTTGTGCATGGTTCGTGACTGCCTGCATTGCCCATTCTGAAGGAGTCAGACCTCAAACTTCCTATCAACTGCACAGCGCTTTCAGAGCTTCACAGTATATGTGGGGCTAAGGCAAGTGATGATAGCGGCTAGAAACTGTCAGCAGCACACATGCAGTGCTGGGCCCTGACACATACATCCTCCCTCTGCAACCCACCAGCATTGGATTGGTTCAATTAGTCAAGGCATATGCCAGGCAAACACAATTCTTGTTGGTGAACAACGGCTGCACCCAAACACCCTGCAGAGGCCGATGTGTGACGGACCTCAAGCAGCATGCTGTGTATCATGCCTACATTGACCGGTCTGTTGCCACGCTGCGGTCACACGCAACGTGCTGCATATGTTGCTGGCACAGAACAAAGTCGACTGCAGCGACAACAGAACACAGCAAGCACCACAGCACTTGCAGCGCCACCCACAACGCTGCCTACTCTCATGTGCCTTGCTTTGATACATACATCGTTGCCAGGGCACTGTTGACTCACACTTCGCTGCACTTCCAGGGAATGTGATTGTCGGAAAGCCTGATGCAGCTATGCCGCTGCATGCGACTGTTGTTGACAGCAACACAATGATGAGTTCACTTAACAGCACAGCAGTGCACCTGCCCTTGCCACTGGCAGTTGCAAAAGGCACACAACAGCAGCAACCAGGTCTGCTCTCACACACTCATAACTCGAAGCGCGGCTTCTCGAGCTCCAAACCGCGGATGTGAAGGTGGCATGTGAGTATGCATGCTGAGCCACTCCCCTTCTGCACTGTGCATCGTAGCGGCAGCTGGCTTTAAGCATGCAGCATGCGGTGAAGCTGTAAAAACAACTTAGAGCTTGGCCGCGCCCTGTGTAACTTTTGACGCAACAGACAGCCCCTCCTCAGCCATGCATGCAACGTGCCACACTTCTAATAGGCATGCAGCACACCCACCTCGCAGCAGGCGCGCAAGCAAGCGCCTGCACACACTCATCACTCACGGTTGGCGGCGGCAGCAATACCCACCAGGTGAAACCTCAACAATTAGAACTCCCATGCCAATAAATCGCAACGTGCCACTCCGTTTGCAACTCGTCGCACCGCTCACAGCTCCAGCACAAAGCGAGCAGCAGCAAACACTCCCAGCCAGAATGCGCCAGCAACGACCAGCTTGCTGGCCTGGTCACCTGCGCTGCTGATGCGGTCCTGCAGGCTGCTGACCAGCGCACGGCCACTCGCCAGCATGCCCACGCCGCCCAGCAGGGCGATGGCGGCCAGCAGCAGCGCCTTGGTCTTGTCGTCGATGGGCGCCTGCGGGTCGGTTTGTTGGCGGCAGGGCATGCAAATTCACGGCGGGAGCACGGTGAGGCGTTGTGCACATTTTGCAGGCAGATAGTGACGGATATGAGGACAGGCGTCTTGTTCAAGCGTATCTGGAAGACACCTGTCGTCGTATGCGCTGATTACCCACACATGTGCAAACAGCTTGCACCCACTGCTCATGGAAGTGGGCTGACAACGTCAACAGAGCTCCACATGGTCTTTAGACTGCCAATGCAGCACCGCAGAACATCCCAACATGCATCCACCAAATCCATGCACAGCGACCCGTGCCGCCCAACGCCAAGCCTCCCAAACTCCACACTACTCATGGCAGCACGCCACTTGTCAGCAGAGGCAGGTTTCCCCACTCACGTTGGTGATCTCGGTCCTGACGGCGACCTCTCCCAGGTCTGTCAGCTCGTTCAGCAGCAGACCGCCGCCAGCGCCAGCACCGACCAGCAGGCCTGCGATGGCCACAGGGCTGAACTGCCTGGGCCCGGGCTGCCGGGGGTCGCGCAGCTGCACGTCTCCAGTCTCGATGTACTGCCTCAAGCCCTTCTCACCACCAGCAAAGCCACCCGTGGCACCGGCTGCAGGCAGAGGCGTGAGATGTGATGCGTGAGCAGGGCAGAGGTGGGGGTCAACGTTGGAATGTGTGCACACCGCATGGTGTGCTGCACCAAAGGCAATAGGAACAGAGCCCGCTTTGATTCTGGTCTGAGAGCTGGCTGCCAGAGGTCCAGTCTTCAGGCGCAGCAGCTGCCGCTCATGCGCATCCCAGCGTCTGACCAAAGGCATGTAATTGGGACACTCACTGCCGCAGCAGCTCAAACAACTACAAGTGCGGCAGAGCCACTCTGCTTGCAAGGGCAAGGGGGACAGCCACAGCTGGCACTCACGGAACAGGCCGATGTCATCCTTGGCCGGGTACTTCTTGGGGTCGTCCAGGATGAAGCGGCCGGGGGCGCCAGCCTTGCGCACCTCGAGCTCGCTGCAGCAGCAGCAGCAGCAGCAGCAGCAGCGGCGCACAAAGCAGGGAAGGTGAGCAGGTGATACACAATGCTGGCGCAGCTACCACAAGAGCATGGGAGCTGAAGATTTGGTGAGCGAGCAGACGCCTCCTGTTGGAAGACGTGTACAGTATGCCCGCTCCAGTTGCATCGATGGATGGTTTGCACTGACTACTGCCTAGCTGTGACAACATCTGGAGGTGATCCCCTGCTCCCTGGTCTGCAGCAGGTTACAGGTTCAGGGGCTCAGGGCCGCGGCAGGCAACTGCGGCACGCAACCTGTCAGCATCAAGACCACTCACTCCTTTGCATAGCCAACGTAGATTGGCTGCTTGCCGTCCTTGGGTGCTGGTGGGCTTGCGGGCCTGGCTGCTGCGGCTGCTGCTGGTGCTGCTGACGGTGCGCCCAGCTTGGCTGCTGCCTTCTCGCGCATCACCTGCTCGCGCAGCTGCCACAAGCCAGCCTCACCACCAGCCCAGCCACCTGCAGCGCGTGTGACAAGTGAATGACGACACGAGTGAGAATGTGAGTGACGCTAGGCATGCCCATGTTCCAGCAAGCAGGTGGTAGCAGTGCTGTGAAGGGCCCAGCGTGCCAGAGGGCAGGGGCGCAAGGTGCTGTGCAACCACAAGATGCAAGGAAACTGGGCAAAGAAACCAGGGGTAGCAGCAGGATGTGCACATACTACGCACGCAGGAAGCATATGATAGTGCTATTTACTGCTAACACATGGAACAAACAGCAGGCGCTGCTGCATTGCAGCTAAGAATGCTGTGCACAGCAGTAACTGCTGCACTATCCCACCTGTTGCGCCCAGCAGGGGACCCAGGTCCTCCTTGGCAGGGTACTTGGTGGGGTCGTCCTTGATGACACGGCCCTTACGACCCTCACGGGATGCATAATCCCCTTGGGAAACCCGATGTAGATCTCTGCCGCACTGCCATCCTCTGCTGGTGCTGCTGCAGCTGCCTCTGCGCGCTCTGCTACGCTGGTGCTGGCTGCCTGTGGATCGCAGGAAGATCGTACAAGCGCAATAAGGCGTAAGGCAGTGAGTTGTACGTGGATGGTTTGGGGTGAGGGCCAGTAAACAGCGCGGGGAGTGCTTGCTGGGTGCACAGAGGGTGTGCGTGCAGCACACAGCAAACCAAGTGTGCCGGGTTGACTTGCACCGCAGAAACAGACTACTGTGTTTTAAAAAAGGGGTGACAAGCAAGTCTGCGCCCTGCATACGGCCACTGGTGAGAAGTTGAGTGGCGCTGCCGGTGCGGTGCGACGCTGCCAGGCGCGCGGAGGGGATCCTGCCAACCATGATATACGCTAATTCAAATGCCATGTTCACAAAGACGCTGCTTCAGGTACAGGGAGCAGACAGCGTGCGCCTGGCAGCAGCAGCAGCACCCAGCGTTCCGCTTTCGCACACACCTTGGTCACTGCAGTCCTGCTACGCCTGCAGGTAACGCGGTTGTTCACGCCGGTGACTGCTGGCTGTCTAAGGAGCTGCATCCTGATACTGTAGAATGCGGGCTGGTGCGAATAGGAAGGGAAGGAAATGCGTGTGTGGCCTGCAGAGAAGTGTGCGAGCTGCCTTGCATTAAAAGGGTAAATGTAACAGAACGTAAAGATACGTATGTATGGTGTGCTTCCGGTAAATACGGTGTCGTCAGGCCTGTCATGTCGCGTTAGCCTTTGAAGCCTCACATTCTCCTACAGCACTCTCCTATCAAGCGCTGACACGGTATCATGCTTCTTCGGATATGTGTTCACCAGTGCATCAAGGCATACCGGATGTGGTGCGACGCTAGGCAATTGCCACCAGCAGTGCACCTGCTTGACTTCCTTGCATTGCAAGCGCCCGCGCAATTGCAAACGCCCGCGCTTTTGCGGGCTGCACTTTGCAGATTGTGCAGACTGTGCAGGTGAGACAGGAATTATGCAGGCATCCTTTGACCTGACCCTGCAGCGTACTGAATGCACCAATGTTTCAGCTGCGGTTGCTGGCTGAGCCGCGTATGCTATGCTCAATTTCAGTCAGCACCGAGTGCATGATCAGCACCCTTGACTCAGCCAAGGTGTATGATCACACCGCAAGCGGTTTGTAGCAGCTAACCAACCGCCAAATACAGAGATGATTGTACATGTTTCAGCGATCACAACACCTATGTTCAGCGATCACAACACCTACATTAGAGTGCTGACCCACCGCCAAATACACAGCTGCTGCTTATTAGGACACCTACGTGCTACAGAGGCCCGCCCCCCCCCCAGCAGGTCCTGAAGATGTGCTGTATGAGCACCGTCTATGAGCAGCATTGGTCTTCAAGGTGCAGTGGCCCCAAGAAGTCCACACTTGCGCGCCTCAAGAGGCTTGATACAATGCCTGGCCAGCTCAAACAGCAACAGCAGAACCTAAATTATATGAAGTCACCCCCCTGCTCTGCCGATCCTACAGCACAGCAACTCCAAGTTCCTAGCGAAGCACATGTGGGCTGCGGCACCGGCTGTCATGACCTTAAACATCAGCCGGCTACTGTGCCGCCTGCCCGGCTGTTGATTTCTGCAAAGTCCCACAAAGCACAGACTCCACACACAACTTGGCATGTACACTGCCACACATCACATTTCGACACAAGTCAATGCTGAGTCTTCGTTAATCCTGTTTCTGACAACATCAAGGCATGTAGGATGACCGTTGGATGTGGGCCAGCACAGCAGCTTCAAGTTGGTTACCCAGCTGCAGCTTCTGAGCGGCCAGCGCTGTGCATCCAGAGCAGGCTGGCACGGTGCTGCTGCGCACCTCAGTAACTGCTGACACATGCCTGACCACCACTGTCCGGCAACTGATACAAGATCTGCTGGCAGCTGACATGTCGCCCAATTCATCGTTGCCCCCCTTGTACCAAGCAGCAGCACTCTAACCCAACCAGAAAAGCGAAGCAGAGTCACCCGGCCTCCATCGTACCCTGTTCATGATGAAACTTGGGCACCATGCTGGCAGCTATGCAGCTGCAGCACGCACGCCGTATACAATTCCAGCATCATGTTGGCTGGCAGCTGGATGATAACGTAGCGTGCAGTACCGGTGGGCAGAACAGGTAGCACATCGTCAACCATCATCTGCCGTCTCACTGTTGCAAGTGGCACATGCGGGCCCACAGCTTGCTCTGCTGAGCGCATGTGAAGGCATGCACAGACTAGTCCCGCGTCCTTACACATGCTGCTGCAGCACCATTGCGTGGCAGGATGCCCGGGTCAGTGACAGCGTGAGACAGGCTGCACACAGAATATGTGTATGTCAAACCAAATTCATCACAAGCAGAGTCTTGCTGCTGATCCTACCGTCATGTTTATGTGTCATAATCATAAACCTAGGGATCAAACTGGGGTACCTGTGTCCGACCCCTGACTGGTGCTGCTGCTGATTGTGCCTCGTCGCCGAACCTATATGTGAAAGCTAAAGGCGTGTAGCCCACGCTGGCAAGGATGGTTGGCGCAAGCACAGGACACCAGGCAGGCAAGAGCCTGCAGATAACATGCTGCTACAGTATTTCTATACAATGCGCCTGCAGAAAACACTTGTACATCAAGCGTGCATTACTGCAGCATTGCCAGCGCCACCCTGTGGTGGCATTAGCTGTTGTCCTGCTGCAACGTGCCACACGCACACTGCAGTGTGCAGGGCTCAGCAGCACATCCAGGGCAGGGACAGACGTTGTTATGGGGCCTCATGCTCGAGTCACTTGCATCAAGTCCTCTGCAAGGTGTGCAATGCAACCCAACACACAGGCGCCATGCATGGGTTGCCTGAGATCGCATCACGGGATGTGCTCACACAAGATACAGTCTGAATGAAAAGATTGTTGGCAATGAAACATCAAAGTACACTGCACTTCACCTTTGACAGCAACAGCAGATCAAACAAGGATGACATGCCAAACCTGACCTCTGGTAGTCCAATGTCGCTGACGGTACTGAACAGCTGCTGATGCTGCTGCTGCAGGCAGTCCATAATGCTGTTCTATCCGATTCTTTGTGACAGGTTTGCATGCCTGATGCTGTGCACAGGCACAAAAGGGATGGCATGCCCCACACAGCAAGGCTGTGCTGACGCAAGGTTGAGCAGTGCCAGTGGAAGACAGCGCAATGATGTGCGTGTGCTCTACCAAAGCTGAACTGTTGTTTTGAATGTCACAGATCACAGGAGCTACGTTTCACATGCGCCTGGGCACTACTGGCTGAGTAGGTTCTACCTCTGCGGTCCACACACACACACACCTGGCCTGTTTGCCACTGCAGCAGCACTGCGCGGGGCACTGCACACCTGCAGCCGGATGTCTTCTCCAGACTGCTGCTGCCAGCTCCGCCTTTGCACTGCAGCACACTACCATACTAACACGAGCCAGATCCTGCCAAGGACTGCTGTATGCCTCGCTATGTAGGCTACCTGGGTCCGCACCACACACCAAATGAACTAACACAGCACAGGTTTCCTCTATGCAGCCTAACTGGCTAGCTGTGGCACTGGCGCCACATGCATGACCTCAACCACTGCAACCAGCACCTGGGTGCCACTGCAATGCTGCGTCACTGGGTCACTGACACATCCATTGCTTCAGCTGCTCAATCGCCTGTGCCGCAGGGCAACACAAGCTGATGCCGCTCGCCAAGTTTCCAGGCCGTCCAACGCACACTTCCCCTGCTGTCCGCCTTGTTTGTTCCCGAAGTCTCTCCGCCTGCATCATCTTGAGCCGTCTGCATTGTCTGTGGGCTGCCTGCTGGTGTGTCCAGCAGACCGACTTGGACCTTGCTCCTGCTGCTGCTGCTGCTGCTGCTGCTGTGCACCCTGAACAAGTGCAGCCAGACTGGGCAGCAGCTGCTGCAGCAGCGCTGATGACCCAGCAGCGGTAGCAGCAGCAGATGCTGAAGGCCCAGCAGCTACGGCCTCCGCTGTTGCTGCTGCTGCTGCTGCTGGCGGTGGTGTCAATGCCCCACCCAGGCCTGCTGCCAACGCTGCAGGAGCAGCAGGAGCTGCTGGCTGTAGCGGGGCTTCAGCTGCTGGTGCTGTAGCGCTTTGTAGCAGTTGCTGCAGCGCTGGCGGCTGTGCAGCTGCTTCTGCCGCTGCTGCTGACTGCTCCTGGGTGGCTGCCAGCAGCTGCAGCAAGGCCAGCTGCGGGTCAGGCACTGGTGACTCAGCAGCTGACCCAGTTGCGCTAGGTTGTTGTTGCTGCTGTGTTGCAGGTGGTTGTTGCTGCTGCTGCTGCTGCTGCTGCTGCTGCTGCTGCTGCCGTTCCTGCTGTGCAAGCAGGTGTGGCAGCAGGGCTGACAGCGAAGCTGGCAGTGCTGCTCCCGCTGCTGCCGCACCCCCTGGTGCTTGCCATGGCCTCTGCAGCTGCCCAAACACAGCAGGTGCAACAGCCGCAGGCCAGCCAGCAAGCCAGGGCTGCAGGCCTGCGTGCGGGCCACCTCCTGCCCATGCCGCTGCTGCTGCTGCTGCTGCTGCTGCTGCTGCTGCCGCCGCTGCTGCCTCTGCAGCCGTTGTCCCTGGCTGGTGCGGCAGCTGCTGCACAGTGGCCCATCCATGCTGCTGCAGTGGGGCCCGCTGGTGGAGCATCATCGGTGTCAGCAGCTGCATCACAGCAGATGGTGGCTGCTGGGCGGCTGCAGGATGCACTCCTGAGAGGCCAGCTGCTGCTGCTGCTGCTGCCGCTGCTGCTTGAGGGTGTGCCGGCTGCAAGTGCGCCGCCTGTGGTGCTAGTGCCTGCCTGCCCAGTCCTGTGACTGGCTGCTGCAGGGCAGCGCCGCCGTCGCCCTGCACCTGCTGCTGTTGCACACGACTCCCCCCTGTCGCTGCACCTGCTGCTGCCACCGCTGCTGCTGCTGCCTCTTGCTGCTGTTTCTGCAGCTGCGCCTGCTGCTGCTGGCGCAGCAGCACCGCTGCTGACGCTGGCGAGAGTGGTGCGCCGCTGACAACGTGCTGCACCAGCTCCACCAGCAGGATCAACTCCTCGACCTCCTGTGCCTGCCGCCCTAGATCTGCATGCACTGCAACCAGCTCCTCCTGCCGCTGCTGTGCCTCGATTTGAGCGAGCTTCTGCCGCCTCTTTGACCTGTCTGCCGACTCCCTGTTTGCCATGATCCGCCGCGCTTTCTTCTCTGGTATGGAGGGGTCTTCCAGGGGGTTTGGGGCCCTGGGTCTGCCAGCTTTGCGCTTGGCAAGGCTGGAAGGGTCGGGCGCCAACCCTGCCGGCACGCCCGGCAGCAGGCCATAGCCGGACTGCAGCAGCAAAGGACCCCCAGCACCGGCAGCAGCAGCACTGTAGGGTATACTGCCTGCCCACCAGCCACCATGCCCCATAAGTGTGCAGCTGTAGGGGCTGGCAAGGCAGGAGGCCAGCTTAGAGGCCTGGGGCCGCTGCCAGCGCTGCTGCAGCTGCTGCCGCTGCTGCTGCAGAGGCTGCGGTGGCTGCTGGTGCCGCGGTACTGCCCCAGCCTGCAGCATGTGAGCCTGGTGGTGCTCCTGCAAGCAAAGCTGCTGATGCCGCGCTGCTCCAGCCAGCAAGCTGCAGGTGCGGCTGTTGCTGCTCTGGCGTTCCAGATGTACTGGGCTCATCAGGTTGTTGATGCTGCTGGTGCTGCTGTTGTGGGCAAGGGAGCCCAATGCCAGCATGTGCTGCAGCCGGTTGGCCCTGTGCGTCCTTTGGTGCCTGACTTTCAGAAACATCCTCTCCAGCTACAGGTGGATCGCTGTGCTGCTGAGCCTGGTCTCTGGCCTGAAGGTTTGGCGCGTCCAAGGGCGATTGAGCATGCTCCCAGTTTGCATGCCTCAGTGCAGCAAGTCCATTCGATTTCCATCAGCATATGGTAGACATCAACCTGCAAATCACGAGGCAAAAGTCAGCCAGCACAGCAGAACACATTGTCAGCGCAACCTTGGCAAGCAGTTGTCAATTTTCGCGGGAGTACTACACAGGCCCTTACACTCCTCATCAATGCGTTAACCAGGCATGTGGCAGCGCGCTGAGAGCAGTGTCACCCATGTCTGCCGCATCTTTTCGTCTGCGGACGCAAGGGCATGCGCGCTTACGGGTCAGCCAATGGTCTGGGCAAAGGACACTTGCAATATAAAATGAAACATACTTTAATGCGTTTTGACTGGCTGTTTGCTGACCTGGTAAGCGGCACAGGCAGCCGAAGAGGATGGGCCATGCCAGCGTTGCTGCCGCTGTACTCCTCACCTAATGCGGCACCAACCACCCGAGCTCCCAGCTTGTCGTATCAGTGTTTTATCCTGATGTTGAAGTGCTGAAGTATGACCGAAGCGTCGCGCAGTTGAGGTAGATGTGCTTTCGGCTGATCCAATAGGCAAAGACTTGTATCAGCTGCAGCTCAAACTCAAGCACAATACTAGTTTCACCATTAAAGTGGGGTGCGTACCGGTACCGGTGCGTTGATGCTCGGGAAGGCCAGAAATGTCACCTTGTCAGCAAGGCCAGATTTCAGACGACACAACGGGACTGGAGGGTGATGGCAAACTTGTATGGGTGCATAAACAGTGACCAGAAGTTTTGGGCCAGTTATCGCCGCCAGCAAGCATGTTACAGCTGTACATGTTTCCGTTCAGGAGAGTCCCACGCATTCCCCGAAGTCTTGCCAAAAATTGAGGCAGAATGCGCCAAAGCCAGCACAACATGCTCCCTAACGCAACTCACTGTCAGGTGAAGCAGGACGAGCACAGCCAGCTGGGATTCACCACAGCTGCAACTTCACAAAAGAACACAGCACCTGCACTGTAGCATATGCGACACACTATGCATGTGCAAGGGTATGCACACCCTTGCACACATCCGTACATCGTGATTGCATGTGAAGAAGCAGCAGCACTCTAGCATGAAAATGCAAGCAAGCAAGCAAGCGGTGTCAGCATGTGGAAGGGCTGGTGCCACCAAAGAAAATCGGTTGGCTTCTACCTGCTGCTGCTTTACTACTCAACACCGCGTCCAGCCTCAACATGTTGCAGTGGTGGGTGACACCAGCAGAGCTTGCATGCCGGTGGTCGGCCCAGGGGCGTCTGCTGTGCTTGCCATGCCTGCTTCGGTGCTGCGAGTTCTTACATCAAGCATCGAGCGCATGCGCAGCAACGTTGAGTGTGTGCGCTCTCGCGCTGCAGCAATATGACTTAAGGATGTAGTGGTGTGGCCAGAGGCCCCATGACTGCTGGAGGACACAGCAGCCGACGCTGCCGCGCTTCACTGTCAATCACCGCACCCTTGCACCCAGGGCCCGCAACCGCGCCTTCATTTGATGGGGCGAGCCCGTAAACACCACGCGTCCATCTTCCATGTACGAGGCGGCATCAGCATAGGCCAGCTCCTCAAACCTGCACGCAGGGCAAAGCCGCAGCCGCCGCAGCAGCCGCAGCAGCAGTGGCGGCAGCCAAGCCTGGGAGTTCACCGGAGCCCCGTCGCACCAGCATCAGCACCGCCAAGGCGCCCCATGATGCACTGGCTGACTCTGTGTCCACTCAGGGCACGCACACTGCCAACATGCACGCCCAACACCTCAGCGTGCACCTCGTCAACCCCTCCATCCCAGTACACAGCCAGCAGGCCAGCCAGCCAGCAGACGAGCACTCACACCAAGGCACTGCGCACCTGTGTGTCACCCAGACGGCTGTCACATCCCTGCGCGCGTGCGTCACGGCGCGCACCGCCTCCAGCACCCCAAACTGGTCCTCAACGTCCAGGAATGTCGTCAGCTCGTCCAGCAGCAGCAGCTTGGGGTCCTCAGCCAGGGCCCCTGCGCATTGCATCCAGGGAGCGCCGCACGTCAGCAGGCAGCTGTGCTGCACGGGTGCTGCATGAGCCAAACCAAAGGACTCCAAGCGCTGCGCCAGCGTGCTGCTTCCAGCTGCACCAGCGCTGCGCCAGCATGCAGGTGGTGGTGACCCGGGTGTGCACATCCACAGCTGCTGTTTTACACAGCAGCGCCTGCGGGTACAAGCCCTTGCTGCTGTCCTGTCGTCCCCCTGCCAGCCTGCCTGCCAAGCACATACGGTGCTGTCGGCTGCTGTTTGCAACCACTCTGCAGCAGCAGCAGCAGCAGCAGCTTGGCCGCACCTGCGATGGCTACGCGTTGCCGCTGCCCTCCAGACAGCGTGTGTGTGGCCCTGTGCATGAACTGCTTCATGTTGACCAGCTCCAGGGCTGTCTGCACTGCGTCACGCACCTGGCGCTCAGGCAGCCGATACCTGCAGCCAGGCAGCCACACAGCCAGCAGGCAGGCAGGCTGGTCAGCGCGAAAGTATCCTGCATGCTGCTCTCGTCTCTGCACACCCGAGAAGCCACAACAGCGGCATCGCACTGTGCACAGGCGCTGCTACCTCTGTTACCTGTCTCTCAACACACACACCAACACTGCTCACCCTTTCAACTGCTCGTATCAGAGATCTCATCAGCAGCCCTCATATACTGCTCAGAACTTGTGGGCATTGCTCAAAACCAGTTCTAACATGTTACCGCACTCCATACCAGCGCCTGCAAGGCATGCGTGAGGTCCCGCCTTGGTGGGGCACACCACCACCCTGCACACCGTGTCACGCCTCTGCGGCTGCTCTCACCTGCCGAGGCCGAACGCCACATCAGCAGCTACGGTGGGCATCACCACCTGATGGTCAGGGTTTTGGAACACAAACCCCGAGGGTTCATCTGCCTGAACCACCCCAGCATCAGGGCACAGCAGCCCGCCCAGCACCCGCAGCAGCGTAGACTTGCCGCACCCATTGGGGCCTAGCAGCATGTGCAGCGAGCCGCGTTGCACCTGCAGCAGTCAATTGATTCATTGATCGCTCATTGGGTGCGTGCAGGCACTGAGTTGGTGGAGTGCAGTCCATATGACAGCTTCGCTGCATTGTCAGCAGCATGTGCATGTGCATGTGGCTGTACTTTGGAGTCGCTAGTGCATGGGATGCAGGTTCTGTCACTTGAGCACGTGAAGATGGCACGGCCACTCAACCCACTGGCAATGCAGCTGTGATTCTACCAAACCCAACACTGCAACCAAGCATCCGGAAAGACGCTCTGTTGCTAGCAGGCAGCACCTGCAGGTCCACCGCTCTGAGGATGCGCCGCTTGTTGCCATCGGGGCCCAGCGACAGCTGCAACCCCTGGATGTCTATCGAAAAGGGGGTCGCAGCACCATCGCCGCCATCGCCGCCGCCGCCACTGCTGCTGCTGCAAGCCATTGAAGTTCGTTGCAGCCTGTGTGCGCGCTGATAAACTTGCTGCGCAGGCTGCCGCCTGCTGTTGCTTGTGCTGCTGCTGCTGCCCCTTAGCTGGTGCGTGTGCAAGCATCCAGAACAGTGAGCCATGTTGTGAACGTGCTAGCAGCTGTGAAATATGCTGATGAAATATACTCAGCAGCCAAAAGTGCTTCTGCACACTTGTGTGGGTGACTATGGTGCAGCAGCAGTGGTTGCAGTGGCAAGCTTGTACCTAGGTAGTTTCATATCTAGTCTGTGATGGCAGTGCTATGTACTGGCACGAAACATAAAAAAAAGCATTCTCTGCTCAAATATGCTGATGCGGGATCTGTATGGAGAGTGCAGTGCGCAACAGTAGCCATGTGGTGCTGAGTGGTGTGCCAGTGTTATGTAGGGCTTGACACGACGCACTAGAGTGCAGTTCAGGTTACTGGTCCTTGCTGAGCAAAAAAAAATTGCACATTTGCACGTTGCCGTAACAATAAACACTCAGAACGCAGCGCTCGCCAGGCTCTTGAACTATTTGTCGAGCACCTGCACCACTGCAAGCGTGTGAACGTGGCTGAAATACAGACCCTGAATCGCCTGTCGTGCCGATCCACTGCACTTGAAAGTAGCACAGCAAGTCATCAGCAGGATCAGCAGCAGCAGCAGCAGCAGCAGCAGCAGAAAGGCAGCAGCAGCAGCAGCAGCAGCAGCAGGCTGTCATGTCAAAAAAGGAGAGTGCTCTTGACTTGGCCAAGTTCATAGACAAGGGAGTTCGTGTCAAACTCGCTGGTGGCAGGGAAGGTGAGCACAGCTGCAGGTTGTCATCTAGCACTGTTGCATGCTGTGCCAGCATCAATGTGCACATCACCTTTGCGTGCACTCTTCCATGCTGGCAGTACCGCAGTGCCTGGTGTGGCGTCACGCTGCGCAGACGTTACCAAACAGCTGCTGTACGTGCAGTTGTTGTCCGATCTTCAGCATCTACACAGCGCCTCCGCCCTGTGTATGCTGCTGTGCCATGCGCACACCCCTTCCCCTGCCATTGCAGTAAGCGGAGTGCTCAAAGGGTATGATCAGCTGCTGAATGTGGTGCTGGACGAGGCCGTCGAGTACCTCAGAGGTGCGGCGCAGCAGCAGGAGCAGCAGCAGCAGCAGCAGGGATGCGGATGTGCAGCGATTGTGGGCAGCAGCTGCATGCAGCAGTAGCTGGGGGTGTTGCTGCAAGCAGTGGTAGCACTGGTGCCAGGCAGCGAGCCCTGCGGAAGTGACAAGCCCGTGGTGTCTCTGCCGCCACACACGATGACATAGCCGGACAGCGCTTTGCGGCTGCCTCCCATTGTTGTGCCAGCCCTGACACCCTCACCACCTTGTGTGAAGCTGAAGCTCCACCCAGCCACGGCAGTGTCACAGAACAGGACGCAGAAAAGGCTGCTTGGCTGCTGCCGACACTGTTCTTGCAGCCGCCCAATGTCGCAGTAGGTGCAGCAAGCCGTGCTTCCAAGTGGATGTGAGGACAGTAGGGTCGTTGCTGCACTTGCCATGCTTGTGTGCAAGCTGCTGTTGTCCATCACGGCAAGCAGGACAATGAGAGAGTCTCTGACCTTGCACCGACGCCGCTGTTGTTGCTGCCTGCAGATCCTGCTGATCCGATGCGGGTTACGGATGAGACACGGTCGTTGGGAGTCATTGTGAGTGGCAGCAGCAGCAGCACAGCGGCAAGGAAGCAGCTCATACACTTGCCTCGCCAATGCTGCGCTTTGTGGGCTGCCACTTTTCAGTAGCTTCAGCCGCAGCAGCAGCAGCAGCAAAGTTGGGTGGCTGGTCAGCGGGCCAGCATCCTGTGCATAACTCGCCGCCGCTGATTACTGTGCCCTTCCGCTTTTGGCGCTGTGCTTGCAGGTGTGCAGGGGCACTGCGGTCACAATGGTGGCTCCCACAGCAGGAGCTGAAGAGATAGCAAATCCCTTCATGCAGGCGGCTGAGGAGCAATGAGGCACGCACATGGATTGCGTTGCATGCTTGCATGCATGCAGTGCTGTGTCCAATTACATGGCAGTTACAGTCAGCTGCAGCAGGGATGGCCCGCATTTCAGGCAGTACTACCCATGGCTTACGAGCTTGGGGTTTTGAAAAAGACTGTTGACTAGACAGGGCACGCCAAAGGGGCCAAAGTCTCATTATCAAATGCGTTGCACGCGCGGTGTCCTTTCATTGGCGCTTGTTGGGTCCTTGGCACAGTGGTCGTGCACATTTTGGGCGCGAGGCAGCTCATTTAGGTTGACACCCTTGCTGGCATTGCGTGCAGCAGGGGTTTTCGTGACACTGCCGTGCATCTGCTGGATGAATGCTGGTTGGTGACAGTTTGGTGGCGCATGTGGGGTGTTGCATGAAGTAACATGTGCATGACATGGCTTCATCGCCTACTACATGACATGGCTTCATTGTACTTGAGCAGAGTTCCCTCACGTACAGTCCAGAGGTGCAAGCTGACAGCAGCTGTGCTCACCAGCTGACATGCTGTACAGAGGGCATAGCATATTTGCAGCCTCTTCTACAGTACTGTTTACTGCACCTACTGCACGTCTTGGTGCACGGCCTGCACCTGTTTGGCTCGTGCGCAACATCCGTCGATTGCCCCCAGAGCTACCAATGGATACTGTTCCGCAGATCAATGCAGCCAGCAAGCATTTGGGCGCACCGAGCGAGACGGTTAACGTGAACGAAGTGCTGGTGAGTTCAAGCGTTGCTGTTCGCAGATCGCAACAGCGCAAAATATGAAATTTTGTCTGGACATTGCAGCCTCCGACCCAAGGGCCAGACCTGCTGGAAGACACAGCACTGCCAACGAGTGGGTTGCAGGTGCAGTTGAGCGAGCAGTTGGAGGCCTAGTCAGGGCAGTCAGCAGCAAACACGGTCCTGCCGAAACATCATTACGAGGTTGATCAGCAGCCGTGTGCTAGTGACACAAAGATTGCAGCGATCTGCGCTGTGTCTTGCTGCGCTCAGCAAACTGTGTGCCGTTTAATTTAGGCAGCAATCTGTTGCTGCTGGCATGGACATCTGACCAAAGCTACACAACAGCCGTCAAATGTCAGCTGAGTACATCTGAGACCATGCGTCACTTGTGCTCTTCTTGCGTTTTTGCAGGAGGCATTTGCCAAGGCTTACCAGTGGCAGCAGCAGGAGGAGCAGCAGCAGGATGAACAAGCAGAACAGGACAGTGTGGGCAAAGACCATGAGCCAGCAAGCGATGCAAGCAGCAATGATCAGCCGCACAACAGCTGCAGTACCGCAGCACCAACATGTCCAGCGCAGCAAGAAGCATCAGCTGGACAGCAATGATCAGCAACGGCAGCTGCTGGTTTACTGTTCACATGCAACCCGGCCTACCTTCACTGAACAGTATGCATTTGTGCCACCCAAGCCCGTTGACTATCAGCGTTTAGTCGCCAGAGGATGCGTGTGCGCGTCACAATCGATGATTCTGATCCCATACTACGGCCAGCACCACGCTAGCAATAAGCTCTTGGCGTCAGACAAAAGCCGTCTGCGCGATGGCAGCCTGGCAATATGTTACATACCACCTGGGGTCTGAAGGTCTGTGTCCAGTCAATGTGTGCCAAGTGTACCAGTCAATCAAGTGACATAATGCACTGTACAAGCAGGTGAGGTTGCTGCATGGAAGTGCGCTGCGCAATGCTCACTCCCATGTCAGTGACGCCCTTACCTTACAGGTTTGAATCCAGAGGTGCATGGTGATGCTGTGTGATTTTAGAACCGCTAGTTTGCGCATCACAACTTGGCAACAGCAATGCACAGAGGTAGCAGTTGAGCAGAGCACGCACAGCATGTTGCCAGCTGCCTCACGTAGTGCTGCTGCTACTGCCGCAGGTTTCTGGATGCAGCCCGCAGTTGTGGCAGGGGTGCTACCTGAAGCCTGGTGTGGCGGTGCTGGCAAGGGGCGGCAGTTGTCAGCTGCGCGGCTAGCAGGGCAGCCTTGCACCATGGCTCTGCTGGCAGCAGGCACCTCCTACATGAGGCGGGCATAGCGCTGGTCTGGCCACCTGCTGTACTGCCTCATCTCATGCATCATCATCATCATCATCATCATCATATTACCCATTCAAGCCATAGCATCAGCGCCATCGGCCCCGCGCCCCACCGGGGCGGAAAGAGGAGGGAGCCCTGCTCCAGAATGTTTGCATGCATTGCGCACATCCCAAGACTTGACAAGAAAAGCAGCAATACACGGTGACACCATCAGACATCTTCCAGAACTGCCCCAAATATCATCAGATACAAAACGCAACACCTTGATTGACGAATCAGCCATGGACAAAACGCTGCGCAACTTTTCAGCGCAACCAGGCAGGGATCTGATCTCAGCAAACATATCATCCCTCTGAGCAGAAGTAGCAGGGCAATCAAACATGAAGTGTGACAAAGACTCAACTTCTGCACCACAACAAGGACATCCTGAAGTGGAGTTAGCTCTGCGACCGCCAAACTGACTAGTACGCTCATGTACACACAGACAACCCATACGAACACGCAACAGCAATTCAATACCACGTGGAATTGCCACTGAACGTAAGTACGGCCTAGGCCTCCTGAAACCCATAGCATCAACATGAGAGGGATGCACATGAGCCACATACCGACTCAGAGTGGAGTGTTCCAACGTTTCACATGCAATCCTTTCAGCATGTAGTGTCTTGACCTGCTTGTTGACATGGCTCTTGCACGCACTGGCTCTGCCTTCCGCGGTCACAACATTCACACCATACTTGCACAGCAGGCTCTGCACATACTTGTGCCACGGTGTCACCGCCACAGCACCACTAGGACGCCTCCATTCAGCTGTAAACACTTGATTTGGCAGCCGAACGCCCTGCATACGCTGAATCCTGTAGTAGTACTCCAAAGCCCTCTGATGAAGCCACATATGCAACGGTTTCACACCCCATTCTGCCAAGAGAGCTGAAGAGCATGGGCGCTCCTTGCCACAGCGCATTGCGCATTTGATGATGTCTGTCTGCACTTTGTCAATCAGCTGCAGTTGCCTAGCTGTGGACGGAAACCAAACCTCACTGCCATACTCGACAATGGGACGGACACACGTCAGCAACAGTATGCGTTTAACCTCCACACTGATGCTGCGGCTCTTCCAAATTGGCATGAGCGCACCCTTCACACGTTGCACCTTAGCCAGCATCTTCTCAAAATGTGTGGTCCATGTACAGGTATTGTTGCAAGTTGAGGACTTAGGCGAGTTGTGCAAGGGGTACCCCCTATAGGGGACCTCGTGCAAGGCACGGGCCGGTCATTTTGCGCTATCAATTGGGCCACTTTCACAGCCATTGCTGCGTCACATTGAACATGAAAATATATCAAAAGTGCATTCGACAAATTGCATTGCGCATCGGGCATGTCTTTGGCCAGACCGAAAAATAACGCACAGGCGCATAGGCGGCCGGTTTCCATACAATTCACATGCATTCAGTGCAATGCACTTTTTACATTCTTCAAAATTCCGTATGCAAGTTACGTTCGAATATTTGGGGCATGCCGCCAAACACCAGCTTCCTTATCGCACGTTTTTTCACACGCGAATCCAAAAATCGTGTAAGCTGCAAACTCTGTGACTTTGGCCTCTCTTCTGAGCTCCAAAGCTGTGCTAGACACGTCTTCGAAAACTGCAGCAACGCCACTGCATCACATCGGCAAGAAGTTCTCGACTTGTTGCGTGAGACAAACGACTTAGATGTTCTAGACTCCGTACAGGTCGCACGCTTTCATGCTGAACAGATTGAGCAGCTGCAGCGGCAGCAGGCTTGGAGGGATAGGCAACAGCTGCAGCATGGTTGCCCAGGAGCCCCGCAATTGCAGGAGCTCGCAGATGACTTACAGCAGGCCATGGACAGCAGGCAGCTGCAGAAGCAGCCGCGGAGGCCCGTCCTAGCAAGCGCCAATGCAGCAGGCGCTCACAACGAGTTGAGCAGCAGCAGCAGCAGCAACAGCAACTACAGCAGGACCAGCTGCGGCAGCAGCAGGACCAGCTGCGGCAGCAGCAACAGCTGCTGCGGCAGCAGCAGCAGCAGCTGCAGCAGCAGCGTCGGCAGCTGGGAGGGAATGCCACTGGTGCAGTGCTGCCAGCTGTTGCTGACTCCGCTTGCTGCGAGGTGTGCGACTCACCACAGCAAGAACAGTTACATACCGTATGTTGGCAACATACACACACACACACACACACACACACAGGCACCAACAACACACCACAGTACACAAACAAAACACACGCGCACCTCAACTTGCTTACTCACTAGTTGAACCATCTCATGCATGTATGGTGGGCCAGCCGGCTGCCAGCCTGCAGTGCAGGAAGTTAAGCAGTGAGGCAGGCAAAACAACCTGACAGCAGCACCTCCGCAGCTGCAGCAGCCACATGTGTGTGAAAGGTGCTTGCCTTGCACGCAGCAGCAACACTAGTGGTGGAGTGCTCTCTGCAGTGGTGAATGGTGTTGCTGCTGTTACCTTGGTTGCTGATGATGTGGATTGACATGGCTTTGTAATGTCCATGAGCCTTCTTTGGCTTCATTGTGGCCTGTGACGCGCCCGTGGCAACCTTATCTGCAGTTGATAAAGTCCCAATGCAGCTCTGGGTCACCAAGTGCTCTGTCTGCAGCAAGTTGTGCCTGCGAACACCGGCAGCACCCCGGTAAGGGTAGCCCGGTACTGGCTGTGTTGAACGACCGCACGACAAACTGCTGGTTGCATGCTTGACCACATTTGCAAGGCTACAAAGGCAAGGCTACAAAGGCATTGCAGCATGTGCATGCAAAACAAGTGCGCTGTGTGTCCTGGGGCCTTTGTCAAGAAGCAGCAGCACTCTAACGCAGCAGCACAAGGCAAGCAAGCAAGCAGTGTCACCCTACCCCTGCATGCGAGGCTGCGCATGTAAGCAAAGCTGGCTCCGCCCACTGTACTGCTCCTTTGTGTACAATTGTGCCTCCTGCGCCTCGACGCTTGGTCACCCAAGCTGCACTGCCAGGTGGCCCGCATTTTGCTGGGGGCTGGCATCAAGCCATACGGTTGCATTCAGAGTGACCTGGAGAGAGTTCGAAGGTCTTGACGCTCGGACTGTTGGGTGCACCTTCTGAACAGAACAACTGGTTGCAGCTGCAGTTATGCACAGTCAAAACAATATGTTTGCTTGCACCACTCGGCAGCTGCTGCCGCATTGCGATGCACCGTCAGCCTGGCAACAGTGTTGCTGCCACAGGGTTGAAGTCAGCATGCAATGCGCACGCTTCACATGAGGCTGCATGCTTGCTATCACCAGCGCATCACATGTGGAAGTTTGCCAACTACTCAAAGATCTGCGCTGCGACATCATGGGCTTTGTGGAAGTCAAGGAGGCGCCAGGGAAGCTGCGGCCTGCCGATCTCATTCCGGGCTACACATACATCAGTAAGGCCAGGCCTCTTGGGGAGAATGGGTGTGCCAGTGGTGGTGTTGAGGTTGCTGTGCATGCCGCTGTTGCAAATGCTGTGAAAGTGTTTGCTTTTGCTGCTCCAGCAATACGAGGATGCACTGTGGCTAGTGATGCCAGGGCAGAATGGTGCTCCTAAGCTGTTTATTGGAGTGGTGTATATGCCTGATGTGAACAAGCATGCGCCAGTGAGGAGGGCTGCTTACTCAGCGCTGCAGGAGGACATCGCATACCTGTCGAGCAGAGGCTCTGTGTTGATCATGGGCGACTTCAACGCCAGGGTCGGGCAAGGTGCAAGCCCCACAGATTGCATCGGCATGCATGGCGAAACAACCACAATCAACAATGGCAAACTCCTTCTCTCGCTGCTCAACGCCGTCCAACCTCTACTCACTGAATGCCCGCACAGCACCCACCTCTCCCCACCAGCACATCACATGTGACAGGTCCCACAGGGGCACCGCGTGGAGGTCCCTCAATGACTACATCATTGCGTCTGCTGACATTGCTATGCCGTGCCAAGCTGCTGCCAGGCCAACAGCCAAGGTTGGGCCATGCACAGTGGGTTCTACTGACCATCTGCCAGTGTCTGCTTGCATTCAAAGGCCTATGGCACTTCGCCCTGCAAAGCAGATCAAGCTGCGCCTCAATGCACAGCCGAATGATTTCAAAGTGCGCAATGGGGAGCAATCGGCCGAACTTGAGGCATACCAGGAGGCCCAGCTTGGCGCTGCTTATACGTCCACTATTACCGTGCTACAACAGCAGGTTTCTGCAGCTCAACTTACGGCCAATGCTACAGTCCAAGCACATGAGCAGCTGCTGGGAGCGCTTTGTCAGGCGGTCAATGCCAGTTTTGGGTTCAAAAGGGTCTGGGTTGGCAAGTCCTTCCCGTCGTGGACACAGGAGCTGACAAATGCTGTGCAGGCCAGGGTGCAGGCCTTTATACAGTACGGGGAGTCCGGCCTTGTTGCAGACTGGGATGCATTTGATCAGCAGCGCAAGGCTACTGCACAGCTTATCAAAGCAGCTGAGAAGCAGCACAAACAGCGATGCGAGCATGCAATCACTGCAGCGTACAGAGACCGCTTAAATGACGACAGCACGCTTGGGGAGAAGGATATGTGGCAGCTTGTGCGTCGCCTGTGCCCTAAGCATGTCAGCGAGGCCGTGCACAGTTCATGCAGCATCCCTCAGGACAGACGGCTTCAATCCCTGCAGAAAAAGCAGATGCATTCAAATGCCGTTGTCAGCGTGTTGGTAGCCATGCAGCGTTTGCCGCCTCAAACCCCCAGTTCGACCCAGCGCACATGACGCAGGTTGCCGCCAATGTACAGCAGTACCTTCATGACTCAACCGCACCTCATGCTGCCCCACCCTGCCCGCTGGACTTGCCCATCACTGCCGCCGAGGGTTCTGCATGCTTGCAGCGTCTACGCACAGGCAAAGCTGGCAACCCTGCAGAGGAAGGCATTGTCAACGAGCTTTTGAAGTACGGAGGCAACACAGTTGCAGACATGCTGCTGCAGTACTGCAGCCTCATGTGGCAGCTTGAGCAGGTACATCAGGTGCCGGGGACAGTCGTCAGCATGCCCAAAAGGGCGATCTGACAGACCCAGGCAACTACCGCGGCATCACCCTGCCCAGCGGCTCTATCTATAAGTTCTACACCAGCGTCCTCAACCAGCGCCTTATCAAGTTTGCAGAGGGCGAGCAGCAGGAGCAGCAGCAGCAGACACAAGCGCAGCAGCAGCAGCAGCGGCAGCAGCAGCAGCAGCCACACGCAACTGCAGCAGCAGCGGCGCCGCTGCTGCACAGAGTCAGAACGGATTCCGGCCCAAGCGCAGTTGTGCTGACCATCAAAGCGTGCTCAGCGAGGTCCTTAATGGGCAGGAAAGCTGAGGGAAAGGAGTCATATGTGTTGTTCGTTGACACCTTCAAGGCATTCCCCACGGTCTGGCTTGATGGCTTGTTCCAGAAGCTGTGGGATAAGGGTGTGCGTGGCAAGATGTTTCGTGTGTTGTACAACTTGTAACAGGGCGCGCAGCGTGTGGTGTCTCATGAGGGTTGCATCACGGATAGGTTCACCTGCGACCTTGGCCTGCATGAGGGTGATGTAATTTCGCCCACACTGTACCTCATCATCATCATCATCATATTACCCATTCAAGCCATAGCATCAGCGCCATCGGCCCCGCGCCCCACTGGAGCCACACTGTACCTGTTGTTTATCGACAATTTGCTGCATGACGTGCTGCAAAGCACCCTGGCGTTACCCTCATGGGCCCCAGTGACAAATCTGCAGGCCAAGTTGTGGCAGCCATGCAGGCTGATGACTTTGTTGCTGTCTGCGGGTCTCTGTCTGAAGATCAGGCTGTGGCTGCAACTGTCTACAATTACAGTTGCCAGTGGCGCTTCAAGCTCCACAGCTTGAAGTCTGCCGTCATGCATGTGCTGCCAGCAAGACAGACCAGCCAGCTGGTCGACTCCGGCATTGATTGGAACAATGTCCCTGTGCCTGTTGTATCAGAGTACTTCTACCTTGGCCTGTGGTTCAACAATACCTGTACATGGACCACACATTTTGAGAAGATGCTGGCTAAGGTGCAACGTGTGAAGGTTGGGCTCATGCCAATTTGGAAGAGCGGTAGCATCAGTGTGGAGGTTAAACGCATACTGTTGCTGACGTGTGTCCGTCCTATTGTTGATTATGGCAGTGAGGTTTGGTTTCCTTCCACAGCCAGGCAACTGCAGCTGATTGACAAAGTGCAGACAGACATCATCAATGCGCAATGCGCTGTGGCAAAGAGCGCCCATGCTCTTCAGCTCTCTTGGCAGAATGGGGTGTGAAACCGTTGCATATGTGGCTTCAACAGAGGGCGTTGCAGTACTACTACAGTACTACTACAGGATTCAGCGTATGCAGGGGGTTCGGCTGCCAAATCAAGTGTCTACAGCTGAATGGAGGCGTCCTAGTGGTGCTGTGGCGGTGACACCGTGGCACAAGTATGTGCAGAGCCTGCTGTGCAAGTATACTTATGTATAGTGTGAATGTTAGTATACTTATACGTATGGTGTGAATGTTGTGACCGCGGAAGGCAGAGCCAGTGCGTGCAAGAGCCATGTCAACAAGCAGATCAGAACACTACATGCTGAAAGGATTGCATGTGAAACGTTGGAACACTCCACTCTGAGTCGGTATGTGGCTCATGTGCATCCCACTCATGTTGATGCTATGGGTTTCAGGAGGCCTAGGCCGTACTTGCGTTCAGTGGCAATACCACGTGGTATTGAATTGCTTTTGCGTGTTCGTATGGGTTGCCTGTGTGTACATGAGCGTACTAGTCAGTTTGGGGGTCGCAGAGCTAACTCCACTTCAGGATGTCCTTGTTGTGGTGCAGAAGTTGAGTCTTTGTCACACTTGATGTTTGATTGCCCTGCTACTTTTGCTCAGAGGGATAGTATGTTCGCTGAGATCAGATCCCTGCCTGGTTGCGCTGCAAAGTTGCGCAGCGTTTTGTTTATGGCTGATCGTCCTTCAAGGTGTTGCGTTTTGTATCTGATGATATCTGGGGCAGTTCTGGAAGATGTCTTAAGGTGTAACCGTATATTGCTGCTTTTCTTGTCAAGTCTTGGGATGCGCACGTGCGCAATGCATGCAAACATTCTGGTTTGCGGTACAGGTGCGTATGAAGATGATGCTTTGATGCTGGCCAGCTTGCCTGCATGGCAGCACACTCGGAGCACCAGGAGAGCTTGAGCGGGCCGCTCCTGGTCAAGCATTGCTTGAAGGTATGACGTTTTGCATTTACCTGGAGGCCAAGGCCGTTAAACCCGTTCTTTTAAATTCTGGAGCAGTGCTCCCTCCTCGTTCCGCCCCGGTGGGGCGCGGGGCCGATGGCGCTGATGATATGGCTTGAATGGGTAATATGATGATGATGTGGTAGGCTGTGGGGCACTCATTTGCATGCATGCAGTGCTGTGTCCTTTCACATGAATACCCATTGCACTGCCTCACCAAAAACGCAGACATTCAGCAGTTTAGCCGTATTTGGTGCTTAGCAGCACTGCGTATGCATACATAGCATGCTGGATTTTGCTGAGGCTGAGTAACATCATCACACACTCACCAGCTGCAGCAGCAGCTGCCTCGCCCTGTCCTGATGCCTCTTGAATCTGACAGCAGCTGCACCGTAAACAGGAGAGTGAGCGTTATCATTATCATCATAGCGTTAAAGATGAATGCTGATTGGCAGATAACCCACACGAACAGCAAGTGCTGGTCGCAAGCTGCAAGCATGCTGCGTTGGGCCAGCTGTAGGCAGCCCCTCAATCGTGGAGGCTCTCTACGGCTCTGTGTGCCTCGCCCCAATCGTGGGCTTGGCCTCCCCAATCGTGGGAGCTTTACACAGCGCTGCAGCTCCGTGTGCCTCGCCCCAATCGTGGGCTCGGCCTCCCCAATTGTGGGAGCTTTACACAGCGCTGCAGCGCTGTGTGCCTCGCCCCAATCGTGGGCTCGGCCTCCCCAGTCGTGGGAGCTTTACACAGCGCTGCAGCTCTGTGTGCCTCGCCCCAATCGTGGGCTCGGCCTCCCCAATCGTGGGAGCTTTACACAATGCCGCTGTGAACCCAACGTAGCGCTACGAAATTTAGTGCTTGCAGTTGCTTGACTCCGTCAAGGAGTCACAGAGACGTTGTGGCGTGCCGACCCATGCTGTGCCACTGCTGCCCGCAAACAGACCAAGTGTGCAACAAGCAACAGCAGGTAAGCATGCGCATGTAAACAGGCAAGTAAAGCAGACTGGTGTTTCAGCTTAGAAGCTATCCACCGAACCGAATTCTGCCTTCGAAGGCAGGCCGCTGGATAGAAGATCACTGCCATGACAACTTTCCCGCTTCCGAGCCGCGTCAGCGCACCAGCTTTGCCGCGTAATCCCCCATGCTGTATGGGATCAAACGGCAGCGAACACCGGTACAAGCCAACAACAAGACGCGCAGATAGTTTCGGCAGGTAACATGCGAAGAAGTGTCGGGACTTCTGGTGCTTTGATCATCCTACTGCTGGACATCCTTATTGAGCGCATGGCAGTGCTTTCAGGCGGGCGCAGCGATCAGCCCAGGGTTGAATCTCCTGCAGAGGTTAGGGTCTGTGGCTGTGCACAGTTGTGCAAGTCACATGTCAGCTTGGTGATACACGTCGCTGTTGTGTTCGCAGCGACTTCAACAATTCTTATGTGGGCTGACAACTGCAGGTGTGCATGTGAGAGGACACGGCACTAGCATGCAGTACACCGGCAGCATGTTCAACTGTTGTCTGCGTTCTGGAAGTGCCTGTGTCACAATTTCAAGTTGCACACTCTGCTGATATATCAGCATGGTACATACCAGTGCCTGGGTCGCTGGCAATCCCATGTTTATCTGCAAACGCCAGGAAGGATGGACTGGCTGAGCCAAGGTTTGTAGTTTGATATTTTGTTGTTGGTCAAGGAGGCAAATAGTGACCAATGTCAGTGGCCAAGCGCACAGTACATTGATGCTGACGAGTCTTGGACCTGGCACCACTAAGAAGTAGACAATAACACTGAGTGACACCAGTACCCAGCATGACAGCATGTGCATAATGCACATTGCAGAAGTCCACAGCACTGTTGTCCCTGGACCAGCAGTGTATGCAACGCACGCACACACCATTCTTGTTTATCCTGAATTTTACATCCTGGATTTGTTAATGTGTGACATCAGTGTACATACACCATGTGCATACGGTACGCTTGCCTGCATGGGCCCTCATGGGCCCGGAGCGGAGTACTCCGCGCTAGTCCAGCACGCATCAGCAGCGCTGCTATCCTGTACGCAATGTGCATTCTTCGGTTTCATGTGCCAGATGATACTTTCTTGTAGCTGCTGCCAGAGCTTATGGACTTTCATTCGTCGATTACAGGCATAAGCAAGTCACTTGCTTATGCTCATGAGATCAAGCTTGAGTTGAGTGCAGACCATTATTGTGCCCTGGCATGCTGTGACAGGCCAATCCATCTAGCAAAGCCGGCTAATACATCGTATCCAAGCACATTGGTCACACGCAAATTGCTTGCACGGCGCTCGTCAAGCGTTCCGACCCCACAGGATGCTGGACATGAACCTCAGTGGGAGCCAAACTACAGCGTGTGCTGCACACGCCCTGCAGCTCGTCTGTCCGGTTAGGTTAATACTTAATAAAAGAATACGTCGATTGCACTTGGACAACGTCAGGCCATGCAGGCGAGCATTTTGCATTTGTGAGTGGTAAAACCTGGACCCTCCTATTTGGACTTGAAATGTACCCAAGAACCTACATCGGGCAGTGTATGTCAGGCCAGCTAAATACACTTTTCACTGTCTCGCAGAGATCAGCGTGGACATTCAGCCTTAAGCACGACACGTTGATTCACCCTTCTTTCGGGTCCTCTCGGGATTGATCTGATAAATTCATACTTTGGTGGCTCGAAAGCAACTTAATGTAATGCTTGGCTAGCTGGTGAGTGCCCCAGCCGAGTTTATCATGCGTTCCTGAGCGATACGCATGCATTGGTCTGCTCAAGGAACGTCAATGTTGGTTTGATCAACGTACGCTGTTGTGAGTGGCTCTACCTGCACTCTGGGCTGCCGTGTGCTGTTCGCCCTTGACACCGTGGGTCACAACGTGTAGCGTGGACTCGGAGCATGCAGGCCATTGCGTAGCAAGTGGTTGAATGTTTGTGCGTCTAGTTGAGATGCTCAGCGCTGCTGTGCGTTCTCAAGTGGCTGTGCCAGCGGTGTGCCAGCGTGGCTGAGCCGTGCTGTCAACATAGCCCAATTACCCTGTCCTTGGACTCAACTATATTGGAAAGCACGGTGGCAAGCATTCCCTACCGCGGCGGGCATGCCCCACGCTGCTACGCTGCCTGTGCTGCCGCTGCTGCTGCTTCCACCGCTGCTGCTGCTTTCCTGTCCTTGCAGGAGCTAAGCAGCGCAGCAGCCATGGCGCGACTGCTTTAGGGCTCAGCAGCAGTTGCCAGTGGGCAGCCGCAATTGGTGCCATCGCTTGCGACAGCAACGCCCACGCAGCAGCGGCAGGCCAACCCTAACGATTCCTGACGCACTGACCTGCTGCGTGTGCAGCACAAGTGAGCAGCCTGCCGCTCTGGCAGCAGCAGCAGCAGCAACAGCACATGTCTGTGGGACACCTCAGCAAGCCAATGTCAGCGCAGCTGCCCTCAGGTGAACTGACTTCCCCCACTACCACGTTCATGAACAATACACACATGAAGCTGGAGCCAGGGCTGTCCCCAGGCTAGATCAACACCAGCAGCAACAGCAGCAGCAGCACTTGGGGCCGAAGCAATGAAGTTTGAATGGGGCAGCTGCAGGACCCTAACCAGCTGCACCTGCAGCAGCAGCACTACGGCATGGCAGCGCAAGGAGAGAGCAGCAGCGGCCTCATGATGATGCAGCAGGACGACCTGGGCGTGTCGGCAGCAGCAGCAGCAGCAGCAGCACCGCCAGACATGGCAGCGGCTGGCTCCTGGGGTGCGCCAGGTGCTGCTGGCGAGTGTGGTGTGCTGCCAGGGTTCCCGGTGGCCTCAAACCCTGGCTCCCCGTTTGATGCGGCAGCCAGTGGCGGCCTGAGGCCATCCGCATTGCCGTGCACGGACTCGCTAGCGTCGCACGGCAGCACGGACTTGCCGTTGGGAACAGGGCTGCCGCAGTTTGATGCGCTAGCCGGAGCAATGGGAGGCGCGTTTGATGCCTCTGCTGGGTTTGCAGGGCTGGGAGGCACCAGCAGCATGGGAGCAGGCGCAATGCACTGCGCCGGCGGCTCCCTGCCGCAGATTGGTGCTGGCAGCCCACGTAGCAGCAGCAGCCCTGCGCTGTCGTTTGGCAACGCAGCGAACAACTGCAGCAACGACGGGTACAAGCAGCACCAGCAGCAGGGGAACGGTCGCACCGCGCAGCAGCAGCAGCGGGAGAGTCAGCGGGAGCAGCAGCAGCAGCAGCGGGCAGCGGCAGCTGCGGCAGCACATGGGGCCGGCGGCGCCTGCGCAGCAGCGGTGCGGCTGCTGCTGCGGCTGCTGGGGGCGGTGAAGGGCAGCCGGTTTTCAGGTCTCAGTACCGGGGCGTCAGCTATGACAAGAAGAAGCGCAAGTGGAGGGTGCAGATCAAGGTGGCTGCCCTGGGCAAGTCAGGTGGGCTGCTGCCTGGTCGCAGCAACGATGGGGTTAGGACTTGTAGATGTGTGCAGTTGCACGTGCTTGCTGCTTTGGGGGTTGAGATGTACCGGGCTGGTGCAGCGAGAGGGTGACTTCCGCATCGTTCAGGCTGCTGTGTGTTTTGCAGATATGGACAGGTTGCTTAGCTTGCACTGCGGGTGTCCAGCCGCCGCAGCAGCAGCAGCAGTAGCAGCAAGTGTTGCTGTACTTCACATCCCTTGCTGCTCCTCTCTCCTGCAGCCGCCATGGGCCCCACTTGCCTAAGGCCAGGTGTCTGTGTCGCCACCCTGCAGGTGTGTCTGTGGGCTACTTTGACACCGAGGATGCAGCAGCGCGTGCGTACGACCGCGCAGCGATTGGGCTGCTGGGGCGGCAGAACTGCCGCGCCATCCTCAACTTCCCCATTGAGGAATACGACAACGACAGCGTGCCGGAGCTCGTGGGTGGGTCGCGCTAGATTTTTGATTACATTCCTATTATTCATTTTCCTTTCCAAGTTACAGGTGTGTTATGGAGAATGCCAGCCGAACGCCAGCAAGGGAGCAAGGGAGCAAGGACGTGCTGGGTTGGCTTGGCTGCATGCGTGTTTGCAGTCTGGCGTCTGTTGGTGCTGCCCGGCTGCGGCAGGCAAGTTGCATGCGACGGTGCTGGCGACGCTGATCTCGGTGCCGCCGCTGTGCAACGCAACACTACGGCATCACCCCAGTCCCTGGCTGTGTGCCGAGGCTGCTCGCTCGTGTGTCGTGCTGGTGTCGTGCGGAGGCGCAGGCCACGTTCAATGCTGCAAACAGCCACAACGCATCACACCTCCTTAAACCTTTGTGATTGAAGGAGTGGCTCTGCGATGGTGCTGCGCACTGGGGTGGCGCGCTGCAGGCAAGTCGCGGGAGGAGGTCAAGGCCACGCTCAAGTCGGAGCGCGCCAAGCTGCCGCGCCGCCGCCTAACCAACAGGCGCCGCACAAGCAGGTGAGGGCAGCGGCACGCGCGCGGGCGCAGGGCGTGCGATGCACACATCCAGCTGAGCAGGAGCGGCGGGAGCAGCAGCGGCAGCAGCAACGACAGCAGGAGCGGCCGCAGTGTTGAGGGTAGTCAGTGAGGTGGTAGGCGCGTCGGGGTGGTCTGCAGGAGTGCTGGTCGGTACCGCCTGGCTTGGTTTTTTTGGGGCATGCACCGCGGGATGCAACATGCTCAAGCGCATGCGACAACCGCACTGCCTTGCCTGCTGCTGCTGCTGCTGCCGCCGCGTCAGGTACCTGGGCGTGGGCAGCAGCAACCGCAAGAACCAGTGGCAGGCGCGCATCCTGTACCACGGCAAGGTGACGCACCTGGGCTACTACAGGACCGAGGAGGAGGCCGCGCGTGTGTACGACAAGGTGTCCATCAGCCTGCACGGCGCCGCCGCGCAGACCAACTTCCCCATCGACCAGGTGTGTGTGTGTGTGTGTGTGTGTGTGGTGTGTGTGTGTGTGTGTGTGTGGTGTGTGTGTGTCGCGAGCGCAGCGCAGCGCGCTGCTGGCTGTGCCCGACCTTCCTTTCCTGCTGCTCCCTACCTGCAGCAGCTCGTTCCCACTGGCTGCCGTGTGCAGCGGCAACAGACGGCTGGCGTTTGCGATGGCACGCGCCCCACATGCTGCTGCCGCCTGCTGCGCTGCAGTATAAGCTCGAGGCTGTGCTTTGCCGCTGCATGCATCAGTGCACTGTTCACGCCGCCTGCTGCTGCGCTGCAGTACAAGCACGAGGTGGGCAGCCTGCAGCAGAAGCTGTCAGGCCTGACTCGTGAGGAGCTGCAGCGTGCGCTGGGCGTGAAGCCGATGGACAAAAGCAGCACGTTCAGGGGCGTCAGCAAGAAGAAGGGCCGCTGGGAGGCCAAGGTCATGCTCAACAGGAAGTGGGCGTACAGGTGGGCCTGCTGTCACCTGCCAAGCAGCTTTGTTCAACTGAAACGTTGTGTGTCTCCACATGATCAAGGGTGGTGCATACAGAGTCGGGCATGCGCAGGTCCTGCTACGGCCTGCGTGCTCTGCTCTGGGCGGTCGGGCAGTTGACAAGCTCCGGCTGCTTGTTCGACCCCGGCCAGCTGCAAGCGTCGCACGCACAAGAAGCGTTCCGTCGCCGCTCACGTTGCTGCTGCTGCTGCCTGCTGCTGCCTCCTGCCCTCGTGCATTTGCAGGGAGCTGTTTGACACTGAGCAGGAGGCCGCGCGGGCGTACGACACGGCGGTGTGGCGCCTGAAGCCGCGCGAGGCCCGCAACTACGCAAATTCAAGGACAGCTGCCCGCCGGACGTGGCAGAGGCACTTAGGGCGGCCGATAAGGTGGGCCTGCAGCGCGACTGCGGCAGCTGCGCCGTCGTCGGCTTTTGAAGGGGCAGTGTTCCTGTGCAACGTCACCAGATGTGTTGCAAGCACTCCATTAGGCGGACAAGGTTCGAGGCCTGGGCAGACCGTGGTCGCAGCCCTTGCGCTGTAAGTATGTGCGATGTTGTTGCTGTGCCATGAGATGCAGCAAGGTACGGCTTGATGCACACACTGCTTGATAGTGTGCTGGGCTGTGTGGGCTGGTGTTTTGTGCGCTGGACAGAAGTGACACCCGCTTCGCTGCTGTGGCAGAGGCTCAAGGCAGCTGACAAACCCCATTGGCTAAAGATGATATGAACAGCTGTTTGAGCTACCTTTGCAGACAATGATGTGTGTAGGTTTTATTATATGCATAATGACAAGAATACACACCGCTGTGCACTCAAGTGCAAATGCAGCATACAGCAGCCACTTGCCTCGTATTGTTCTTCTTGCAGGACCACCTGATGATGTTGCGCCTCACCGGCTAGTGGTTCTCGTGTGATGCGCACATGCACAGGCATCCTTGTGCGTACTCACCCATGCGGTTCACCACCTGGCCTCTGCCCCTGCTGCTTGCAGGACCACCGATTGCAGCTGCACCCCACTGCCTAGTGCTTTGATCGTGCAGCTGCATATCTGCAGCTGCAACGCATCCAAACCTAGCCGCTCCCGCCTCTCCTCCTGCTGCCTGCAGGACCACCAGCCTGAGCTGCACCCTACCGCCCAGTGCTTTGATCATGCAGCGCACATCTGCAGCTGCACCGCATCCAAAGCTAGCTGCTCCTGCCTCTCCGCCTGCTGCTTGCAGGACCACCAGCTGGAGCTGCACCCTACTGCCTAGTGCTTTGATCGTGCAGCGCACATCTGCAGCTGCACCGCATCCAAACCCCGCCGCCCCGCCTCTCCGCCTGCTGCCTGCAGGACCACCAGCTGGAGCTGCACCCCACGGGGCTGCCGCTGACCGCCAAGCCGCTGATCGACGCGGGCCTGCTGTTTGACGACGAGGGCCAGTCCATCCGCGCGCCCAACGGCGCCACGCGCAGCGTCAGCATCGGCGACCTGGCCTCGCTGGGCGACTCGGCCGGCCAGTCGGCGTCGGAGCCCAGCGCCGGCAACATCAGCGGCAGCGGCGGCGGCGGCTGCGCGGCGGCGCCCGCGCACTCCGGCGGCGGCACGTCCGGCGGCGCGGCGGGCGCCGTCGCGGGCGCGGGGAGGGCGGCGGCGGCGGCGCGGCGGGTTTGGCGGCGGCGGCGGCGGCGCGGCGGCGGCAGGTGGCGGCGGCGGCGGCGGCCTGCGGGGCCTGGTCAAGTCTGCCAGCTACTCGGCGCTGTCAGGGCTGGAGGCTGGCGCTGTCACGAGCAGCTTGGCGATGGGCGGGGCGCCGCTGTCGCCGCCGGACCCCGCCGCTGCTGCTGCGGCGCCGGTGCCGCTGGGCAGCCTTGCAGGGCGGGGCCTGCAGGGGGAGCTTGCCAGCCACAACATGCACGGCGTGAGGCCGTCCGGCATGTCAGGACTGTCAGGGATGCACAGCCTGGACGCTGCTGGCGGTCACTCCCACGGCGGCGTGTTTGGGCAGCAGCAGCAGCAGCAGCACATGGGGGAGCACATGGGGCAGTTAGGGGGTAGCTCGATGGGCTCTGGTCAGAACCAGTTTGGCTCTATGCAGCAGCAGCAGCAGCAGCACCATGGGTTTGGTGGCAGCAGCATGGGAGGCATGACGCGCGTTCAGTCTCAGCCGCAGCTGCACAGCTACGGCTGCAATGATGCGGGCTCGCCAAACTTGCTGCCGGCGTCATATGGTGGCAGCAGCAGGGGTGGCATGGCTGGGTTGCCGGCCTTTGGCAGTGGTTCGGTGCAGCAGCAGCAGCAGCAGCAGCAGCCAGCAACAACACCAGCAGCAGCAGTACCCATACCAGCAGCAGCAGCAGCAGCAGCAGTTCATGGGTGGTGGTCACGGCCCAGGAGGGCAGCAGCTGGAAGGGACGTTCTGGAATACAGAGCTGTCCAACCAGGTGAGGGATGTCATGTTGTCATACGACAGTGTTATTGTGCTAGCAGCGTACATGACTGTGCAGAGTGCAAATGCGGATGCTTGACAGTGCGTTGCCGGGGACGGGGACGGCCGTGCTGCTCGCACAGGTGCACGCGTGCTGCACAAAGCGCTGCAAGCTGGCACGCATTCAACTCCCGTGCTTCCTGTGCTGGGCATGACTGCAGATGCCGGATCACTACCACCACCAGCAGCAGCAGCACCAGCAGCAGCACCAGCACCCGGGCCTGCGCATGAGCAGGTCTTGCGGCAACCTGGCCTTCATGGCTGCTGGCGTCAGCAGCCCCCCGGCCCTGGCGCCGCCTGCAGCAGCCACCCACAACAGCCCCGGCATCGGCAGCTCCCCACGAGCCAGCCTGCAGGGCACCTTCAGGTGAGGGGACGGTGCTGCCGTGCATCGCAATTGCAGACCAGCTGGGAGGGGGGATTGGGGGTAGCCGGAGGTACCAGGCCGTAGCAGGGCTGTTGCATCCCATACTTGGCGCTGCGCACCGAGCACAGCAATGGGGTTGTTGTTCGCCTGTGGTTTGTTTGCAGCCGTGGCAGAGGGATAGCGACACAAGCACAACAAGCATATTGATGCTATTGAGATACCTCAGGCCGTTCAGATGGCTGCAAGTCACTGCAGCTGCTTCGGCCTGCTGTTGCTGTCAGAGGTGTAACGCCTCATCACTTGCCTGCAGGGCGCTTGCACACTTGCCTGCGCATTCTGCCTGCCAGGCTGTAATCTCTGCTTGCTTTGTGGGATCAGTCAACTTACCAGCGTGTACGCATGCTGTTTGCCTTGCATTGCAGCGGCTCTGCCAACGAGTTTGCTGCCGAGAGCAAGCCGCTGATGGTGCGCGTGGGTAGTGAGCAGCACCTGATCAACCCCAACCCAACAGCCTTGCAGTCTGGCATCAACCGTATCGCCTCAGAGAGCAACCTGAGCAACATGGTGCCCATCAGCCCATCGAGCAACCTGGGGTTTCTGTCTGGCCCAGAGCGGAGGTTGATGGCGCATCAAGGCTGGGGTACCGAGAGTTCAGGATTCGTGCCGCAGCACAGCAGCAGCCACGTGCAGATGGGGCAGCACCAAATGGGCAGCTCGCAGCGCCTGCAGTACCAGCAGCAGCAGCAGCAGCAGCCCCCGCAGCATGGTGGCTTCTACCAGTCAGGGGCAGGTGGTGCAGGATTCCAGCAGCAGCAGCACCAGCACCAGCACTTGCAGCAGCAGCACTACCAGCAGCAGCAGCACCAGGGTCCTGGCGCGGGTGCTTTCATGGGCGGGCCTCCTTCAGGCCACCCTGGCAGCATGCAGCAGTGTGCAGCTACCTCAATGGGGCAGGCACAGCAACAGCAGCAGCAGCAGCAGCAGCATGTGCGGCGCAACAGCCCGGGCCTCCCTCGGGCACACAGCTGCGCCCAGCTGGCCAGCATCGACGAAACGTCGGTGTATGGCCACCACATGGTGCACGCGCACTCTGTTGGGTCGGCAGACGCGGACGCTGGGCGCGCGCACTCGCTGCCTGGCAGCTTGCAAGGCGCTCCCGGGGGCTATGGCATGCACCCACAGCAGCAGCAGCAGCACGGCATGATGGGCTCTGGCATGCCATCGCACCCTGGTGCTGTGCATTCCGGTGGGATGCAGCTCCATGCAGATCCAGCCGCAGCTGCGGCAGGCTACTACAGCTCCCACCACGCAGCGGCAGCAGCAGCGGGCGGGTTCTCTGGCAGCCATCACGGCAGCAGCGGCCCAGTCTCGGCAGGGTCTGTGTACAACCGCAGCCCCGTCGAGCTGCACCGCCACATGCATGGAGCTGCCGCCGGGTTTGCAGCAGCACCCGCAGCTGCTGGCCAGATGCGTGGCGGCTTTGGCACGCAGGGCTTGGGGGGCCCGCCGCCGCAGGGTTCCGCTGCAGCGGCGGCCGCCGCCGCCGCTGCAAAGTGGCAAGACGTGTCGACGCCTGGGGCGAGGGGCCGGACTCGCCGATCGGCAACGTGCAGATCGGCGGCGAGGACCTGGACGTCGCCATGGCGTTTCTGAACGACGGCAGCCCGCCGCGGCGCTTCACCGAGGCCGACAACCTCGTGGACAGCCTGGGGCTGGGCGCGCTGGACCCGCCGATGCGGCTGGCGAGTCCCACGCACAGCAACAGCGCCAGCGCGCTGCTCTATGACAGCGGGCTGACGGCGGCGCTGGGCGGCGACCTGGCGATGAAGATGGACGATTGAACAGCGGGCTGTGGGCTTGGGGTTTGTCCGTGACGCATGTGTCATGTGTTTTAAGCTGGAAGGTTGGGGGTTGCCGGGAAGCGGGCTAGCTGGCTCAGCCGCTGCTGGTGCAGGTTGGGTGGGGTGTGGCCGGTGGTTTGTTGGGGGTTGAGTCAGGGTATTGCAGACGAGGGTGGCTCCAACACAAAAGCAGGGCCGCACTGGAATGGCGGCTGCATCACTGCAGCTGGATGAGGTTGCTGTGGTTGTCTGGGAGCTTCCTCGTGTTGGGCTCATGCGTAGGGAGGGCGACGGTGTGTGGCACCGGGTTGTGGAGTCGGCGTGCAAGCAGCCAAGGCTCGACATGTCTGCAAGGGCAACTGGCTGATGGTTGCCCTGAAGCAGCGGCCGGTCAGAAGCTTGTTTTCTCTGGGGGTCCTTGTACATATTCACTGCATTGCGTCACATCCGTAAGGCTGATTGGGGCTGGTACGTGTACATACGTGGGGGCTGGCAGTCTGCTGCCATGCATCGTCGCAGTAGATGCTGTGTGGCTGCTGAGGTTGCCCAGGTTGTGATGCTCAGGGACAGACGGGCATCACGCGCATGGCTGACTGGCGTCACGCGCATAGCTGACACCTGCTGTGCTTGATGGCGCGCCTGTTGGGCTTGTCGCAGGCACCCATGCAGTTGGGGTGAGGCTTCACCGTCGGCGTGCACACCTGCTGGCCTGAGCGAAGGCTGTTGATGACACCCATCATGTGTTGCATGCCGTACATACGCCATCACCACCTGACGCCCTGTTCTTGGCCCGTGTGTTTCCCACCCCCAATGTGCGAGTAATCTGGTCTATCGAGGCTGCCAGCACTGGTATGGTGCTGCTTTGTTGGTCTAGGATAGGGTGTACTAGGTTGGGGTCTTAGGGTTGCTACATCTGGGCCCGCGCCGCAAGCATGTTTAAAATGCACGACTCCAATCTGGGCTTGCTGCGTGCGTTGTCTGACTTTCTCTGCACTTGCACATGTAGTGGCTTGACAGTTGGTTGAACACGGCAGTTTTATGCACACCTGGCTAGTTTTTTGTGTATCTCAGCAACAAACGCAGCTGGTGGCGACAGTTTTGCAAGAGGGGGAATATGGCTATGCTGATGGACATCAGCGCACGCAGCTTCTTCACACTGTGTTGTTTGGTTGTATAGTGCCCAACACATGTGTACTTCATACTGGTGGTGCTTGTGAGGCCTGCCACTGCTGGCCGTATTCAGCCATGGCAGTGAAATTTTCGTCGGCCAGTGCTTGCCAGTCACATGGTTCTGCGGTAGTGCTGTAAAGAGTGTCGGCAATTGGCGCGGCATTGAACTGGGTGCCACTGCAGTGCATGTATCTTTGAGGCAGTGGTGCAGCCCGCGCTCATTGAACGCCGTTTGCTTGTCAGTACACTGCAGCCTGCGCCGAGGGCAGCGGCCAAACGTTGACAGTTGACGGGCTGCTCGCGTAGCTGCCAGGCAAGGTGTCATGCACAGCGCAATCAGGTCCAGCACTGCTTACCACAGCCCACTTTGTGGCTTCTGTGTGACGTGCATGGATGTCTGCACCATGTTGATGGGTTGGGGTGATGTCGGTTGTGCTTTTATGTGTGTGCATGTGGGGTTTGCCAACATGTGTATCGTGTTTCTGCATGTCTGGTTGAGGGTGATGAGGTGGAATGAGAGGAAAGGGCAGGCTGATAGTTGAGCCCTGCTGCTGTATGTGAAAGGACAGCACTGTATGTGTGTAGTGTACTCTGATATATTGAGCTGCATCACGGGCAGCCTTGCTAGGAGCTGTACATGCATGTGTGATGTTGGAATAGCTGCACATAAGCTGCTGTCTGTGGTGCCGCCTTGCTTGAACAGCTGGCGGCACAAGCTGCACTAGACTGGCCCTGCCTGGTTTGGGTAAGCAGCAGGAGGCTTTGGCCGGTACAACACGTGCACATTGCTGCCAGCATCTCATATGCTGTTGCCTTGCCACCTGCGAGCCACGATGCGGCTTGCTGTACTTCCTGTTTCACTGGTGAGCAGTTCTTGGCGCTCTTGTATGTCATAGTGCTGTTGTCTCAACACCCCGGCATGACACCTGCTTGACGCCTGCTTGTGCCAACATTTGCTGGACGAGCCCACCTTGCCTTTATCAAAGCTGTTTGCAGTACAGCTGTGGGTCACTGTATCGCCTTGAACGCTGTGCACCAGGTCAAAAGCTTTAGGTGTGTACAGGCTCCCTGCATGTTGCCCATTTGTGGTCTGTGGGGTGGCCATATGGGTGTGCACACATCCTTGCAATGCCTTTAACCGATTGGGTCATCAAACACAAAAAGCGAAAAATGCCACCAATGTAATGGAACACGGCTGTTGTAGGCATCACGGGCATGCATTGTGCTGGCACGACTGCTGTACAGCACTGCTGAGCAGTCTCGTTGTAGCAATATTCAACCCCATCCTCGCATGCCAAATCATATAGTTCTTAGCATCTACTGAATGTAAAAACGAAGCTGCCAGTGCACCGCTGTGGGTTGCCGTACGGGTGGTGAGACACTGCTACGCATGGATCATGAACACTGCTCGCCGAAGCAGCAGACAAGCTCGGCAAAACAAATCAGACAATAAATTGCGGGGTTTACGGCTGTACACAAGTTGCTGGTGATTGACAAGACAGTAACGCGTTAAACAGTTCAAGTGGTAGGACAGGTGCTGCGAAGGCGCATGCCCATTGTTGCGGGTTGAGGATGGTAGCAATCTTTCAGAGGGGTGTGTACATTTGTTTGATGTTCTTTGCTGAGCAGGCACAAGAGGCTTGATTATTGACTTGCACCTCCTTGCACTTCTGCCCATGCCTACATCTGCACATTAAGTCATCAAGCAAACTTAAACGAATACTAGGGCGCTGGGTGTTCGTTGGCAGTGCTTCGGACAAACTGCCATGACCACCTTGCACAGTTGAACTCGGCGAACGCTTAGCGCACGGCCGCGGCTGCAGCATGTCGGATAACTGGACTAAAGCATTGCGTGGTGGAGGCCCTTCAGCGTCGAACACGCCAAGGGCTAAGTCGTACAGCAACAACAGATATGGCAGCAAGGCAGGAGAGGAGGAACAAGACAGTGCTGATTCAGGGCAAAAGCGCACGCCCAAGCAGGGTGCCATGTATGACCGGCCCTGGAAGGACCTGGTGAGTTTCTACAACGCAGGCACCAGCTTCTTGCAGAAACTCTGACCAGCAACTGTAGCTTGGTCACTGTGCATGCTGTTCATGTGCCACTGACCTGCAATGTCATGCCGTGCGCCAATACAGGCCAGCCTGTCCTCTGCAGGCAGGGGTACGCCACGCAGTAGGACCTATGCAGCACGGCCACCCATCCCACGCAGCAACAGCACTGTAGACCATGACGATGCGGCCAGTGTAGCAGAGTCAGATGACATGTCTGTAGCAACAGAAGATGACTACCGCGAGGGAGTTGCAGAAGGAGAGAGTGTGCAGGTATGTAGGCACATGCTCACTGGGCCACGCCGTACTGTACATTGCAGCAACAGCATGCTGGTGTGCATGCAGCGATGATGCCAAGTCAAGCAGCAGTGGCAGCAGCAACATGCCATCGGCTGACACTCTGTTGCGCTGCAGGTGTTTGTACGTGTGCGGCCCATCAACAGCGCGGAGTCGTCAGAAGGTGGGTGCCGGCAGAGACATGCGCTGCTTGAACCGGCAGCACTTCAGTTGTCAGTTGCTGGCAGCGTCTGGGCTGCTGCGTCATGGTGCAGACGCTGTCAACACACCCACTGCACAATGTGCCAGAGTGCACCAATGAGCAATGCCGCTTTGCCCTGCAGGGGACAACTACAACTGCACTAGGGTCTATGGCGACAGGACAGTGTCTGTGGAGCTGAAGCACCGCCCAGAGCCTCACCAGTTCAAGTTTGACTGTGTGCTGCCGGAGAACACCTCTCAACTGGAAATTTTTGAACGTAAGCGAGCGTTCATGCCAATCTGTGCGCACCAATCTGTAGCCCTGGTTGCAGCAATGCCATCACGGCCAAGCAGGCTCTGCAGTCTGCTTTGACACAACATTCACACACACGCGCCAAACAGCTGCAGAAAGTGGAGGGTGCGGGCAGCAGTTGCGTGTAATTTGTTATCAGGTAGCAACAACGCTAGCGCACGTACTCATGCACATGTCAAATGGCTGAGGACAGCCCATGTTGTGCATGTGTGCGTGCAGGTGCCGGAAAGCCTATTGTGGACAACTGCATGGGCGGCTACAACTCTACCATCTTTGCTTATGGCCAGACTGGTGCGGGCAAGACCTACACCATGCAGGGACCCCTGGCGGCAGCGCTCGAGGAGTGCGAGGAGGTGGGCAGCATGTACTGACATGCGCAGCAGCAGCACACATGTTGCTCGGTGATGCAGCAGCCTGTGCATATGCCCGATGTCAGCCATGCGACGGCGTTTCCTGCAGCACAACGATGGTATGCTCATGCATGCACAGCTGCATAACGACTCACAGCAGCAGATGTGAATGACTACAGCTGTGATGCTCATGCTGCCTGTATGTTTGTGTCATGCTGTGCAGAGGGGCCTGGCACCGCGCGTGTTTGAGTACCTGTTCTCGGAGATTGACAAGGCGCAGGATGAGTTGGTGAGAACAGACGATGGCAGGGATGCTGATGCTTGTACATGAATTCTGATACAGGAACATGCAAGACCATATGTCTGAGCTGTGTCAGCACTCTTCCATACCTTGCCAGCCACGCAATGTACTACAGTGACGCCTGGCATGCCTGGCGAGTGCAGTGTCTTGGAACCTGACATGCATGCCCTGCTCCTGCAGTGCCACGAGAACCTGACCTTCTGCGTGAAGGTCAGCATGCTGGAGATCTACAATGAGGTCATCACAGACCTGCTGAACCCCAGCGGCAGCAACTTACAGATCCGCGAGGACATCAAGCGCGGCTGCTTTGTGGAGGACCTCAGCGAGCAGCTCATTCAAAACTGTAAGCATCCTGTCAGGGTTAGCAAGGGCCGCAGGGAATCAACGCGGCGTGCTGTGTACACTTGCCTCATTTGCCAGTTCAAAAGGATGTGAGCAATGCGTGAAAACGGCTGCTTTTATACAACTGGTGGCGTGCTTGGGGTTGGTAAGCAGTGCAGGGCTCATGCTCGGCTGCAACGTTCCTTGCCACAGCGTGATGGAGGAAGTGCATGCTCTGAGGATGTCAGCCCATGAACAGGTGCTGGGTGTGAGCTGCTGACATTTCCGAGCTGCTGCACTTCACCTGCTGCAGCTTCGGATGCGATGCGGCTGATGCGGACTGGCGCTGAGAACCGCCATGTCGGCGAGACGAGGCTGAACCGCGAGAGCAGCCGCAGCCACAGCGTGTTTGCCTGCACCCTGGAGCGCCACAGCAAGAGCCAGGAAAGCGGCGTGACCAACGTGCTGTTTTCACGCCTCAACCTCATTGACCTGGCAGGTGGGTGATATCATTTAGCCTGGAGGCAGGCAGGCAGCAGTGGCAGCGGCTCCCCATCAGTGGAAGCTAGGATCTGGCTTATCTCTGTGGCTAGGCAGCAACGGTGTGCTTATTGTTATGAACTGTCGCGTGAAAGTTGTGTGTGATACTGTGTCTGCTTGCAGGTAGCGAGCGGATCAATGGTGGTGAGCACGGCGGCAGCCAAGCCACTGGCAAGCACTTCAAGGAGGCCTGTCACATCAACAAGTCGCTCACAACACTGGGCAGGTACGTCCCGGCATGGCGTCGTACTGTCGCGCGCTCCGATGGTGCTGAAACTGCAGCTTATTCGCTGCTGTGCCGTCATGCAAAGCGAGGGCTGGCGACTGTTGCTGGTGCCGACGCGCCCAACAACTGCACGTCGGTTGCTGCTCTGTCGGTGCTGCCGCAGGGTGATCATGGAGCTGGTGGATGCGCAGCGCAGCAGCGGGGGCGGCAGGGGCTCGTCCGCGGGCGGCGGCAAGAGCTCTGGCGGCAGCAAGGCCCGCCACGTGCCGTACCGTGACAGCCGCCTGACCTTCCTGCTGCAAGACTCGCTGGGCGGCAATGCCAAGACGCTCATGATCGCCAACATCAGCCCCAGCAGCGTGTCCTACCAGGAGACGCTGAGCACGCTGCAGTTCATGTCGCGCGCCAAGTGCATCCGCAACCGCGCCACCATCAACATGGACGCGCGCGGCGACGTGGTGCTGCTGCAGCGCGAGATCGTGCGGCTCAACGGCGAGCTGGACAACCTGCGCAAGGGCTACACGGAGCCCGCCATCCAGGAGGCGAAGGAGCTGCGGACCAAGCTGGACGAGTGAGTGCTGGTTCAGCATTGGTGGTGCCGTAAACAGCAGCAGACGGCGCTGACGCTGCTGCACAAGCAATGCGTGATGGCTCAGAAGTTGTGCAACCAGCCGAGTTTGTGACACGCCTGCGGGTATCCGTCTCTCTCGCTCACACTGGGTCCTCTGGGAAGTCAATGGCTGACACAGCAATGGCTGACTGTGCTGCGGCCTGCAGGATGTGCTGTGACAAGAACAAGTTGAATGCAGTCATGCTGAACCTGGAAAAAGACAACCAGAACCTCAAGTCAGAGCGCCGCCGCCTGGACCACAAGATGTCGCAGATTCAAAAGTAAGTGGTACATTGGGTTAAGCAGCACAGAGCTAGTGAGCAGGTGACGGTGTGGAATGGTTCAGCTTATCAGCATGCAGTCTGACAGGCAAGGTGCTTATGCCGGCAGGAGCTGCTGCAGGCTGGTACATGTTGCACCCTGCTCCTGCTGTATGGCGAGCTTGCTGTCACATCTTCCCGTGCGAGACTAGATTGCCGGGCAGATTGCCATCACCAAGCGCGTTGCTGCTGCCTGTTCTGTCGCAGGGGCGCTGGGCAGCTGGACCAGGCGATCTTCAGCCTCACAGCCAAGGTGCTGCACCATGAGTCGCTTGCAGCAGCAGCAACAGAGAAGAGCCTGGCAGCAGCCAAGGTGGAGCATGAGGTGCAGCTGATGGAGGTGCAGCTGCAGTTGCAGCAGCAGCGGAGCAGGTGCACGAGCTGCAGGATGGGTTGGAGCAGGTGAGCACCAACCGGCACTCTGTGAAGTTTGAGGCTGTATGCCAACGCAATGCCTCACGCGCTGAGCTAATTGCCTGCATTCGCATTGCCTGCCTAATGTTGGTGGCCTGCCTCACCCTGCACTTTCGCCCCCCTGCTGTGCCTGCTTTGCTGTGAGTCCTGCAGGCACGCTCTGGGCACAAGGAGGCAGAGGTGCGCTTGCAGGAGGAGCTGCGTGAAAGCGTGGCGGCAGCAGCTGAGCAGGTGCACGGGATGCAGAAGGAGCTGCAGAACGTGCAGGCCACAGTCCAGGGCCTGAAGCTGGAGAATGACCAGCTGAGGCAGCAGCTGGCCGAGAGCAAGCAGGGCAGGGACCAGGAAGGGCAGGCAGCGCAGCAGCGGGCCACGGAGGCGGCAGGAGCCCACGCAGCCATGCAGCAGCAGCTGCAAGCAGCGGCAGACAGCAATGATGTGCTGCAGCGGCAGCTCGACGAGGCACTTGCACATGGCAGCGGCCTGCAGCAGCAGCTGGATGCAGCAGCAGCTGACGGTGCCAGCCTGAGGCAGCAGCTGCAGGAGGCAACTGCAGGTGCTGGCGAGCTGCAGCAGCAGCTGCAGGAAGCCAGCTCCACTGGTGCAAGCCTGCAGCAGCAGCTGGAAGCCGCATGTGAGGCCAGGGATGAGGCGCAGGAGGCTCTAAAAGCCTCCCAAAGCGTCAACGCAGGCCTGGATGACCAGATCAGGCAGCTGATGGAACAAATAGAGCAGGTGAGTGTGGCAGTGAGAATGCCCACATGTGGATGCTGCAGCTGGGCTGCATGTTGGGTGAGGCCCTCTTCAGGCACAGGAAAGCAGGTGATACCATGAAGACTGCATTGACTCAATGCACTTGCTCTTCTACTGCAGCGCTGCTTGGTGCTGCTGCTCTGCTTGAGGAGAGGCGTTACACCAGATGAAGGCTATCTGCAACTCCCACCTGGCCTGTGTGTTGCTGCGTGCACTCTGCAGACGGCTACACAGCTGCAGGAGAAAAATGACCAGCTGTCAGCGAGCAACGAGTCCTTGGCAGAGATCCAGCACCAGCTGGACTCCGCCCAGGCTGACTTAGCAGCAGCGCAGCAGCAGCTGACAGCTGAGCAGCAGGAGGCAGCAGCGCAAGTCAGCACTGCAGACTCCAAGCAGCAGCAGGTGCAGAAGCTACTGCAAGAGGCTGAACAGCAGCTGCAACAGACACAGGAGCAGCTGCAGCAGACAGAGGGCCAGTTGCAGCAGACAGAAGGACGGCTGGCAGAGGCAAACAAGAGCAATGATGAGGTGAGCGCAGCACACTGGCACGGTTACTGCTGTTGTTGGGTTGTGCTTGCCCATGGCTGCGTGCAGCCACAAACATGACTATGTTTTGTTGTGCAGGAAATTGTGATGTTCTTGTTTGCAGGTGTTCATTGATCTGCTTTCTTATCTGCTCCAATGTGATCCCTGCAGGCCAAGCAGCAGATTGCTGAGCTGGAAACCACGGCAGCTGCCCTCCAGCAGCAGCTGCAGGAGCTGGAAAGCCGCAACACCAACGCCAGCAGCACCAACGAGGAGCTGCAGCAGCAGCTGTCAGCACTGCAGCAGCAACTGAGGGACGCCGCAGCAGCAAGCGCAGCAGACAAGGTACAGTCCGAGGCGCAGGTGCAGCAGCTGCAGCAGCAGCTGGAGGCGACGGAAGGCCAAATCACAGAGCGGGGCAGCCAGGCAGTTGCACTGGAAGAGGCCCTCTCCGAGCTGAATGCTGCTGTCAAGGAAAAGACGCAGGCACTAGAGGGCTCGCAGGAGCAGTGCAAGCAGCTGCAGCAGCAGCTGGACGCGAGCACTGCCGCTGCCGCTGCCAGGGCAGACCAGCTGGCCAGTGACCTGGCAGCCGTGCGTGAGAGCAGCAAGAGCCGGCAGGAGGAGCTGATGAAGCAGGTGACAGAGGTCCACCTGCAGCTGAGCGCTGCGCAGTTGGAGCAGGACAGGCTGCAGGATGACGTGGACAGTGTGCGTGGTGAAAAGGGCCTGCTGGAGGCGCAGCTGGCTGATGCACGCGGCCAGGTGGACAAGCTGCAGGTGGGTGCGACAAAGCAGACGCACTGATCGGCAGTGCTGCTACTGTTTGAAGTCTGACTCAGACTAGACGTGTCACGGCAGCAGCAGCAGCAGCAGCAGCGGCCTGTGTAAGCTGACTTTGCCCCTGCTTGTTTCTAGGCGCCAAGCTGCCCCTGCTCGTTGGCCGTTGAGGACAGCATGTCCTGTGGCAGCGCAGCTATGCCTTGCATGCTCTCTGTGACTGCTATGTTGCGTGTTGCGCCGTTCGCGCAGGTCCAGGCCAGCGCCAAGGCCTTGGATTGCGACGTGCTGCGCAAGAAGCTGTCAGCGGCCGAGGGTGGCACGTCTGCCCTCAAGGCTGACCTGTCTCAGCGTGAGGCTGAGATGGAGGCGCTGCGGCAGGCAGTCAAGGATGCAGAGGCTGCAGCCAGCGACGAACAAGAGAAGGCAGCCGAAGAGGTACAGAGGCAGCTGCTGGAAACGTCCACAAGGAGCGCGTGTGCTTTGCTTGCTCATCTGTGTGCTGGTGCTCAGCTGCAATGGCTGGCTGCTTCGCTGCATTCAGCTTGCAGAAGTTTTTGTCTCAATACATGTTGCTGCTAATCTTGGCCAGTCAGCCTGCCGCAAGTCCTGTGCAGCTCCGCCTGTGCACCTTTCTTTTAAGCGTCGTTTGCTGTGCTGATTCGCTTGCTGCCCTGCTTGCAGCTCAACTCCCTCAAGCGGGAGCTGATGGATGCGCAGGAGGTGGTGTCATCCCGCGGCTTTGAAGTGCAGCAGATGCAGCGTCGCCTTGAGGAGCTGGCGCATCGCCTCGCAGAAAAGAACAGCAGCCTGGATGCACACAAGGAGGTGCGCGTGCTGGCAGTTGTCCGTTGCTGGTCATGCTGTGCAATTGGCTGGTTTGAAGGTGGATCTGCACAGCAGTCATCAAACTGCTGCCTCGTGGTCAACCAGGCATGCTGTGCGGTTTGGCAGTGCCATTACAATCTGGTCCTGTGTAGGAACCAGGCCAGTGCTGCCATCGGTTGCTGCTGTTGCGTCTGCAGGAGGTGAAGAGCCTCAAGTCCACTGTTGCCAAGATGGAGAGCATGGCACGCCAGAAGGAGGCCCTGCTGGCCGACAAGACAGCACTGGTTGACCGGCTGCAGGTGAGGGCAGGTCTGGCTGCCCCCACAGCCACCCATGTGCCTGCAGATGCCGTGAACCAGCCAAACACGTGCTGTAGTACAGCGCTGCTGTGTCGCCTGGTTGCCATGCTCGCTGCCGTCAGCATCGGGTGATCTGATGCAGTGTGCAGACTGCCTTGAGCTGCTGCTGGGCGCGCAATGTGCTGCCCTTTCACTGCTGCCAACTGTCTGTGCGTTGGCTCTGTTGCTGCCGTTGTCAGGCTGACAATGAAGGGCTGAACACAAGGCTGCAGGAGACCCTAGAGGTCCTGGCATGCAAGGAGAGTCAGCTGCGCTGCAAGCTCAACGCCAATGAGCTGCAGCTCAAGGAGCAGATCGTGTATAATGTGAGTGGTGGTGCGCACGTTTGGCACAGCTGAGGCGGTGGCAGATTCCAGTCAAGCCACATGGTGGCACTGGTGGCCATCAGATTGCCTGCTGCTGTCCCCACAGGGTTTGATATGTGCGTGTGTAGTTGTTAGAAAGCACATGCTAGTACAGGTTACACTTGCACAAACCTGCCCTTGCTGCACACAGGCCGCTAGAGAGGCCGCGCAAAAGGCACGTGGGCAGGTCCTGGGGCGCCATGCGCTGCAGCAGCACAGTCGTGTAAAGCAGTCACTGTTTGAGCATCAGTGCAGCTGCACATGCTGCCAGTGTAGTGAGCAGTTGCTGCAGTTGTTTTGCTGCAACACTCAGGTTCAGAAAGCAGCCATACTCAGGATCAAAGCAATGTGATGATTCAGGCTTCTGCTGCTGTTGCTGCTGATTGTTGCTGCTTGCTGCCAACAGGCTCGCAACAGGCAGGCCATGAACGAGATCAGGAAGGTGATTAACTGGGCACAGCAGCAGCCGGCAGCGGCGTCAGCTGCCAACACACCCACACGGCAGCGTCAGCACAAGCAGCCACTCAGCCCCTCAGCAGGGGCAGCAGCAGGCGACACGTCACTAGCAGCAGAAGACAGCTTCATGAGTGACAGCTGTGGCACAGTGGCCGTCAGCGGCAGTGGCAGCGGCAACCGCAGCAGGGGCCCTTCAGCAGCAGGTGCTGGCTTGCCAGGGCCACAAAGTGACGGCATGCCACTGATGCTCGAGGATGTGGAGCTGAGTATCCCAGCAAGCCAGGCGCACGGAGCTGCTGCACGCAAGCGCTGCAGCGACGGTGCTGGCAGCAGCAGGGGCAGCGTTGGTGATGGTGATGGCATCGTGTCGGTGACAGCAGGCAACAGCGGCAGCCGCGCAGGCAGCCGACACAGCAGCGGCAAGGGCAGTGGCAGCAAGGCTGGCAAGCAGTGGGCACCGCCCCAAGTGGATGTGACTGCGCCTGCGAGCAGGCCGCACGAGGCGCAGGAGGGCAGCTGCTACGAGGACATGCAGCAGCTGTACAGCGATGGCAGCAGGGCAGACGTCGGCAGCGACTGCTCCAGGTGGGTCGGCTGTTTCCCATGCCGCGTGGATCGGCCGTGGGTAGGCTGGCGCACCCATGCACTGTATCTGCATGGTGCCAAGTTGACTTCAATACAGCAATCGCCCCGTCTCTGCATCAGCTGGCGGGTTATCACACATGGTTTGCGTGGTTGCTGCGCCACCCCACTTTCAGCACACATCCTGATGCCCCCCTGCTCTGTGCTGTCTCTGTCGCTGTGCCTGTACTGCCACGCCGCAGGCCGCTGCTGGTGCCGGAGCAGGCCAGCAGCCCAGTGCGCATGTCGGCAGAGGACAGCCTGGGGCAGCTGCACTCCCCTCAGCGCAGCAGCCGCGGCAGCGCGGGCAGGAACAGCAGGCGCGACACGTCCCGGCGCGCCCTGAGGGCGGGCTTCGAGCACCTCAGCTGCGGCACGGGCAAGAAGCACCACATGATGACGTCTGGGGATGGCACCGTCGTGCTGTCGGTGTCGACGGAGTGGTCTGCGAGCAGCGGGCATGAGCAACACCAGCAGCATGACATGCGGCTGCCGGCGGCTGTTGTTGGCGGCGACTGCGATGCTGAGCAGGACACTTAGTGTATCACACTGCTGAAGTGAGGCCGTGAGTGGTGCGGTGCAGGCAGATATGCGGGCGCAAGGGAGCCGCAGTGTGCTTGTTACACTCGCCAGAAGGGCACCCCTGTGTGCATGTGTGTATGTGCACGCACGTGTCTGCATGCTGATGTTGATGCAAAGGGCGGGGTGATGCACTCGAGTTGGTGTGGTTACGCGGGTAAAGCAGGGGCGCAGTCATGTAGAAAAGGTTCATGTGCAGTCACAAACGTGCCTTGTTGAAGAGGTGGCTACTGATGGTGCACAGATGCAGAGGTACAAGGCCAAGGCTGGCCTACTGCTCCTGCAGTGTCCTGGCGGCATGCGCTGTGAAGGCCCGCATTGTTGGCGCTGAGTGCAGCTTGAGCTGCCTGGCCCCATTGTTGTACCAGCAACACCCTGTGTGCAAGGCTGTGAAAGTTGGAAGTGGCTTGATGCGCGCTGGGTGTGGTCTATTGCACGCTTGTGCAATTGACATGGCTCAACGCAAGCCAATGTATATCACAGCTTTCATGTTTATTGTGCCCATGGATGCTGAGTAGGCCGCCTGTTGTAGAAGCGGCGTTCAGGTTCTTGTGCCTGGGCATTTGGTTGCAGCAAACAGCACTTGGTCGCGTGTTGATCAGCTAGCCATTAACTTGGCCGCTTTGTGGGTTGTATTGAAGCACGTCCTGGGGCAAGTCACTTGCTGCGGGTGCACTCTGTGGCTACTGTGGCTTATTGTTGTACACCTTATTTGTTGATGGGCACACCAGTGTCTTGATCAGCCAGTCACAGCCATGTGTGTGATTGTGTCCCTGCTGGAGGGAGAGGGCCGCACAACTCTTGGGCTGTTTTGTGATTGATTGCGTCATAAACAGGACTGGGCAAGTATAGCGTACCAGTCAGTCAGGCTCTGTGCATTTTGTATGAACAACAAAGCAAGGGCAGTGCTTGCAGACGCGCGTACAGCAAAGGATGCCTGGTACACTGGCCGAGTTCAACTAAAGACCCGTGTGATACCAGACAAAATCTCACAGGGATCCGGCTGTTGACGTGCAGTGCAGCTAGTTTGGACTTTATTCCCAGGGCAGCTGACTGTATCCTCAGGACAGGGTTAAGTGTGCCAAGGGCCACAGCTTTTTTGAAGGTTTTGCCTGAGATTATTGTTGGTGTGACAGCCGTCTGCTTAGTTTGGACAACTTCCCAGGCCAAGATTAGGAGCGGCCTGGTGTACTTAGCTATATTGCAGCATGGCTGAGAATGCCATTATCAAGCTGTAACAGCGGGAGTGTAACCAACCAAGTTACCAAAGAAGTAACACGCTGCTGGTGTCAAGGATTTCATTGGCACACACAAACAGTCAGTGACTACTACTGCTTGCTTGCAGATGCCTGCACTTTGAGGGAGGCCGGGTGACTCTGCTTAGCGTTTGGGTTGTGCTGCTGCTTCTTATTACTGCAGGCTTGTCATCATCATGTGCCGCACTACTATCAACTCTTTGTGTTGATGAATTTACTGTGTAACACCCGCAGCCTGAGCAATTGTCACCCAACGCGGGTGGACCACCAGGATAAATCTCGCATATGTGTGCATTGATATTTTATTCAAAAAGTGTTAAGTACAGCAGCACTCAACGTATAATCCAACAGATGCAGAAAGATCAGACGTCGACCCCAGGCCTGCTGCTTCAACCCTCTGGCAAGCAGAGTCAGCCTGGTAGAGTTCACCCACTGTTCACCCACTGTAGCTGCTTGTGGCGTACCGCATTCGTGTACTGGCCAGAGCTGCAAGACGCATGTCCAGCGTGCAAACAGGGTTGCACAGCCTGCTGGCACGTGTGCACATGCTCCGCAACATAATGGCTGCAACTCAGCCGCTTTGCATGCCCGGCGCCCAACAGCTGCCTGGGTTGCAGCCAGTGCACAGCAATGCCGCAGCTGCTGCGCAAGGCTGTAAAGGCACTCGGTATGCCTCTGCAATCGTGCAATCCTGCCTATATGCGTCATTTGCGCTGCTCACCCTCCTGCCCACGTGGCACAAACTTTCCGTAGCGCTTGACCTTCCGGCTGAACGACCTGTTTCTACTGAAGCACTCCTCAATGGGCTTGCCGTCCTGCACGTACTGCTTCAGCGCCTCTGCCAGCACAGCATCTGCCTTGCTGTAGAGTGACGTCACTTTGCCGGCCTTGCCTGCGCGTGCGGTGCGGCCCACCCTGTGGAGGAACTCGATGGCAGTGGTGGCAAAGTCCGCCTGCACAGGGCGGGAGTGCCCACACGCAAAAGCAGGGTCGATTGCAGGGGGGGCGGGCAGCAAGCAAGCGCGTCACACCTCATCACTGCTTGAGTATGTGCTCAGATGTGCGAAGCACCAGGGTGAGAGGCAGCAGACAGGCGAAGCAATATCACTGCAGCCGTTGTGCTCAGCTCCTGGAGCGAGAAGTGTGGTGTCCTGTATGTAATGTAATGTATATGTCCTTTCACAATCCCCAGCGTCACACCCACCTGCACCACGTGTGTTACGTCAGGCAGGTCGATGCCGCGTGCTGCTGCATCAGTGCTGACCATCACCACGTTGCCACCAGCGCCGCCTGCCGCTGCGTCTGCAAATGCAGCCAGCGCTGCTTCCCGCTCATCTTTTGGTATGTTCTTGTGGTACAGCACATTGTTGATGCCCTGCTCTTCCAGCACAGCTGCAAGCTGCGACGCAGAACGGGGCAGGAGAGGACAGGGCACCCATCATCAGGCAATCACACCTTCCTGCCTGCGCAAGGGAGTTGGCATGGAAATCTGCTCACAGCGCGCACAAAGGCACACAACTGCATATAGCTTGAAAAGCACACAAGCCGACAAGGGCTCATGACTAAGCAGCCCATACAGTTCGCAGGTGAGCGACATGCCGGTGCCCGAGCAACCAGGCGTGCAAGCACAGCTGTCGCCTCATAGCTCACCCTGTCAGCGGTCGCTGTATCCCGCGCAAACACCAGCACACGCGCCTGCCCAGCCTCATAGTCGGGGTCCGCCTGCACAGCCTCCACGAGCGCGGCGTCACCCTCCTCGGGCCCCCTCAGCCGCCGCCAGGCATGCTCCACGTGTGGCTTGATCTGGTGCAGCATGTCGCCAGACACCCACTGCGCGTCCCTGAAGCGCTTCTGCAGCTCGACGCCCACGTCAGCCTTGGTGAGGGACGGCATGGTGGCGGCCACAAACAGGTACTGCCGTTTGAGGTAAGGCCCGTACGTGACGCTTCCATCGCTGCTGCCGCTGCCGCTGCTGCTGCTAGGGCTGGCGTCACCTGCACTGCGCTCTGCTGGCGTGTCTGCCTCGCCACTGCTGCTGCTGCTGGGCACGTCCGTGTCCGGGAGCTCACCCTGCGGCTGCTGGGGCCTGCGCCTGAACCCCGCCTTGAGCATGGCAGGCGCGCCACCCTGCCAGCAAGCCTGCTTGATGCTGCGCGGCACGCGGTCCCACTCCTCGTCGGGGATGCCCAGCTCCTCCAGGACCTGCGCCTCCAGCTGCCGCCGCTCACCAGCCTTGAACGCCTGCGGGGCAGCACACGTTATTAAAAACGGAGCACATGGTGTGGTCGGATGCGGCGCCATGTGGTGAGCCTTGCGACTGAAGTGCGCACCGGCTTTGGCAGTGCGTGTGCAGTTCCCCTGGCGCTGCACCTTGCTGCCTGGCAGCGGGAGGAGGTGCTCACGCATGCATTCCCGCCACCTTCCGCCCGCAACATTGCTGTCTGCCTCATGTTTCAAGGAGCTATTGGCTTCACCTCTCGAAAGCATGCACGCTGGCATCAGCTGTGTGGCCAGCCAGCTCCAACGCCTGCACGTTCCGCAGTGTGCAGCTGCCACTCACGTCCAGGAGGCGCGTGACGTCCTTCACGTAGCCGCCCTGACACAGGAGGTCGGCCTCGTCGGCGACAACAAACGCTGCACGCGACGACACGCCCTCGGCCGTCCACTGCGGGCCGTAGCTGGACCCCCTGTCGTTGAACAGCGTGACAAGCGCTCCCGGCGTAGTGACGACCACGTCAGGCGGGTCAAAAGGCGGGGGGGTGCTGCTGGACACCTGGCACGCCTTGATCAGCGGCCGGCCTTCTGGACCTGAATGTCAGGGTTGTGCAGGGCAAGAGGCGGAACATGGTGTAGGTGGTCGCAGCAGGGTAGCACACAGCAGCAGCACTTGCTGTCCCGTTGTGCATCAGTCCGCTGGCTGTCAAACATGTTGTGCTGGTTTCAGGTGCGCTGGTGTCAAGGCAGCAGCAGCCAGTGCTGATTGCAAGCTGCAGAGCACGGTACGCGAGTAGCTGCTCTGGCAGGCGGTGTGGTGCACAGCATTGCTGGCCGGGCGCCCAAGTGCTGCGTGCATGTTGGCAGGCCCACCTGGCAAGCTGCTGACTAGGCGGATGATCTGCTGGCACAGGGCAGCATTGGGGCACAGCACCAACGCCAGCTGCTTCCTACTAGAAGTTCTGCACAACGTCAAGCGGCAGGGGCGGCGCAACATGTGGGAATGCCGGCGGGAGCCGCCTGGTCTATGCGCCGCCTGGTCTGCGCGAGGTGCGCAGTGCTGTTTGTGCAGTTTTGCTGAGGTGGTGCAGCCACCCATGCACACAGTACACAGCACTCTCCTGCACAATGCTTGCACAAGCCAAGCTCTGCATGTTGGGGAGGGATGAGGCAACTGCGTGCGGAGGTTTGCAGCGCAGAAACACGTGACGAGCCTCTTACCGAGCGCTGCTGCTACTGTCTTCTGCTGCTGCGGCGGCAGCAGCTGCTGCTGCTGTTCGGCTTGCTCTCTCCAGCAGCATTGAAGCGATTGGAGCTATGTATGCCAGCGTCTTGCCACTGCCAGTCTCTGCTGCCAGTACAACATCCTTGCCTGACAGAATGTGGGGCAGTGCCAGCTCCTGCGCAACAGCAGAACAGCAGTGCCACATCTGATGCTGCAGTCCTGCATGCATAGCTGTGAACACAGCACCTATATACCAGCTGCAACACACCAGCCTGAAAAGCAACTTGTATGCCCAGCTCAAGAGAAGTTTGATACGCACGCAGCACATGCTCGGCTCAGTAGGCGCAGCAGCGGCTGCATGAACATGGCTCAAAGCCTTTGGCCCAGCACCAACAGGCTGCACCAACAGAGGGTAGCAAGTGACCTGGCATGGCAAGCGGGGCTGCCCACCCACGCACAAACCTGCACACGTGAGGGCCTGCTGAACCCGGCTGCTTTGAGTGCCTCGGCCACTGCAGAAGATCCCTAGCTGCTCAAAGCTGCTTGCTGCCTCTGCATAGAATGCATCCTCCGCTGCCTGCACTGGCCTGGGGATCGGCGACAGTGGCACCTGCTGCTGCTGGCTCCTGGCTGCTGCTGCAGCGGCTACCACTGCTGTTTCCCTATATTGCTGGCTGATAGCTTGTGCTAGTGGGCCAGTAACTGACCTAGGTAGCAGTTGCAGTCGTGGCAGGGCAGCAGCAGCAGTCTTGCACGTTGCCAGGCGCTGCATCCGATACATGCCTCTGCAAAGCACTGTATGCATAACAAGGGACAATATAGTGTCTGGAGTGGTTAGGACATGCGATCAGCGTCCTGATAAGGTCAACTTGCCAGCACCGTGACGGGAGTTGTGGTGAGTCAAGTTCTATCAAGTACCGCGCACAGAGAGTTCACTAGACTCGTTGAAAGGGCAGTGTAATCCCATTGAGTTCAAGAAACGGCTCTTACTGTGACATAGGTCGACCTGATACAAACAGAGACAACAGCTGGAGCTATACATCGCGGCACTGACCACCCAGTTTATGATGGTAGCTGTTGAGTTGAACAGCTCGGTTTAATTATTGGGTATTCCTACCCAAACTGCCATCACAACTAACATGAGCAGTCGCACTGATCAGCGGTGCTTGCAGTTGAGGCTGCAGCGTTTGACAGCATTTATGTCGTTGGAGTCACAGCTAAGTTAAAGTGCAGGCTATAGGCCAAGCGAGGCCGTCTGGCTGACATGGGCACCAACAGCAGGGCACACCTTGCTGCAGCAACACACAGGCACAGCTTGGATGCCAAGCAGGGTCGCCAGCGCCTGTCGAGCGAGATGTCACGGGCCTACGGCAGGAGCAATCCAGTCCGGCAGTCATCCAAATGCTGGTGACTGCAGCCTGCTCAAGGCGGTGGTGTCAGCTTCTGGACAAGGAGCAGCAGCGTTGCTGAACACACCGTTTGGGGCCCAGCCGCACAAAGCAGTATGGAGGTCAAGGTGCGTGGCAGTGTAAGGTCCCCTTAGTAAGCCTTCACGCAGCTGTCGAGCATCTCTGCAACAGTGGCCATGCTGCCGCCGCTGCCCCCGCAGGTCCGTGCGCAACAAACTGGAGAGCTATGCCATCCTGCAGCTGAAAGGGCAGTCACACAGAGACGTTACAGTACAGGTATGGGTAGCACGGCACACCGGCAGTGAAGCCCGAGGCACACAGTTGCGTTGTTGACCCAAGATAAGCACAAACCGGCGAGGGCATCGTCATGTGCCAGCTTGACAACATGTACTGCACCCCTGCCTACTGTACCCGCAGGTTACGTTTCAAAGCCCTGCTACCACGCCCCAGCAGCTGCGGCTGCTGCACGCGCCAGCAGTCAACTGTGCTTTCAAGCCACTGCCAGTGCAGCTGCATATCACGGCAGGGGATGCACAGCAGCTGCAGCATAGCCTGTCAGTGGCACCACATGTGCATGTGCAGCGCTATTTGAAGCTGGAAATGCAGGGCCTTGCAGTGCCTTCAACAGCAGGTGAGAAGCTTCACAGGTGCAGCAGCTGCAGCAGCCTTTAGCTGAGTTGAATGTGCTAGTCCCTATAATATGCAAAGGGAAGCAGGGCATGCAGTACCAAGGAGCAATCTCCAGATACATTGTCATTTTTTGTTGGATCAACGCAACTGCTGTTGCTGCATCATCGTTGCCCTGCAGGAGCCCTGCATGCAGTGTGCTGGCTGGATGTGGTGCAGTTCTCAGCACTGGCAGCAGCTGCTGCTGCCACAGCCACTCAGCTGCCCGTGCCAGCACCGCTTCTGGACAGCCCAACTGGGACAATGGCTGCGGCAGTTGCAGCAGCAGATGTATACGCAGGTGCTGCCATGTGGGGCGAGCCCTCGGCAGATGTGCTGATGCGCAGCCCTTCAGTGCAGCATGCAGCAGATGAGGCAAGCAGCTGCACTGTTGGAGGGGGGCAACAGGCAGCAGCAGCAGCAGCAGCAGCAGCAGCAGGTATTGACTGCCAGAGGCAGCAGCATGCTGACTGCAGCATCCTGCAAGATGTCAGCAGCAGGTCCACAATGGCAGGCACAGCAGCCAACAGAGGGACGCCTCCCTGGTTGGAGGCGGCTGCTGCTGCGGGTACCACAGCTCAAGGGAGCGGCAGGTTCGACAGCTGGCTCAGCCAGACACGCTCCTCCCTGCAGAAGAGCTTGCGCAGCAGCAGCGGCACCTATCTTGCAGCTTTGAGGCAGCAGGAGACTCACAGCAGCAGCAGCAGCAGCAGCCGGCACCTGCCGCACTGCCTGATGGCGGCGCCTGGATGGGCAAGGATGACCTAGCACATGATGATTCACCACACGCAAGCAGCAGCAGCAGCAGCAGCAGCAACACTGCACCAGGCACTGCAGCAGAGCATGAAGCAGATGGAGGCCACACTGGCCTGCAACAGGCAGCAGCTGATGCACCTGCAGGGCCAGCTGCAGCTCCGCGGCAGCCTGCAGGCTGAGCAGCCACAGCAGCAGCGGCAGGCCATGCCCAGAGTGCTGACTGCTGCTGGCCGGCCATCCACATTGCTGAGCATGCTGCGGCACTCCTCTGCTCTCAGTGGCTCCAATAATGGCGGAAGCGGCAGCAGCACTTGCAGCATGGATAGCTTGATGCTGGAGCAGCTCTGCTTGCCAGTGTCACCAGCAGCAGGAATCCCACCCGTTGACACAGAGTTTCAACCTCCAATGCAGCTGGCAGCTCCAGCAACATATGCTGCAGCTGCTGGCGGCTATGTGCAGCAGGAGCTGTCGCACAGCCACCTGTACCCTGATGAGTCAGCTGTCCTGCTGGGCAGTGTGATCAGCAGGCAGGGCAGCAGCAATGGCAGCTGCTGCGCAGATCATGCAACAGCAGCAACCACAGCAGCGGATGCAGATGCCGCAGCGGCGGATGCTGGAGAGCGCTGTGGCAGCAGCTGCTCAGTCAGGGGCCCAGCCAGCAGTGCTGAGCAGCGGGCAGTGTCAGCTGATGATGACGCGCAGTCCGACACAGAGTGCCTGGAGGAGCACACAGCAGCAGAGGACGAGGGTGCCGTGCCAGTGCATGCAGGCCAGCAGGGGCTGCTGGAGGAGCCGTCGTTGGTGGACAGCGCATCCTGCCGCCAAGCAGACGGCCGCATGGCGCTGGGCAGCCCCCTGCGGCTGTTGCGCTGCTTTGTGACAGGCGGGTGCAGTCTTGTCCAGCCATGGTTGCAGCCATGTTAGGCAGCGGTGGCAGCAGCAGCAGCAGCAGCAGCTCGGGCAGTGGCGCTGCAGGAGCAGCTGGGGCTGCTGCAGCAGGACCGGGCAACCCGAGCCGGCTGCGGCAGGCCAGCAGGGCGGGCGGTGCAGCTGCAGCATCCAGGGCAGCAGCAGCTGCAGGCAGTACTGGGCTGGGTGTTACACTGTCACCTGAGATCCTGAGGAGGGGGCAGCTGGTGAAGCAGAGCTGCCCTGTGTTGAGCTTCCCACGATACGGTGCAGGACCGCACTCGCCAGCAAAGATCAGCTGGGAGGATTTCTCAGTAGTGACAGCAAGGGCAGGGGCAGCAGCAGGGGCGCAGGATGCAGCAGCACTAGATGCACCTGTCAGCAGCAGCCAGCCAGCAGCGGCAGGTAGGGCAAGGGCAGCATCAGAGTTGAAGCGAGAGCTGTTTGGTGAAGCGACCCAGCACCAGGATGTGGCGTCTGACTTGGCGCTTCTCAGGCACTGCGCCCCAAAAGCAGCTGAGCCAGTGGAGTTATTAAATCCAGCACCGCAGCAGCAGGAGCACCAGCAGCAAGCGTCACCAGTTGCAGAGGCCGCAGTGTCTGTGCCACCAATGCTAGCGCCAACAGCGGTGGCAGCAGCCTTCGGCAGGAACACCCTATCACCAGCAGCAGCACAGCCGTCACTGCAATCCGTGTCTGGGCTATCAACGGCAAGTGCCACCCACAACTCTGTGCTGCAAGCTCTGCTGTTTGGCAGCAGCTGTGACCTTGGCAGCTTGTCAGATGGGCAGCCGTTGGGCCAGGCCCTGCAGGACTCTGCCACGTCAGGGCATCCTGTCACTTACGCTGCTGGCGGGCCCCTTGCAGGCGAGTGGAGCATGACATACACAGGCTTGATGGACAGCCCAGGGGGGCCATCTCCTGGGCTTCTTGCAGATAGCGAAGTGGCGGCCCAGCATCCTGTGCAAGCTTGCCGGCAAGCCCAGCAGGTGCGGCTGCATCTGCTGCTTGGAACAGCAGCAATCAGCAAGAGCTTGGGCAGCAACAACAGCAAGAGGGTGAAGAGGCGCAGGCTGAGACACAGACTTCGTGCCGGCTGCAAGCTGCAGTGACAGAGCCGGGCGGTGCTTTTGCAGCAAGTGAGGCAGCTGCAGTGGGGCCAGACGCTGCGGCAGCTGTGGCAGCAGAGGAGACGGCCGCATCTTCTGCGTTGCTGCTAGCGCTGCCACGTTGTGGTGCTGCAGCGCTGTCACCCATCGCTGAGTCGCCAGAGCTGTCCAAAGGGAACGATGCTGCTAGACATGCTGATACTGCAGGCCTGCCAGCATCAATTTGCAGCACCAGCAAGGCTCGTTTGCGCGTTGGTGCTCAGGAGCTACGTGAGCAGCAACAGTGCCAGGAGGAGCAGGAGAAGCAGCTGCGACAAGCACAGCAGCAGCAGGAGCAGCAGCGGCTGCATTTAGGTGACCTGCAGATGCAGCAGGTGCTGCCGCCTCCAAATCTGCAAGCGTTGGCTGCTGACTCAGCAGCAGTGCCAGACGGGCGAGAGGGCCCGCAGGACCTGCTGCTGCAGGAACTGGCAGCACAGTCCCTGCTGGACATACAGGCTTTCACTGCTGCATCAAAAGCTGCAGCACATCTGCGGGTGAGCCGGGGCGGCAGCACCCAGTCGCCCACCAAGCAGCAACCAGCTGGATCACGTTCACTGGCAGCTGGCAGGACGTCGGCAGGAGCTGCTGCTGTGATGCACAGCAGCAGCAAGGGTGCAGCTGCACAGACAACCAAGAAGGCAGCCAGTGCCCCCTGCACGCCTAAGCGGCCAGCGTATGGCTCTGGACTGCTTACATCTACAAAGGCACCAGCACCAGCAGCAGCAGCAGCAGCAGCACATGGCACAGCAGTGCCGGTGAAAACGGCAGCAGCTAGCAGGGCAGGCACCAGGTCTGCGGAACCACGTCTGATGTCACCAGCTCGACAGCAGCAGCAGCAGCAGCAGCTGGCAGGTGCAAGGCAAGCCCGCCCATTCTCAGCTACATCCCTGTTCTGCGGCCGCAGCAGCAGTGTTGCGAGCAGGGCACCTAGCAGGCCTGGCACATCAGCAGCAGCTGCAGCGAGTGCGGCAGCCAAGACAGCAGCGCCTGGCAGCCGAGTGCTTGATGGCCCGCGTCGATTAGCAGCTGCAGCAGGCCCAGCGGGCAGCACTGCTGCTTTCAGGCGCTCACTACAGCCTGACTACAGCAGCAGCAGCATGGCACGCTCTGGCTCTGGGCCTGTCAGGACTAGCCATGTCACTCTGGACTGGATAGGGCTTGGCGCAGGCGCTGCTGCTGCTGCTGCTGCTGCTGCTCAGGTTGGCAGCAGGCCAGCCAGTGGCACTGGCGGCGTTGCTGCTCGCAGCAGCTCCGATGGCAGTGTAAGACGCGCAAGCAGCAGCGTTGCAGCAGCTGCACCGAGCAGGCCCCAGTGGAAGCCAACGCCAGCGGTGGCAGGAACGCGTCCAAGTACGAGCAGCTCCTCAAGTCGCAGTATGGGGGGGCTCCAGCGGTGCGTGCGACGCAGTCCAGGCTTGCGCTGCGCAAGTCAGCCTCAGCTGCAGGCCCACAGCAGCAGCAGCAGCAGCGGCAGCGGCTGCCTGAGTGCAGCTCTGAGCCGGCGCTGAGCTCGCTGCGGCTGGTGGACTTGGCAGCTGAGGGCTCCTTCGGGCTGCGGCCTGCTGCCCGACAGCTGTATGGCTCGTCTGCAGCACCCGGGCTGCCGATGCCGGTGCTGCAGGTGCAGGTGTAGCAGCAGCAGCAGCAGGAGCGGATGCTAGAAAATTTGGTGCAGCAGCAGCTGATATGGGCGTTGATGAGGTGCTGCCTCCCCCGCCTGCCAAGAGCCGGTCTGCAGCTGAGCTACATGTCACCAGGGCTGCTGCTACCGCCGCCGCCACCCGCCAGCCTCGGAGCTGCAGTGCAGATGGTTCTGGTGCACCCATGGACAACACCTTGCCCAGCAAGCTGAGGCTGAGCAGCAGCAGCAGCGGCACAGGCATGCAGGAGGCGCAGCAGCTCAAGCAGGCAGTAGCAGCAGTGCAGGCGCTTGTGCAGCACAGCAGCATGATGCTGCAGCAGGCGAAGCCAGCTGCTGGGGGCCAGCGGCGGCAGTCGCTGCCAAGCCAGCGCCAGCAGCAGCAGCGGCCAGCGTCAGCAGGAAGGTCACGGCAGCCACCAGCCTCCCCAGATGCCCAGAGGAACTCCTTCCTGCCCAAGCTGGTGCAGCCGCAGCTGCTGACGCCGCAGTCTGCAGAGCCGATGCACAGGCAGCTAGGGCGCAGCCGCACTGCTGCTGACGCTGCTGGCGGTGGGGGTGCTGTCGGCAGCAGGTTTGCTGGAGCTGGGACAGCCCGCAGGCCAGGTTCCACGCCGCCTGGGCTTGGCATGGTGTCTCCCAAGTCCAGCACCAAGCAGCAGCTGCGTGAGCAGCGGCACACTCAGCAAGAACAGCTGCAGGGCATTGGGCAGTGGCAGGGAAGGCGGCTGGACCATGACGCCAGCCAGCAGCTGTGGCAGGAGCACTCCGACCAGGAGCTGCCGGTCATGTCAGTTGCCTGCCTGCCTGGTGTGAGTGAACCATCAAGCACATTAGAGGTGCCTGGCGACCAGGCAGAGCCCAGCACACATGCTGTTTCAGCTGGAGCCCTGTGTCACTCACCAGCAGCAGCAGGTCAGCATGAGGACGTGGCTGCAGGCATCGCTGCTGCGCTTGCTGCTGGGCCGCAGCCGTGCAACGAGCCGGTGCTGAATGCTGCCGTCGCCTCCAGCAGTCCCATGGGCAGACGGCAGGTGAAGCCACAGGCCCGCAGCTGCCCCCTCGTTGCCAACAGGGTGCCTGGCGGCACAACAGGCTCGCACGGTGCAGCAATGACAGCATCATACAGGCTGCTGCAGGACACTGCGCCAACGTCAGCAGCAGCTGCGGGGCGTGCAGTTGCTGCAGTCGGAGGCCGAGGCAGCCCGGAAGCTGGTCTGTTGGCAGCAGCCGAGGCCACACCAATGCGCAGGCCGGGCGCAGCAGCAGGGCGGGAGGTGGCAGCAGCAGCACCATCGTGGTGAGCATTGAGAAGCACGCACGGGGTGGGCAGCAGCCGCCAGTTCGAGTGCAGCAGACGTACCACTTTGAGTCGCAGTGCTATGCCGAGGTCGTGCAGCTGGAGGCTGCACCAGGGCCTGCAGACAGCAGCTGCACTTCGTTTTCTATGGCAGGCACGGGTGCTGCTGCGTCCATCGCAGCCGAAGAAGAGGGCGCAGTGTCTTCATCTGCGCCAGGTCATGCGAGCGGTGCTGTTGCCTCGCACGCAGCAGGCCCCTGTGCACAGCAGGCTGCAGCAGAAGGGCCAGCAGGCGCAGCAGCAGATGGTCTTGAAAGCGACTGTGGTGGCCCAGATGAAGGTGATGGCGGCAGCTCGGTGGAGTCATTCTGCACTGCTAGCAGCCAGTTGGGCATGGTGTGGCCGCACGCAGGACGTGAGCGTCACCAACACCACGCTGCGCTGGCAGCGGACGGTGCAGGCAGCCGGAATAGCAGCAGCAGCGTGAGTGACACGGCGTTGCACCCCTCCGTGCGGAGCCTGGTGCCATGGATCGGCCCCGGGCATCTGGGGGTTTGCAGCGGTCGGGCGATGACGATGAGCACGCAGCAGGCTTCCATTTGGCTCGCAACTTCTACAGGCATGCAGCACAGCGCCCTGCTGACTTCGCTGCTGCTAAGCAGCAGCTGCTGCCCAACTCTGGATCACAACAGCAGGCGTGCTCAAAGCTGCAGCGGCTGCCGCAGCGACAGCAAGCAGCAGGCAGCCGGCAGCGCGATGCAGTGCCTGCAGCAGCAGCAGCAGCTGGCGCAGTGCAGAGCAGCACAGGCAGTCACTGTGGCAGCGTCCCTGCAGGTGCGTCGAGCCAGCACTCTGCGTGGGACGAAACAGATCCTTGCGCTGCTGAAGTCAGCTCTGCTAGCATAGCTCGTGCAGCCAGCAGTGAGGCAGCAGCAGGCCCAGCAGCTGCTGTTGGTCTGCCTGGCAGCACTAGCGCCTTGACACAGCAGCAGGAGCCTCCTCACAGGGTGGAGCCAGGCTTTCGGTCTTCACATCAGGGTTTGTCCGGGGTTAGGGGATCAGCACGACTGCGCAGCTCGAGTGCGTTCGGCCAGCGCAGCATCAGCGGCAGGGGCATGGTGGGTGGTTCCATCCCAGGGTTGCAGCAGATGCCGGGGCGTAGCCCGGTGCCGAGTTGCAGCCCAGCGCCAGCTGCCGGTGACAGTTCGCATGCTGCACCCGATGATGACACCAGCGTGCATGAGGCGTCCAGTGCCAGCTCAGGTGTGGGGCCTTTAGCGACGTGGGAACAGCTGCAGCGGCAGCAGGCAGCAAGGTGCCAGGCGGCGTGCAGGATGCACAGCAGCAGCGCGTGCGGAACACCGGGGTCGTCCCTGTCGTTTCCCGCACTGAGCAGGCAGCGCTCGCCGACGCCCAGCACTGCTGGCATGCTCGATGGCCTTGGGCACAGCGCCGGCCACTCTGCTGCGGCTGCAGCAGCAGCAGCGGCACGGGCAGGAGTGGGCAGCGCCAGCAGCAGCTGCGCCTCAGCTGCAGGCGTTGCAGGGGAGCCGCTGACGGTTGAGGTGTCCATGAACGACCTGGGCGTGGGCGGGGACCAGCATCGGCCACCAGGCGGCACCCGGGTCAGCAAAGACCAGTCGCCCAGCAAGTCTCCCGCCAAGGACGCTCCCCCTGCACGCTTCAGGGGCAGCAAAGCAGGCGGGTGGGCAGAGGCTGCAGCGACCAGTGCTGACAAGCAGCTGGATGCAGCTGCAGGTGCCGACGTTAATGGCTACAGTGACACCAGCTCTCAGGAAAGCTATGCAGGCATGCGCAGTGTCAGGCCAACAGCAGTGACAGCAGCAGTGGTGCAGCCGCAGCTGCACGAGAGCGCCGCCACCAGGGCAGCTGCAGCAGCAGCAAGCTCGCCGCTGCACCGCCAACAGCAGCAGCGCTTGCAGGTGGTGCTGCCGAGTAGCCCTCAGCTGGCCCCAGGCAGGAGTTCCGCTGTGAACTTCAGCCCGCTGAGGGCTGGCAGGTCTGCTGGGTTGCGAGGCTCTCAGAGCATGGCTGCCACGCCCGGCCGCTCAGCAGGGCCTGGTGTGCCTGGGCTGCTAGCAGCTGGTTCAGCATTGCCACAGCCAGTGGCAACGGCAGATGTGGTGCATCCGGCCGTGTCTGGCAGTACAGCAGCAGGAGCTGAGCCTGCTGCAGATGCAGATGTGGCAGAAGCGGCAGATGCGGCAGTTGCACGGGGCAGTGCAGCCAGATCCAGCGCTGCTGCAGCCAGTGCCAGCCCGTACAGCTGCTTTGCCCCGCTGCATTCCAGGCTGCCTGGAACTGGGGGCTCGGGTGGCAAGCGCAGCAGCAAGACGCATCCACGCACAAAGCTGGGATCAGCACCAGCTGGTGGCGAGGAGGAGGTGTTAGGGGTTCGCAAGAACCTCATGGCTGACATGCTCAGGGCAGCTGAAACGAATGCAGCAGCAGAATCTACAGCAGCAGCAGACTTCACAGCAGGCAGGGTAGAGCAGCTTGATACACATGAGGTGAAGGACTGCAGTCAGTATGCAGCCGCCATTGCAGAACCAGCAGCGCCAGGCAGCAGGGCAGCCTCGTTGGTTCAGCTCTGCAGCCCTGTTGGTGGCAGCAGCAGCGCAAGGCAGCAGCAGCAGCATGCTGCAAGGCCCTACACTGCAGGTTTTGTGCTAGATGCGCTTCCGCCGCACCTGCCAACCCTTGGCACCACGCCTGAAGTCGCTCAGGGCAGACCAGCCACAAGCCACGCCAGCGGCGGCAGCAGCAGTGCAGCTATGAGCGGCCGCCAGCAGCCGCAGCAACGCAGCAGGGACGACACCAGCAGCAGCAGCAGCAGCACAGCAGCAGCGGCAGGCTCTGCACCCGCAATACATCCTGGAAAGTCCACAACTCAAGCAGCGGCAGCTGCGCAACTGCTGCAGAGTCCCCTGAGCATGGCTGCAGCAGCAGCGGCCGGCGGATGCTGTGCAGCGATGAAGCTGTTGCGGACAGCATACAACTTATGAGCCAAAGCAGTGCTGCAGCTGCCATGCGGGCTGCCGCAGCCACGCCAGCACCCATACCTCGCCACAGGCTGCAACGGGTTGCAGCAGTGGCAAAGGGCGGTGGCGATGCTGTCCATAGCGGCAGCAGTACAAGCGAGATACGGCAGCAACAGCAGCAGGCAACAGGACCCAAACCAGCAGCAGCAGCAATGGCAGGGAACAGCTCAGCCCTGACAGCCGCCATTGCGGCAGTGAAAGCACAGGGGCCACTGTCATGTGGCCTGCTGCGCAGGGGCAGCAGTGCCAGCTCGCTGCCTCGCATGGTCGCTGCTGCAGCTGGCGCTGATGCTGCTCGGCCTCACAGCCCTGCTGAGCAACCTGCAGCGGCTGTTGTTGCTGGTCTCAGCTTAGCACAGCAGGTGGAGCAGCAGCAGCAGCTGCAGCAGCAGCGCAAGGCTAGCACACCAGCTGCAGCACAGCAGCAGCTGCCAGGTCAGGCCAGCGAAGGACTGGTGGTAAGACCTGCAGCACCAGGAGCTGACGGTGCACAGCAAAGTGGAGCAAGCCTACTCCAGCAGGACCACAGCAAGACCTCGGCCACATCAGCTGACCACCAGCAACGGCAAGAGCAGCCAGCAGCAGCAGCAGCAGCAGGCCCAGCCAACAGGCTAGGGTCATCGTACCTGCAGCACCTGGAGGAGCACAGCATGCACCAGCATCACCAGCAGCAGCAGCGTCCTGTGGCAGCTTCACCGCTGTCAAGCCACAGGTGCAACTTGCAGCTGAGGTCAGCCGCGTCACAGCAGCAGCAGCAGCAGCCTCAGGGCAGCCCAGCCTGTGAGGTCTCATCTCTGCAGCTGGGCTGCTGCCCTGTGCCAGTGGCGAGGCCCGCATCTAGCTTCGGCGACACACCAGGCACGCCAGCCAGGGCAGGGCCAAGTAGCACAGGAGGGCAAGCAGCAGCAGCGAAGCCAGGTCCTGGCAGCAGCACTGCGTCTGGTGCCGCAGGCGCACCGGCTGCTGCTGGCGCTTCAGGACAGCTGCTGACGGCTGGTCGGCGGGTCTGCAGCACAGGCAGCGGCGGCGGTGCTGTTCCTGGTGCTGCTGCTGGCGACGGCCTGAGCGGCCTGTCGCCGGGCGGTGCAGCGACGGCGCGCGTCGGCAGGATGCGGCACAGGCGAGCCAAGTCCGACATGCCCGAGTACTACCCCATGTCGCCCCTTGAGTCGCCGCTGCACACGGCGATGCCTGCCGACGATCCTGATGCCTGTCGTCATGTGTTGGCAGCGCTGATGGCACCAGAGCAGGGCGCAGGCAGCACAGCAGCCGTGGCAGGGCGGCCAGCAGCGCAGCAGCTGGGGTTGCAGCTGTGTGTGGGCCAGTTGGAGCCCCCAACCAGTCCCCTGGGTAGCCCACTGAGGCATGGCCTGACATCACCGGCTGCGTTGTACCGCCTGCAGCAGCAGCAGCAGCTGCAGCGTGAGGCTTGCACAGCTGCTGCTGCTGCTGAGGCAGCAGCCCTCCCGTACAACCGCAGCCAGCAGCAGCAGCAGTGGCAGCGCGGTGGTGTGGGAACGGATGCTGCAGCAGCAGCAGGGCTTGAGCCGTTGGAGCATGAGCTGACGCTGAAGCCGCAACAGCTGGCGATGGTGCAGGCTGCAGCAGACTTGGCGGGCTTTGGGTGTGAGGGGAGCATGAGCCCCAGCAAGCTTGCCAAGATCCAGGAGTTTGCGCGGACGTACAACTTGAGCTCTGTGGACCTCGGTGCTGGCCTGTCTCCTGCCGCTTGGGAAGCCCCGGCAGCACTCGGGGCAGGTGGATCTGCTGCTGGGGTGGCCAGGGGGGCTTCTGAGCAGAATGGCGAGGCGGGTAACAGCTTCAACGCGAACAACGAGGCACTGCAGGCAGAGCTGGAGCAACACCAGCACGACCTGCGGCAGCGGGACCAGTGCGTAGCGCAGCCACTGCAGGACAGCCTGCAGCGGGGCAGCTTGCGTCTGCAGCCTCACCAGCAGCAGCAGCAGCAGCAGCAGCAGCAGCCGCAGCAGGCTGCTGTGAAGCTGGGCCTGAGTGCTGATCGCAGCAGGGAGAGCTTGTCTGGTCGTGCTTCCGTCAGGGCAAGCATGGAGGCGTTGTTGGCTGCAAGGCTGGGGGCCAGTACCAGCAGCAGCAGGCCAGGGTCGGCAGACTCGTGCGCAGAGGCTGTGGCGCAGCTGCTACCCACAAGCATCAGCAGCAGCTGAGCCAGCGTAGTGGTGAGGCAAGCTGGCAGGAGCCAGGTGGACGCAATGTTCAGCAGCAGCAGCTCAGCCAAGGAGCCAGCGGCAGCAGCAGTGCCAGCAACAGCAGGCACCTCAGCAGCGGCCACAGCAGCGGCAGTGGACACAGCCAACAGCAGCACCAGGCAGCACCTGGCAGTCTAGCCGCATCTGTCTCCTCTTCTGCTCCCTCAGCGGGTGCCGAGGCGCTGCTGCATGGCCTGGCTGGAGGCCGGGGCAGCCTCGACCGCAGCTCCCTGCTGACCTCCGTGCACCAGATGCTGGAGACGCCAGCGCTCCTTGCGGCGAGCGCTGAAACTCTGGACAGCCAGCCGGGCGACTACGGCCAGGGCAGCTGGCGGCAGCAACAGGAGCGGGAGCTTGGCGGCCCTGAGAAGTCCCGGCTGTCTCAGGACAGCCAGCAGGATGCGGTGATGCAGTCGCAGGGCGCACTGCTGGGGCCAGGGCCAGGCTCCAACAGCTGTGCTGACTCGGCTGCTGCTGAGCCAGAGGCTGGCGGCGATGGCGGTGCGCTGGCAAGCAGCGGGGCTGCTGGCCGGCAGGAGCGACGCGCGCAGCCTGCAACAGCGGCTGCAGCAGGCGCGCGTCCGCCTGCTGCGGCTGCCGACTTCCGGCGGTCGTCCCACCTGCTCGCTGGCCTGGCGCAAGGCCTGTGGCCGTTGGATGCGTGCTCCGTGGACAGCACGGCGGGCTCGAGTGCGACTGGTGCCGTGTCGCACAGCGGCGCTGCCGCTGTGTGGTGGGCGCGCGGCGGGGGTGGCGCTGGCGGGCTGCGCTGCTCCACTGGCAGCCTGGGGCCTGAGGTGGCGCTGGCGCACCAGCTGGCTGCGGGTGTGGAGCACCTGGCTGCGTCGCTGGACGTCACAGGCCCGCAGGTGGGTCGGCTGGGCGCGTGGGTGAGACGGCAGGTGCATGGGAGCGCTGAGAGATATGTTTGTCGGGGGGGCAGGAGGGTGGGCTAGCTGCTGAGCATCCAGGTGGGGGCTGGAGGTAGATGATGGTGTGCTGTGCTACGCATGCATCGCGTCGCATGCTTGGGTCGGGCAGCTGCGTGGGTGTGAGCATAGCCTGAGGCTGCTGCATCATTGGCGATGCAATGCATGTGTGCTTGCAGGCGCTGCAGATGACCCAGGAGCTGCTGCTGCAGCAGCTGCTGGCCCAGCCTGACGACCAGTGCCATGCGCGCACCGCCAGTGCAGCCGGCACCGCAGGGCAGCACAGCGGCAGGACAGCCTCCAGCCAGCGGCAGCAGCGAGAGCCAGGGCCAGGGCCTCAAGCGACAGCAGGTGGGCTCGCTACTGTGGGTTAGTCTGCATCAACATAAGGCCAACTAGCTCTCCTTGCTTGCACATGGGACTGCTGAACACAACGTGTCTGCTGACACTGCGCCCAGCACACAGCTTCCTCCCCTTGCTTTCCCTTTGGCAATATTGACACACACCAATTGCTGAGCTTGCTGAAGACACAGCATACTGGCTTTTGTGTGCTGATGCTGAAGCCGCACTGACTGACGAGGCGCTGCCCATTCACACGCGCAGGCGCCCCAGAAAATCAGCCGCAGCTGGGCCCACTGCTAGCTGGCCGCCTAGCCGCACTTGCGGCGATGCGGCGGCTGCGGCGCAGCTCCGTTGGAGAGTCACCTGATGTGCCTGCCACGTCTGCGCACGCCGTCAGCAGCAGCAGGCGGGGCATGCTAGGCAGCGCCAGCAACAGCCAGCTGGTGTCAGTGCTTGCCGCAGTGGGGCCAGCAGCAGGGCACGCTGCTGCTGCTCCTGCTGGACTTGGCATTGAGGGGGAGGCGGTGCTCAGGGCTAGCCAAAGCTCCTCTGCAGGGGCGTCACCGGCAGGCGCGGGTGCAAGGGTGATGGCAGCACCTGGCAGCAGCAGGACTGCAGCAGGGTTGGCAGGAGCTGAGCGCCAGCAGCACCAGCAGCAGCAAGGTCAGGGGCCACTGGCCAGCCAGCCCTCTGCTCAGCGGTGGCACCAGCAGCAGCCTGGCCGTCGGCGCCCCTCTGTTGGTGCTGGCAGCAGCTGGGCTGGTGCGGCTGCCAGCACGGGCAGCGCACAGCACACCTCACACAGCAGAGGTTCGCATCTGTCACACCAGCACAGCCGGTCAATGCAGCAGGCGCCAGGGGAGCAGCCACCGGTGGTGGTGCAGCGCTTGCTATGCAGCGAACGCAGCGAAGGCAGTGACGAAGTTACGGGCTGTGCGTCTGGCACCAGTGCTGGCGGCAGTGTGCTGTCGCACAGGAGCAGCAGCAGTGGCCGGGGATGAGAATCGTCATCTGCTGTGAGACTAACGTGTTCAGGGCGGGGAAGCTACCTTGTGCTGTGTGCTGCTGTGTACTTGCAGCACAGTGTGTGTTGAGTAGTGTGCATGCTGTTACGTCGACTGTAAATGCAGGCGCCCACTTCTAATACTAGTGGTTGTTGTGTGATGTGACAGATATCACACGTGAGGTGGCAGCCAGTCAGCAGGCCAAGGCTTAGCGGACCACCAGTCGCCTAGCAATTGCGCTGCATGGCATGGCAAGGTGCACCTTGTACTAGTCCTTGTATCCAGCCTGCAGACCAGTGGTGATTGGCGTTGCGCTTGATGGGTTGGATTGGCTGCAGGCAGCGCCTGCTGTTGTTAGCAGCTTGGCACGAGCACGCTGCTGCCAGTGGCTGCTGGGCTATGTTGCCGTGCTTGATGAGATAGACAACATGCAGCTGTGTAACAACTGTGGCCCATGGTTGCTGGTTATACAAAAACCATTGCTCAGGCAATGCTCATGCACGCAGCAGTGTAGCAGCAGTTGTCAAGCAGTACATTGTGAGCTGGGCTAGTGCCTGAGGTCAGGTTTCAATCTTGAATATGTATTCTAGAGCTTGTTGAGGTTGCGGTTTCTTCCGGTTGATGGTCTTCTTTTGAGTTTTGTGGACCCCATGAGCCGTGTTTGGCTCCTTTGCGGGTGGGCCAGTGGCCCTACTTTGGTGAATCGGTAATTCGGTACTCTATGCATAGAACCATATGGTAGTGCGTTGTAAATACCACACCAGCAAGGGGATCGGCAAAACAAATGCAGGCTCTACGAGTGGCGCTTATTCTTGGGGTGACGGCCGTGCTGCTGGTGTGCTGCCCACTGCCCTCAGTGTTGCAGGTGCAGCTGCCACCGATATCTGCAAGCACATCATGATGCACGGGCTGACAGTAAACGTCCTCTGAGGTGCTACATACAGATATGTACATGCGGCCAGCTGCGGAGGCGATGGCTCTGAACTACGCTCCCTGCACTGCTGCCGCCAGCCATGCAGGCCCCAGTGGTGCCTGTGTGCCAGCTGGCACCGGCTTATCACACAGCACGCGCCGCATGTGCTTAAAGTAGCTGTAGTACGGCCCCTTCTTGGCGTCCAGCTGGCCTCCAAACATGTCGCCTGGCGCCTTGCCCCTGCTGGCGTCTGTCCACATGCTGATGGTGATGCGGGAGGGCAGGTCAGGGCTGCGAAAGACGGCACTGCACAAGCGGCAGTGACAGGTGGAGCAGCATCACCGGCTGTGCTGCTCATGATGTGATGCGGTCGCAGAGTGGTTCAGGCAGCGGCGTTCATAGTGGCAGCACCTGATACAAAGCACACACTCCAGCCGCACCTGGCCATGCTCACATGCTGATGCAAGGCTGCATCCCGCGACCATGTGTCAACCCTGGCATGGTCCACGGAGTTAGGCAAACAAAGACTGTATGAGTTGATGCACGCAGCTAGTTGTGTTTGGTTGTATGCAGTGGCCATTTGCCACAATGCGCTTGCGTGGAGCCAAGAAGTCAACCGTGCCGAGGCCCCCGCCACGCAGCAACTGCGGCAGCACGTATGGTAGGCTGCTGTGGAGCCACGTTGACCAGCAACCAACCAGCGAGATGCTGCCCACCTCTGCTCCACGCCGCCCATGTCGAACCACCTCCTGAGCTCCCCATTGCGCATGGTGCGCAGGTTCTTGCCATCAACCGCGCAGGTCACAAAATCGGGCTGCCTGAAAGTGCGACATGCGCAGCAGCAGCAGCAGCAGCAGCAGCAGCAGCAGCAGCAGCAGCAGCAGCAGCAGCAGCAGCAGCAGCAGCAGCAGCAGTGCATGCTCATGCTCATGCTAGGCTGAGTTGCACACACTAAACTTAACCACATGTCTGGGATGCCTCCCAGGAAAATGGCATTTAAACTCTACAGCTGTAGGTTAGCGACAGAGCACTGCAGCTTCAACTCTTGGCAGGTACTGGCAGGCTCCCCACCATGCGACACGTTCGGCATCAACACAGATGCTCTGTCAGCAGCGCTGCAGCACATCAACTTGGCTGCCTCGTGACTGTTGCGATCACCAGTTTATGGTGTAGGTGGCAAAGCTGTTGACTGCCGTCTTGTTTGTTGGCCAGCCCAGCAGTGCTTGATACACAGGCGGCGCGATGAGCAGCTCGCCAGTGCTGTTGGAGCTGCACACGACACATCAGCACAGCACAGTACCTGTTGTTTTGTCTACTCGCCACTGAAGGTTATCACACATAAAGCTGACTTCAAGTATGGCAGCGCATCGAGATGTGGCGGACTGGTACTGGCAGCTTTGCAGCACAAACCTGTGTTGGCATGAAAGCTAGCTAAGGCAGCCTCGAAGGTGCCTTCAACCTGTCAGGCCTCAACCAGATGATGCAGCATGTGCTACAAGGAACTTGTCTGCAAAAACCTGCACCCAGCAACAGGCCACATGGTGCACGCTAACTGTGTCTGCCGCACACCCGGTGTGCCTGCCAGGCTACAGCCAGCAACTGATTAACGCCACCATGGCACCGTACACTGTGCTGGCGGTGCTGCTGGTTGCTCCTTACGCTCGGCTCCAAGCATGTCAGTGCAACCTAGCGACAAGTCGTCTGCTGTTCAGCGCCACTCACTCAGTGAACGCGTTGAACCAGAGCGACCCAGGCTCTTTGGCAGGGTTGCCATTGAGCCACTCTACGTCAATTTCTGAAAAGTTGCCGGCCTTGTCATTTGGATAAATATCATTGGACCTGTGCAACATGTGCATGAGGCTTGTTGTTCAGGCAATGGTTAGCAGACCACGCCTAGGTGCTTGGACACTGCTTGTCAAACTAACTCCCCTGTTTCAAAACATGAAGCAGCTCCCGTGTTGCAGCAGGTTTCACCTGCACGTCACTGGCTGCGCTGCATGGGTTGGAGGTTGGGGGCTGTGCTCAGCGTGCCCCACCACAGCAGGCTGAACATGCTGCTCTCGGTCACTCAGCAGACATGCAAACACATGGCATGCACACCACCAGCATTGGGGCCCACTGCATGCCAATGCACAAAGGAAAAACAGCCCCTGCTGAGGCAACAAGAGCTGATGATCTCGTCAGTGACAGGCGCAAGATGAGGGGCAAGGTGGCAAGGATGAGGGCTCCGCAGCCTTTACACTGTTTGAAGTGGCATTGCTGGGATATATACGGCACAGGAGACAATGCTACAAGAGTGCGCACCTCAGGTAGAATGCTGTGACAGCTCCAGGAGCCCCTGTCACCTGTGCCTGCACCTGCCATGCACCATGCAGGTGGTCACCGTCATTGGTCCTCAAGCGGGAGCCCGTGGTGCCTTTCAGCCTCACGCCAACCTGGCTGCTGTTTTCAGTGCGGTTGCGCTTGAAGGCAACGTTCCTGGTGGCAGCGACAGCAGCAGCATTGTCAGCATGCAGCACCCCAAAAACAGCAGCACATGGGCACAAACACGGGTGCATCCTGAAGGCATGGCGTTGGCCCTGAGAGCATGGCAGTAACAGTAGCAGTGCGCATGGTGTTGTGCCAGTCAGCAGCACAGTGCACACTGTGTTGCTGCCACCATAGCATGTGGCATGCCACGTGGCGCGATGTGACAACAGTTGCAGCGTCAGTGTGGAGAACTCTCTGTCAAGTACTCATCAGGCTATGTCGAGGCCTATGCCGCGCTGCAGTGGCTTGGCCGCAGAGCAAGGCTCACTCTGGGCTGTAGGCAATGTCCCAGTCGTCTTTTGTGAAGCCAGCGTTGACCAGGCGACACTGCATGGTGTTGGAGGCTGCAGCACAGCAAAAACCGCATCAAAGCAGGGCACTTGCACGGGTGCTGCAATGGTGCCATCCACAAGACTGCTGATGTGCCTGGTGGCACGCCGACAAGCAAGGCTGCTGTGTGTGATAGGCATACGTAAGGTAGGCACACTGCTGCAAATCCGTTCATGACAATGGCGCTGCTGCAAACATAGCTTGAGGCAGGCTGCCTGAATTTTGTGTTCACGCTCACCTGCATGCAAGTAGTAGACTGCTGCTGGCGCACCCCAGGCGTCGCCACCATCAGCCGCAGCTGTGCAGTTGGATTCCGGCCACCTGTCAGCCTCGCCTGGCAGCTGCATGCTGCATTGGCAGAGCCAGTTGGGGGTCACAATGGCCAGGCTGTAAAAGTCGGCTGCACACATGGCGCTGCAGCTGGCAATGGTGGCGGAGTCCAAAACTGCGGCCTGCAAGATGAATGCCATGCAAGGAAAAACGTTGCATATATGCAGTATACATTTGGGTTTGACACCTGCCTCAGGCACTAGCCAGCAAGGCATACCTTTGCTGATGTGGCAAGCGCAGATGCAGTGTGTGCTGTGGCAGCACAGTCAAGCACTTTCAGGTTCTGTACATCTGGCAAAAGGCTGTCTTAGCTGGGTGAACCACAATCAATGATGTCAAGTGTCAAGCTTTGCCAGGACACGTCAAGCCATTGCAGGCCACATCATGATGTTTATGACAAGCGGCTGCGCTCATAACTTGAGCCGACCTGGCCTGGGGTGCCAGTGTGGCTGTTGGGGCACACCGGAGAGCCGGGCATGCACCGAGAGGCAGCCAACCTCACCTTTGTGAAGTTCTCTGATCCTGTCATCCACCTGCTGCTGCTGGTGTTGAAGCAGCCAATGTAGGCGCCAAGGCTGATGCTGCTTGCATTGCTGTCAGTCCCTATGGGGTCTAGATCTGCTCGTGCTGCTTCAAGACTGCTGGCAGCATTGAACGCAGCAGCAACTCCTGAAGCTGATGTTACTGCCTCCTAGGCATCAGAACTTGGAGGTAAGTCATCAAGCAGAGGTGCTGACATCTGGTTGGTGGTGCCTTGGGCTGTGCTGTTGGGAGTGTGCGACAGCAGCACCAGTGCCACCAGCAGCCACACATACCTGCAAAGCAGCAGCAGAAATCCACACAGGTGCGCCTTAGAGCGCGTACTGTCGGAATCCTTTGAGTCGACAGCATCGCGCTCGTGCACACTGGTGTTAACGTTGACGCTTCTGGACGTGCGTTACTGGAGGCAGAACATAGCTTGTAAACTGTGCAGACACATGCTAGGCATCATCCAAAAGAATGTTTGACAATAGTTATAACCACATCGGCTCTTACTGCGAGCTACCCGGCATTTTCACGTCGTGGTCCGTGCTTTGGCGGCAACTTTGGACCGTTGCTGCCCGCACTGCTAGTCATAGGACCTATTCTGGGTGACTTTTGGTTATCAGAATAACTGTCAAACATATGAACCAAGCTAGCATACTTGGCAGGTAAGCTAGTTCGATCCCGCAAAGGCAACCCGTAGCCCTGCTGCACACACGAAAGTTCGTCAATCTTCAAATTTTCGACTATAACGCATCATGACACTGTAAGGCGCCAGATCTGATGACAATACATAACCTGCAGAAGCGCTGTTACTCTCTGCTGATCCAAAACGACCATGCGTGAAAGCAATTCAGCAACCATCACAATCAATGACAGACTGCATATGGCAGATCCCGCCTAGCAAAAGTGAGGAATGTAGCACTGCAACCGTAGCTGGGCACAATATTCCTTTGCTACAGCATCACCACAAATTGCAAGGCTGATCCAAGGAGAGCAGCGCAGGTTGCTTGCTTTGTTCTTAACAAAAGCTAGACACCATCCCCACATTGGTTACAGAAAGGCTCACGTTGCAGAGTGCAACGCAGCAAATGTAGCACTCGTATGGATGGAATGGGGTAATGCCACCATGGCTGGAATGTATCCATCAGAGCCCCGCATGCCTTCAGCCATCCTGATATGCTCTGTGTACACCGTGACACTGTGACAGTCACTACGGGCAGATCTCCGCTGCGTTGTGCTTCCCATTGAGACAGTGATAAGGTACAAGCTGTATAGTACATGTACACTAACATCAGCGCAGACTATGGACTCAACTCACGCAGCACAGATCACTGTGCTGGGCGCCTGGTGCAAGCACCACTCCTTCGCAGCACAGATCACTGTGCTGGGCGAAGGAGTGGTGCTTGCACCAGGCGCCCAGCACAGAAGCACAGTGAGCATGCACATGGCAGCATCCAGCACCTTGGATGCTGCCCTGTGCCACCTGTTCTACCGCATCATGCTGCTCATTCAAACCAAAGCATCAGCGCCATCGGCCCTTCGCCCCACAGGAGTCAAAGGCAGACATGAGCACCTGCTCTCCCGTGTGGGGGCTGACCAGTCGGGCAGGTCACTTGCACTGGGGTACGCGCAACAGGTATGAGCTGTGAGCTGCGTTAACTCTCTGTCTAACTCACACCACCCTAAGCAATGCGCCACACACCCAACGCACGCCATGCTGTAACAGCTGCGCTCAACAGCGCAAACTCTGTCAGGTGTGCATGATGCAGCTGCTGGCCAGCAGAGTGCCAAGGCATCGCCCAGCACCCAAAACAGACTCGATCAACCACTGATGATGTTGCAGCAGTGCCGTTGAACCAATATCCTGCAAATCCTTCAGATCTGCTGGCTACCACGCAAATGCAGCAAATGACATGAGGCAGGCGATATGCCCCTGCGCACATCGACAGCCCCAATGCCTAAGGAGAAGGTCCTAGCAACACTGCAACATCCCTCGCAGCCATGATTGCAGAGAGTATGCAAGACTTGCTGTGTGCGACGACTCATCATGACTCTACTTGCACTGCTTCAGTGCTCAGCACTTGCCAGAAAGCCCTCATTCCCACAAGGCACAGCTCAGCTTGTGCCAGCACTGCTGCCTGCTGCTGCTGATGCTGTGCCTGCCCACCCTGATGTGCCAGCTCCTGCCGCCGCCGCCGCCGCTGCTTCTGCTTCCTCTGCCTCTGCTTCCTCGGCTGCTGTCTGCCCCATGTACAGCTCCTGCAGCTTTGCCAGCGCCTCTTTCATCTGCTGCTGCGTGTCCTTCTGCAGCTCAGGCGGCACCTGGAGCAGCAAGGCAGGCGCACCACAATCCATGGGACATGCTCCAACCAGGGTGCTGAAGGATATCATGTTGCAGCTGGCATTGCAGGCTTCACCATGCGTCATCAGCCTGGCGCGCCGTGACAAGATACATCCCAACATTTCAACGGATCCCTGACGCAGCCCAGCCCACCAATCGTCATTGATTTGCAGGTGGAAGCTTCAAAACCCCGCTCAAGTGACACCACAAAGACAGCACAGCAGCAGCGCACCCTCACCTGCGCCTCGGAGTAAATGCGCCCCAGCTCTGCCAGCGCGGCAGCGCGCACCTTGGCCTGCGGCTTAGGCAGCCCCGGCTCGCGCAGCAGGCGCTTGCAGACCTGGTGCAGCGTGCGCTGGATGTCCAGCACGTTGGCCGCCCACATGGCTTGCAGCGCCAGGCCCATGCCCGCGAGCTCCATCTCGTGCCTGCCAGACGCGGCCAGGGTCGCAATCGCAATCACGCCGTCAACAAATCAAGCAGAGGCGCGCCTCCCAGCAACTCAACTGCACTCAACTGCACTCAACCGCCAAGCAACAGCTGACCACAGTGCCTGCTGCGCTAGGCCTGCCAGCTCCTGATGCCTGCAGAGGGTGCATTGTCATACCAGTGAGCAGCTGCCGCTGCCGCTGAAGGTGCAGCTGCAGTGCATGCGCGGTCCACGCAGAGCTGCCATTGACATGTGAGGCTCAGGTTTAGACATTGCTTTGCACCCCACAAACAACTGCAATACGACTGCAATACTTCTGCAGGAACTCTGAAGCGTCTGCAGGAACTTTGCACCCTGCGAACAACTGCAACACTTCTGCAGGAACTCACCGCTGCAGCATCATGCCTGCCAGCTGCACGCGCGCCACCTCCGGCAGCTGCTCCGCGTTGCCGTGCAACTCCTGCAGCGCTGCTGCATGCTGCTTCAACGCAGCGTCTGCGGCCTCCAGCTTGGCTTGGTGCTGCACCAGGTCGACTGCTGCCTTTGCTGCCTGCAGCTGAGACCTGCAAAGACGTCACATTCGTCAGTCAGCCACAGTGGTCAGCAGGCAGTTGCAGTCGCCAGGGCAAGGGGTGGCGTGTGCCACTGAGACACATACAGAAGACAGAAGAAGACACTTCCTTGCTGCTGCTGACAAGGGATGTCTTACACGAAGACGAGCCTTGCAGGGCAATGCTTCCAGTGCACGCTCACATAACACGTGTAACTACTCTCTCTCTCTCAAAACAACGCATGCTGTCACAGGGTGGCACAGGTCATTGTGCTTGCTGCGCGCATTCAAGGCAAGCATGCTGGGTTATGATCTGCAACAGCTCTCGCTCACTTGATGCTGTCTCCAGCGCGTTTCAGCTTGCTGAACCCTCCAAACAGTGGGTTGCTCTGGAAGATCTCTGCCTCTGTTTGGTAGACTCGGCCAACCGCCTGTGCCAGCACGACAGAGGCAGCGCAGCAGACAGCACACACACCAGGGCATCAGCACCACTGTGGGCAGTACGCAACTGCACATCAAGCCCAGTGTGCACAGCAGGCATCTGTTGCAATTTGAACGCAAGGTTTTGCTCACAACTGCTGCCTCCCAGACAGCCATTCAGGCAGAAACACAAGTTGCAGTACAGCACTCTAGCTGTGCTGTTGTGAGAAGCAAACCGGTGCTGCCAAGTCAGCCTGCATAGCTCGGACAGCCAGCATGAAGTGCCCCAAGTGCCATACTTCTGCAGTGGGCAGCCCCACCTGCAGCATCACGCTGCCGAAGCTTGCTGCAGCCAGCTGCTGCGCGTTGATGGCCTGCACCTCGCGGAAGGCCTCGGCCTCGCCCACACAGAAGGGCTGCAGGCGCGACTTGAGCTGCACCAGCAGCTTGGCGATGCGCGTCTCCTGCAGGCACCATCCAGCTGATGCGGTTGATGCCAGATGGGGGCGCATGCATGCCTGGCGGCAACGCCCTGAGTCTGGACAGCTTGCTGATTGCAGCCTACGCGAGATCGCTTTGCATGCGCATGGTGAAGCCATGACCGCCTGAACGCCACGTGGCTGGGCGAGGGCGCACCCATCCACAGTTGCTCACAGCGTGCGCAAGCCCCGTCCTGTGTGGAGGCCTCAGCGCTGATGTTGCTGCGCCACGCCTGCCCACCTGCATGAGGTTGATCTCCTTCTCTGAAAGCTCCCTGCCCTTGGATGTGGCTGCAGCAATGAGGAACTCACCCACGATAGGCTCAAATAGCTCACTGCCAAACAGCATGCCTGTGCGCAGAGCCGCCAAGCAGGGCAGGCGGAGGTGAGCGCGCAGCAATGCACAGCAAAATGGAAACAGGAATGTTACGATGTGCTGGAAGAGTGCGCGCATGCATACACAAGCATGCAGTTACAGCCAGTGTAAATGGGGAATCTCGAGTCCGCGCATGCGCAGTGATGTCTGCCAACAACCTGCCTGATTTTGTCACCAGATATCACATGTGGCAGCCCTCCAACTTTGCGTCAGCTGCGCACACATATCAACTTGGTAGCCCGTCCTGCTCCCTGCCTGGCTCAACGCACAGTCACCATATGCGCGAAACTTCCGCGCAGCCAGCACAAGCCAGCACTGCAGCTGCCAATGCACATGACAGCAGGAGCTGCAACAACACCCCTGCGTAAGCCGCTGCAGTCGCTGCACCAGGCTGCTCACCGAAGATCATGCTGGGGTCCACAAACTGCACGTCCAGGGCTGCTGCGCCGTGCTTGTCGTACTTGGCACGCAGCTCCGGGTTGCTGAGCACCTGGTAGGCCTCACCCAGCTGCTGGAAGCGCTGCGTGGCCTCCGGGTTGCCGGAGTTCTTGTCTGCAATGCCGCAAGTGGTCGGAGAGTGACACAGCGACGCGGTTGCGAGGGCAGCAGAGGCAGCATCCAAGGCAGCATAGTGTACGCGTATGCACGCCAGTTTTGGTAGGCTGGTGCACTCCGCTGCACCCAAGTGCTAGGCTGATTCAGGAAACTCCACAGAATGTTTGCCAGGACAGCCTGCGACCCCGCAACAAACCCCCACCCTGAAGCTGACGCCCTGTGCTGTGTCCACTCACCTGGATGCCACTTGCGGGCCAGGATGTAGTACTGGCGCTTCAGTGTTGCAGCATCAGCGTCACGCCCCACCTCCAGCAGCGCATAGTAGTCCACGCCAGGTGGGACGCCCAGCGCCTGCTGCGCTGCTGCCTCGTCATATGCCTGCAGCTCAGTCCCCGGTGGGTTCTCCCACTCATGCGAGTCCTGCAAAACATGGATGAACACGTATCAGCGCACCTGCGTACATGCTGCAGTGTGAGCTATGTGTCAATATTGACTGTTCCTCGAGTGTGACACGGGTGGTGATGTGTGGTAGTGGAGGGTCGACCGCTGCACAGGCAGGTGGCAGGTGCACAGCTGCCACCAGCTGCCACCAGCAGCTGTGGTTGCGCGCTGCGTTCCCATTGCATGCATGCACCTGACCGCAGCAATGCGCTGCGTGCAGAAAACTACCACACCACACCACACCACGCAAGACGCTGCTGCTGCTGCTGCTGCAGGTCCTTTGAGCTCGTCTGCCTACCTTGTTCCACACGCGCCCCTTCTTCTTCTCCTGCGTGGCTTCGCCCTGGTTGGCGATGCCGCGGCCGACCTGCACGGCGCCGCCTACCACGCCAGCCACAGGCAGCACCACAGCACCAGCAATGCCTGCAGCAGGGGCACAGCACGAGCAGGTTTGCACGGGCGCACACACTGTACGGCACATCCCGCTGGCAGCAACATGCATAAACATGCAGCTGCTTTTATTGCTTGTAGCAGGCTCAGCTAAGTACGTGCTGGTTTTGATTCACACTGCAAATAAGCACAGCTTGCTGGTTATACTTGTCATTGCCTGGCGGTGTGTAAGCTTTCGTTTGCTGCTGCTGCCGTGTGTATGAAGTTGGCAACAGCTACATGCAGGCAACTGCCTGCAGCTGCAGCTGTGCCTGCAAGAGGCATGTAGTTTCCGCATACCTAGGCCAAAGCTGTTGTCAAATGTCATCTACCAAAGCCCACTGCTGCAAAATACTGCTGCTGCTCACCAGTGGCGATGCCCTTGGCAAAGCCAGCTGCTCCCTCATGCTTGGCACCAACAATGGGTGCTGCCACTAGGCCAACCACCCCACTTGCAATACCAGCAGCAGCTGTAGCCAGGCCACTTCTGAATCCACCTGAAGGGTCATTAAAACAAGGGTGGGCAGTGCATGTCTTGCTGTTGCTGTGTGCACCGCCTGTATCAAGTATGCCAGAGGGAATTGGGCAGCTGCACAGCGCAACCTAGAGGAACATATTGCATTGTAAAAGAAGCAGTTGCACCACTTACCTGCAGCATCTTTTGGCCTGGTCTTGCGCACTGCTTCACGCCATTCACGTCTGAGGGCCTCCCTTGGGTCCTCGCCCTCTGCTTCCTTGTTTGGCACCTGCTCTTTTGTCTCAGGCGCGGGCTCAGCATCTGGCGCCGCATCAGCCATGGCAAAAGAAACGCGCTGTGCGTTAGATCGAACACAAAGTGATGGAACTTTTGTTGGTGCTTGACGAAAATATGCTGCGGTCAGGTTGGCGGTTCCAGTGACGCTAAGATAGCAAAACGACGTAATGTCAACCCTGGTGGCGCCCTCTTGCAGCGCAACAAGGCTTAAGAAGGTGCGTCAACACACCAAATCAACGTGTTGGAGTGACCTGTCAGTGTGAGAACAACAGGTGTGTCGAAGCCCTAACACTGCCTAGAGGTAATCCCAGGGCCATGTATTGCGTCTCATATCAGTGATTTGCTTGTGTAAAAATGAAGAGCTTTGCTTTCTCTCGACCTTGCCCACCGTCGACAGGCGGTCCTCAGCAGAGCCTCCTCAGCATCTCCAAGTCACTCTCTTGCCGCGCGAGGCAGTCTTGAGTTGAATTTGGTGCGTAGCAGCTGCCGCTTGTGGCCTGCCGAGACAGCGGCAGGGCTTCTGCTGTTGCAAGCTCTGCTGTCTGCTGCTGACACAACATTGCGGTGTTTGCTTGCATCTGTGCAGGCTGTGTCTCCAGCTGAAAGCTGCTGTCTTCCCGCTTCCTTATGATATATCTTGTTGCACAAGCAAGCAGGTAGCCGGAGCACGCACTCAGTCTGACATGCATCCAACCTTGCTCCAGCAGCAACAGCAGAGGCAAGCCATGGGCCACAGAGGCCGACTAGCAAGAGCCTTGTACTGCTCAGCATCACGGCAACTCGCAGCTCAAGGCCTACCATTTGGGTCGGGCAGCAGAGCAGCACCTGCTGCAGCTGCTTCACTGGTGCGGCCAAGTGCAGGGGCTGCCACTGCAGCCCTTCAAGACGCTTTCAGCAGCTGCTGCAGCTTCAGCAGCAGCAGCAGGCGGCGTCCTGGGCGCATTGGTGCCTACTACAGCAGTGATGCGCCAATGCAAGCACCACCTAATGCTTACAGCAGCAATGGCGCCGCGGCAGGGCCAACATCAGCGCAGGTGGCAGCCGCTGTGTATGACAACGGTGATGCTGCAGCAACGCCAACACCTGCGGCAGTACAGCAGGCACCTGGTCAAGCACCAAACGCACCAGTGCAGTCGGGGCCACTGTCACACGTGCAGACGCCGGGCATGCAGTTGCCTGCGCAAGTGCAGCTGCAGGGAGCTCCAGGCCAGCCAGCACCAGGGCAGCCAGGGCGGTTGCAGCCGCAACCACAGCAGGGAATGCTGATTCAGCCAGGGCAGATGCAGCCAGCACCACAGCAGGGAATGTCAAGTCAGCCAGGGCAGATGCAGCCAGGGCACATGTCATACATCCAACAGCCTCCTCTGTACCAGCAGGGGGCACCAGTGCAGTTTGCAGGGCAGCAGCAGCCAATGCAAACGCCGGCGGGGCAGCAGCAGGGCGTGCCAATGCAGGCAACGCAGCCAGGGCAGCAACCAGCACAAATGCAGGCAGCGCCAGTCCAGGCAGGGTACATGCAGCCCGCTGCAGCAGCACCCCTGGCACCCCCGATGGGACAAGTGCCTCCACCTGTCACGCAGCCTGCTGCCATGGGGCAGATGCCAGCAGCAGGGCAAGCATTCACGCCGGCACCCCCTGCTGCAGCTCAAGCACCCCCAGCAGCAGCAGCAGCAGCAGCAGCAGCAGTAGTACCAGAGACTGACTTTGAAGAGGGGTGGGTGAACTGCGTGGGCCTGACGGGTGTGGTGCTGCATGGGCCGTTCCTGCAGCAGTTTGGCAACACCGGCAAAGTCAAGGCCAGCATGGTGCTGGGGCTGGTGGCACGTGCCACTGGGGACCCGATGGCAGACACCCCCCGCCCAGTTCTGGTGAGTGCAGTACCAGCCCTGACAACTGCCAGTTTGGGTGTGCATGTTATCTTTTAACGTGAGTACAGTGCTGAACCAAGACGTGAGCTTCCATGCGTTGAACTTCCACCTACACTTCCCACTGCTGATGTTACTGTGCCGCACCATTTGTCTCGCTGCAGGTGGAGGCTTGGGGCGAGCGTGCGCAGATGCTGGCGCAGCAGGTGCAGACAGGCGCACTGGTGTTCCTGCAGGGCCACCTGTCCCTGGACCTGCGGCCGCAGGAGCGCAGCCCCACTCATGGGCCAGCCCTGGTCGTCGAGGCAGACTCCTGGGAGCTGGTTACAGCCACCACTGTGCCGAATGGCAGAGCTCTGTGCACATACAAGGGTGGGTGTCAGGCTCTGACCATGTGCAGCATTACTTGTTTGTTGTGTGGGGCAGCAGGGCACGTAACTATGCTGCCTATGCACGCTGCGATGGCTGGCACTTGCGTACGCAACCCCACATCGGCTTGCAACCATGCCAGGGTGCGAGTACCTGCAGATGTGCCTGCCTCGCTGATGTGTCACTGCTGCTGCTGCTGGCGTTACTTTAGGTGAGTACGACGGTGTGCTGAGGATGCTTGGAGGAGGCGGAGGGGGCGCAGGTGGGTCTGGAGCCTATGCCCAGAGCTCATACGGGGGACAACAGCAGCAGGGGTATCAGAAGCCCGGCATCGACAGGGCCCAGGCGATGCAGATGTTCCTGCAAGGCGCAAACGTGTTCGACATGGCCAGGTCGCTCGACTGCCGCCCTGGAGATGTGTTTGAGGTGCTTGTGGATGCAGCAGAGGCGCAAGGTGCAGGGAGCCCGGCATGGGCGCCGCTGCTGAGCTTCGCCAGGCTTGCTCCACCTGCCAAGGCTGTGGCATACTACAATGCAGTGATGCAGGCGGTGCACCAGAACAGGGAGCTGCCGACAAAGGATGGGCGTGTGCGAATGACGCCCGTGCGGGAATTTTTGCTGTCCCCGCAGTGCCAGCTGGCTCAGGAGCTGCGGCAGCAGGAGGCTGGGAAGATGGGGGTCAACAAGACATACGAGCAGGTTCGGCTGCTGCTGGCAATGCTGCGTGCAGGAGTGCGCCTGTAGGCTGCTGATAGCTGCAATGCCGTTTGCCAGGAGTTGAAGCAGCGCAGGCGGCGCTGAGGTGCCTTGTGCTTCAGGCATGTGCATTTGGAAATCCAACATCGCGCCTGAGATGCGGGCAGGTGCTATGCAGCGTGGCGCTGGCACTGCACAGCGCCACACATCAGCCATGGCTAGTGCTGCCGGCACACACGTTGAGAGAGGCGTGCTTCAAGTTGAGCGTGTTGTGTTCAGTTTGCATGGGTAATGAGCAACGGTGCATCTATTTCGCTCGGATGTGTAAGTAAGCCTGCAAGTAGATGACAGCGCTTGCAGCGTGACGACGTGAGGTTATGCATTGCTTTCTTCAGTTCCTGGACCATGTCTGGTCCATGCACAGCACTGTGTGGCGCAGCACAAAGGGTTTACAATGTGCCTTGTGGAGTAGCAGTGCATGCGTATGGTGTATGTCCTTATTGCGCAATAAGTGCATGCAGGCACCGCCGATGGTGTGCCACCTCCGCTGCACCCAGCTGCTTGTGATGATGCACTGCAGGTCGGCAGCAGTGCTTGCCAGGGCACGCCTAAGAGCGATGACCTCTTGACCTTGACAAAGCAAAACCCATACATGTCTGTGCATCTGTCAGACAGCACTCTTTTGAACTTGCACGGCAGTGACTGAAGTACCAGAACGACATTCACTATGGCACGCCATGCATGCGCAATGCACACAGGTGTAGTTTTGTCATGCCTCTTGCTGTGCTGCTGATTGAATGCTTGCACGTGCACACAGCTTGCTCTCTTCTGCTGGCTTGTAATCGTTTCATCATCATCATATTACCCATTCAAGCCATAGCATCAGCGCCATCTGCTGGCGTGTAATCGTTGTTTGTTGATGCTATGGCTTGAAAGGGTAATATGATGATGATGTTGATTAGATTGTTTTTTGTTTGACTCCGGAGGATCCTGTCTGTTGTTTGTGTCATTACCTGATTAGGAGCCATAATAGTGTTCTAAATGTCTCCATTTTAAGCTCACCTGGAAGTTTGCCATCGGCAACGCATGCATCTGAGCTATAGTAACTTCTGAGCGGCAAGCCTTGCCAACGGTTGGGTGTGGCTAGCACCAGCTCGCTGCAGCTGGTGGGGTGGGGCTAGCACAAGCTGCAGCCCACCTCGTGCTGGGCTTATCTGCTGAACTTCTGTTTGCTCCAGGTTAATTTTAGGGCCACTGAATGTCGAGTGCGCACACATGCGTGCATCATGAGCAGCCTGCCAAGGCATCCATCTTATACGCTTCTTGGGACGTGGCAGGTTGGTGCCCCTCAACCTCCCGGCTTGCATCTGGTGCTCACTATGTGTCAACTGCACGCCCGGTAACATTGGTGCACGCAAAGAGACAAGTGCCGAGCTGGACTCCAGCTGGAGACAGGGCTAGCCGGCAGCCAGCATACTATAGCTGGCTGCAGAAACATGTGCATCATGCACATGTTTCTGCAGCCATCTACAAGGTGATGATGCTGATGTTGATTTGTGCAGTTGGGCCATGCTCTGCCTCCTTCCGATCGGAATCGCTCGCAACCGTGTGACATGCTGTGGCAGCACAACTCTTGTTTAGATCAGGTGTTCAACACCTGTGAGTCATCAGTGCACGTGATCAGCTTCATGTTAACCTGACTGATACATGTGTTTGACTCCAGTAAAGTGTTCAGGACCGCTGGCTGCTGTTGCACGTACGCCAACTACAGCAGCTGGACCTGCTGAGCAGGTGTGTTGCGACTCATCTGTCGCGACATTCGCCAGTGTGCGATGCGTACTGACAATGCGCAGCTGCTGCGCTGCCGGCAATTTCACAATGCACCAAACTGGTGCAAACCGCTGCAAGCACGTACATATGTCATGGGCCGCAGCGCTTGCGCACAACAGTGTTCACCCAGCAGGCGTATCGCTCATTGACAACTGGGAGTGTTGCCCGCAACCCATCCGTCACCACTGTCCCTCACCAAGTCACGGTGTGACTGTGTGCCCTGAACATTGGCACGCGGTTCAGCGACCCAGTCGCCGAATAATACTGCAGCTATGTGCGTAGCTGCCCCAGTTCACCATGACGCGCTGTTCTGCCTGGACTTGCAGCACTCCACGTGCGCTGCTGCAACACTCGTCACTACCTGAAGCCAGGCTTGGCCGTTGCCTGTGCCATTCACTTGGGCATGCTGTTCTGGCTGGGCCCGCAGCGCTCCACCATCACGTCATACAGCTGCCTGCCGTTGAAGATGACGGGGAAGAAGTGGATCTGGCCCTCGGGCTTGGTCTGAGTCTCCTACAGCACATGCAGGCAAACAGTTGATGTTGAGATGTTGTCATTTGCCGTACTCGCAACACCAGCACCATGGCACCTGACACCTCAAACTGGAAGGTCAGGTTGTAGTCACTCGCAACTAGTAACTGCTCAGACTTCCTGATGTAGTAAGCTTCCTGCAAGTTAAAAACTCTGATGTGAACTTCACACCTTGAAGTACACCAGAATGGGGAAGCCAGGCCACCACAGCTCCCAGTTGACAAAGGTGTCGTACCGCCAGCGGTTGCGGCCGCCAACGAATGCATTCTCAGTCTGCTCCTCCTCCTTGCCTGCAATGACCACCTCCAAGGAATCGTCATCAAACACAAACCTGCATGCAGATGAACACATACAAGACATCAGTGCTGGATAACATAAATACGCGTCTGACTTTCATCTGCTCATTGCCTGCATTGACGTCCTTCAAGGAGGGTCATCAGACACGCTCCTGTGCAGCACAGTGCACTACATCACAAAGGAACAGTCAGGTAAAGCCACATTGAGTTGTTGCAGATCGCCATACCATGCTCCTTGCTTCGGCGCGCAGCATGGGCCTTGCTAAGTGAAGCACTGCGCAGCCACAAAACGCTGTGCTGCACAACGGCCACAGCTGTTTCCAGTTGGGGTCCTTCAGCCCCTGATGTGGGCTTGCTGAACACGCCCTCACTATGGCACCTGTACGGACGTGCTCCAACCCCGCAGGCCTTGCGCTGCAGGCCCAACTATGGTATTCTACCTTATGCACACAGTGACTATGTTGGTGACCGACTTCCATTCTGGTTGCTCGCAGGCCAAGCCAGCTACACTGCAACTGCAAGTGCTCACTTGACACGTGTGGACTGGAATGCCAGGAAAGCGCCCAGGACCCCTGCGAGCAGCGCCAGCGGAGTCACGCCCTCGTATGCCGACAGTCCGCTGATGGCCAGCAGGCCGAGCGGCACGTTGAGGGAGGGCTCTGGCACCACTGTTGCACGCTTGGGCGGCGCAGCCTTGCTGCTGGTGGTCTTTTTCTTGTTGCCCCACAGCTGCAGACCAGATCGTAAAGGGCACAACCACCACACGCGCCTTGCTGAGCACCCAGGTGACAGCCGTGAGCGGTACGCAGTGCCGCGCCGCAGCAGCAGTACCCGCATGTACTTGCTGCTGGAGATGGATGGTACAAGCAGCACTACAAATTGTGCAATGATTTTCAGCTGCATTACATGCTACAGCTCATGCTACATAATTTTATACTCGGAACGGACTTGTTTCCTGAGCTAGCAGGTGTATGTATGAAGCCAGGGTTGGACCAGGTGTGTGGGTGTGAGTTGAAGGTCACTCACCGCTTGCACTCTGCATGCCCGGCGTGCTGCAAAAGCAGGCTTCACAACGGCCATTGGCTGGGCAACTGACAGACGCCCTGCTGGGAGATCAGACACACGTACACCTCAGAATGCACGGTGACATACATACGTTGGTGCTTGCCTGCTGTGCTCGTCGATGCTCGGGCCCTCTCACCAGCGCATTGACGAGAGGCGATCGACTGCATTTTAGTCCAACAAAAGCGTTTTTTGTGGAGACCCCGCTTCAGCACAAATTAGTCAGAGACAGCAGCAGGGCAGTGACCTGCTGTGATCCACCTCTGCAGCCTTTCAGCAACAACTGTGAAGCGGCCGGAAAAAACACCTTGTTTGCAGTGTTTACCGTGTCTGACAGCTTTGTCACCCTGCTGTGGTCCTCAGCAATGCTTTACCGGCCCTGTGCTCAACCACTACAACTGACAAAGCCCTGCACCCCAGGACAAGCCGGCCTGCAGCATGATCAGTACTTCAATGCTGTGCCTCAGGTGTAACGCTCTTGCCCCTTCACGTTGGCAGCATCACCCCTACAATACCATCAAGCACTTGCGCCCCACAAAGCGGGCATGCTTCAGCCTGCTCCCCTGCTGTCAGCTGCTTGCAGCAGTCGTTGCACACTGCCAAGTGCTTGCAGGGCAGCAGCACAGCACTGCGCGGCTGCTGCAGGCACAGCAGGCAGTGATTGAGCTTGTGGTGCAGCTGTTGCAGCTCTGCCAGCTGCTGGAACACTACAACAGCTTTGCAGACAGCTGCAGCATCATGCTGTGCTTGGTGCTGTGCTTCGTTCTGTGTGCCGTGCCAGAGGGTGTGTGGGCTGTGGCCGCTGTCGCCGCTTGCATGGTCCTCACCCACAAAGCTGCTGTGTAGCGCTGCATCTGCAGCGTTTGCTGGTGTCTGTGAGCTGTACCGCGCCGCAGGCACTCCTGGCGTGCTGTGTGCTGCTGCTGCGGCAGCTGGAGGTATGCTGTTGGTTGGGGCTGCTGCTGCTGCTGCTGCTGCTGCTGCTGCTGCTGGTGGTGGTGGTGGTCGTGGTGGTGGCGGCGCTGCTGCATATATGGGGCACGGCGCTGCCAGCAGCCGCTGCATTGGCAGTGGAGGGTAGCCTGGCGGGGGATGCCACATCGCAAAGGGTGGCGGCACTGGCAGCGGCGGCATGGTACCTGGCAGCAGTCCTGTAATGCCAGCCGGCTGCATGAATGGCGGCAGTGGAGACAGCAGCAGCGGTGCATGCGCTGCTGCTGCAGCTGCCGCTGCTGCTGCTGCTGGGGTGGTGCTGTTAAGGTTGAGGTTGTGCGGTGCCTCTTGGTGGTCCAGTTGTGCAACCCTGCTGTCAACATTGCTGGGGCAAGTGGTGCTGTTGCTGCTGTTGTAGGCAGGCCGCGGGGTGGGAGCTGCTGATGGGCCTACCATTGGTGGTGGGAACACAAGCGGAGATGCTGCTGCTGCTGCTGCTGCTGGTAGAGGCTGAACTCCAGCATTCTGAGAGGCACCACAAGCACGAGGCACCACAAGCAGCAGGAGAGCCAGATTGTAAGGCAACAAATGTTAATCCATTTGTGCCTATTCAACAGGCAACAAGTTGTTGTCATGGCTGACGCGCACCCAATTACAACAAGATATGCCTAAGTCAGCATAGGCGATACTGCTGATGAGTGCGGGCTGTTACTGCTGGTTTGGGGTCACCTGCGACATGCAGCTGAGCTTTCTACAAACAGCTGCATGCAACCACACTTGAGTCTTGCCCACCCATTTTTGCGCCTTCCACGCACAGCAGTTGCGGCTCAAGTGCCTACACCAGTAGCGCACTGCTAGCTTGCAGCTGGCTGTTCTGCCCAAATATGTAATCCTGGACTCACCTGCTGCTGGTGCTGGTGCTGGTGCTGCTGCTGCTGCTGCTGCTGCTGCTGCTGTTGATGCTGCATGTCGCCCTGCCCCACATGATTAAGCTCCAGCAGTGAGCCGCCGTCTGCCGCTGCCGCTTGCTGCTCTTCCGGCTGACACACCCATGTGCCGTCAGCACCACCTGCAAGGGCATCAGCGCCAGCGCCTTCAGCAAAGCCAGCAATTGCGGCAGTGCTGGTTGCAGGTGAAGGAGCGCGCGGCGATGGCGCCTCAAGCAGCATGCTTGGCGTGGTAGCTGCTGCTGCTGCCGCAGCTGCAGCTGCTGGTGGTGCTGGTGCAGTCGCAGGGGAGGCTATGCTGGCAGCAGCTGCTGCAACGGCTGCTGCCGCTGCCTGCCACTCTCCGTTGTTGCACCTGCTGCTGCCGCTGCTGCTGCTGCTGGTGTGCCAGCCAACCGGGCTAAGTGTAGCAGCAAGGTTGAGGCGCATGCTGCTTGCGGCAGCATCTGCAGCGCGCCCAATGTCTGTGGCAGCTGCTGCCGGTGCTGCTGCACCTGTTCTGCTGCCACTGCTGCCACTGCTGTTGCTGCTGCTGCTGCTGCTGCTGCTGCTGCTGCTGTGCCTTGGTGGGCGCGCAGTCTCCTGCCTGCCTGTGCCTGCTGCCACCGAGGTGCCAGCAGGCTGCTGCTGCTGCTGCTGTGTGCTAGGGGTGCGCTTGGGCCGCATGATGACTGCTCTGTCTCCAACATACAGCTCCTCGTGGGCATAGTCTGCCATGACCTGGTGCAGTTTGGGGCCAAGGAGCCGAGGATGCAGCAAGGGGTGAGTGGTCGGAGCCCAGAAAAGGACAAGCAATCCATTCTGCAGAACTGCACGAGGTGCCTCGTCCAAGGTATGCATTTTGTAACCCGATTGCATGCCATAAGGTGCCCAAACAAGCGGCAAGGCACATGCAACATGATGTGCAGTGTAGTACAGGACTGGATGAATACAAGCTTACTTGTTGTACAGCATCTGCGCTGTGGAAGTTGACAAAGGCAATGCCGTTGCTGTAATATGGCGTTGGCAGAATCTGCACACTGCTGACACCATAGTCTGTAAACAGCTCCTCCAGCTCATCTGCTGTTGTATGCTTTGGTATGCCACGCAGGTAGACCCCGGGCTCTGCATGCTGGTGGTCCTGCTGCTGTGTGTGGGGGTGTTGCTGGCTGCTGGAACGGCTGCTACCGCCATCCCAGCTGCTTGGACGGTGCCTGCCTACCCGGTTCAGCATGATACTAGTAACAAAACGCAGATCAGCGCTACCGAGACATGTCTGGCATTCACGTCGGCGCAGCAGGACTGCTGTTGCACCTAATCGGGCTGACTTGATCGTACAATCTAGGCAGCCTGAACACACCCAAGCGTAATCAAACCCACATTATCAGGAAGCAAGAGGCATCACACTGGCAGTGGGGCTCACAGCTACGTCTCGGCGCCCACAAGACCTGGTGGTTCGCAGCTAGGGTTTCTCGTATCGTACACGCACTTCTCGGGCGTGCTGAAACCATCTGAATGATCAATTTGCTCTCGTAGGAGGGTTTTGATGATTCAGCAGCTCAGCATTGAGCACGACGGAAGCAGCAACAGCAACAGCAGCAGCAGCAGCAATAGCAGCAGCATGTTGAAGAGCTCAAGCATGTTTTTCCTGAATCGCGTGTAACTTTTGTTGGTAACCTGTCTGTTGAATGCCAGGAGGCTGCAAGGCTCTGAGCCATGCGTGTACTTGTTCTTGGTGAGGATTGAAGAGCAGCAGCTTTCCACCAGCACACATTCCTGACCTGCCTTTACCTGCAACATCAGATTGCTGCTTCAACTTGTGCTCCCATGCTTGCAGTTGGCAGCGGCTGCAATGGCAGCAGCAACAGCTGATGCCTGGTGTGCGGTGTTGCGTGCACAGGTGCCGGCCAGGATGTGGGCAAGAGCTGTGTGGTGGTGCGATTCGGCGGCAAGACATTCATGTTTGACTGTGGCATGCACCTGGGCTATCAAGACGAGCGCAGGCAGGTGTCATGCAGCTGCTGCAAAGTGTGCAGTGACGCGTGTTGGTGCCAACAGTCCAGCCTGCGCTTTCTGGAGCTGCTGCTGTGTGCCCTGCTGTGGGTGTAATGAGCCAATCTTGCCAGCAAGCATGCAGTGCATGCAGCAGCAGCAGCAGCAGCAGCAGCAGCTGCTGTGAAGCCTGCACCGGTCGCACCAGCTTAACCATGCAGCCAAAGCAAATCCATTTTCACGTCGAGATACAAGTAAACAAATGCACCTCATGTTGATACATACATGCAAGGTGTTTGGCAGGTGTACAAGGGTCGCTTGCAGCAGCAGGCGTTGGGTTCCCCGGGCTACATGACTTGCTTGCCGCAGCAAGTGTGCTCTACCGGCTGGCGTGTCTGTCTCTCCAACTGCTGCATCACATAACTAAGTGCTGCGCTTGCTGCGACACCATCCCCATCCGCCGAGAGGCAGCGCCACAACTCACCCTGCGCCCTCCTTGTGTGGCGCTGAGTGCTGCAGGTTCCCTGACTTCAGCTTGCTGTCACCCTCGGGCGGCTTCACGTCTGTCATCGATGCTGTGTTCATCAGCCACTTCCACCTGGACCATGTCGGAGCCCTGCCGTACTTCACCGAGGTACGGTGTACACACAACCGCAACTGTGTAAAAATATACACTGTGTCCTCATGCATTCATGCTGTCTTCATTAGCCGCTTTCACTTGCAGTAGGGCAGGCAGTTATCAGGGAGATGGGGTAGCCTGCTTGCATCCATGCTTGCATGTTTCTCGGTTGCTGCCCATGGCTGTGCCTGGCAGGGCCCCCGCTGCACAGGCGCCCTTCTGCTGCCTGCTGATGCTGTGCCGGCGTTGATGGCCTTGCAGCAACTGCCAAGTTGACACTGGCACCGCTGCTGCTGCTGCTGCTGCTGCTGCTGCTGCTGCTGTTGCCTGCAGGTGTGTGGTTACCATGGCCCGGTGTACATGACCCACCCGACTCGCGCCATTGCGCCCCTCATGCTGGAGGACTACCACAAGTGAGCGATGCCTTAACGGGAGCTGCAGCGCCCAGCACTGTGTCAGCCAGTCAAGCACAGTCCACGGCAGCAGCCCGACACTGTTCAAGTAGGCAGCACCCAATTGTGTTTGCACTGCGGCTGTGCTGGCAGAAGCAATGGACACGGGGCGTCGTTGGTAGCAGTTACAATGTTCTGTTCTTAGCGTCGCCTCTGAAAGTCCTTGTCTCAGACTGCTGTTCACATGCTGCTGCTGTGTTTGCGCCTCGTTGTGGCTGTTGCGCAGGGTGTTGCTGAACCGCCCGGGCAGCGGCCCCGTGTTCGCGCGGCAGCACATTGGCGCGTGCATGGCCAAGGCGCAGCTGATGGACCTGCAGGAGACGCTGCAGGTGTGGCTGACTGTGCAGCAGCATCGAAAAGGCTTCAATTGCTGTTCATTGTTGCCAGTTGCCGGTCGGGGGGGTGGCGCTTGTGCCCGCCCAACACCAGCTGGAGCGGCAGCGCACTTCAGCCACGTCACCACAGAATCGACCAAGCACGTGCCAGGTCCTTCATTTAGTGCCGGATGGCAGTGGCATGCAGCAGCACTGCTCAACAGGGCGAGGTGTCGGCGCTCTTCGCCGCTTGTTGCCGCTTGCGTCTCCTCCAAGCACGCCTGCCTGCCGCATTGCGCCTGCCAGCTGAAGCCTGTGTTGCTTGCTGCGCGTGTCCTGGCTGCGCAGGTGTGTGAGGATTGTGAGGTGACCGCCTACAGCGCAGGACATGTGCTGGGTGCTGCAATACTGCACCTGCGCGTGGGTGGCGAGAGCGTTGTGTACACAGGTATGATGGTACCCAAGCCCAGCACATGCCCCCGCGCGCCTGCTGCGTCGAGCCGTACTGCCTATCACCTCCTGCGCCACGCTTGCCCACCCCATGTCCAGCCCTAAACCTGAGCGCCCAAAAAAACTGGAAACCTGAAGCCTAAAAACCCCTGAACCGCAGGCGACTTCAACACGGTGCCGGACCGCCACCTCGCTGGGGCCTGCGTGGGGTGGCTGCGGCCAGACCTGCTCATCTGCGAGTCCACCTATGCCACCAGCGTGCGCGAGAGCAAGGTGGCTCGGGAGGGCAGCATGATGGCAGCGGTGAGGGCCGTGCGCGTTCATTGTACCCCACTAATGCTCGGCTGGATCTGCGTAGTAGCCAATTTTCTCAGTGCACACTCCCTCAAGGCGGTCAGGGAGGGCGATTGGCATGGGGCAAGAGCGCTGCAGCCCACTGTGGGCACTTTCACACTGCAGCTGCCTGACTGCTTGGCTGATCTCTGTCATGTAAGCTGTCCAATGTGCCTGACAGTCTGCAAGCTGCCGACCTGGCCTGGTGCACAGGCAAGGTGTTGACACAACCTTGGAGAGTTCATGTCTGCTGCTCTTGACTGTGAAAGCACGTCTACCCCTGCTCTGCCTGCTTGACGGCATGGAAACAAAACAGCAGCATGCCTTTTGTCTGCACCCCAACAACACTGCGTTTTGCAGGTGCACCAGGCTGTGGCTTCAGGGGGCAAGGTGCTCATCCCTGTGTTTGCAGTCGGGCGTGCGCAGGAGCTGCTGCTGCTGCTGGACGAGTTTTGGGAGCGGACGCAGCTGCAGGTCTTTCGAGGGGCGGCTGAGGCCTGGCATTCAACTTGCGCCTGCACAGCACAGCGCAGCTTCATTTCCACACATAGGTGCACGTACAGAACTGTTGATGTCTTTGCCAGCGGTTCCAGCCTGCTGCTGCTGCTGCTGCCTCATCACCCCAATGTGCCCCTTCATGTCAGTGCGTCACTGGCTGATCCAGCCTACATGCTCAACGCCCGCTGCCACCCAACGCTGCTGCACACCTCAGCCTCCTGCTGTTGCTGCGCTGGTTGCCGCTGCTGCGCCTGCTGCTGCTGTCGCGTCCAGGTCCCCATCTACTTCAGCGCGCCGATGGCGGTGCGCGCCAACCAGTACTACCGCCTGCTGCTCAACTGGGCCAGCGGGCGCGTCAAGCAGGGCCCGCCGGGCCGCCGCGCGGCGGGCTTCGGCTTCAGCAGGGTGCTGCCCTGGCAGCCTGAGCTGCTGCACCAGCCGGTGAGGTTGGCAGGCTGTCTGGCCGTTGCGCTGCCGTGAGCTTGCAACGCTGCATCGACGCTGACTAGTGCGCCGGGGCACCTGGCGCGTGCATGCAGACCTGAGCCGAGGGCTGCGCTCTGCCGGGGCGGCCGTCAAGCAAGCTTGCAGCTACTTGTTGCACTCCAGCGACTGGTGGCTGAGCCTGCTGCTGCTCCTGCTGCTGCCCCCGGTCCTCGCTCTTGCTGTCCTGCCAGGGCCCGTGTGTCCTGTTTGCCACCCCCGGCATGCTGCAGGGCGGCACCAGCCTCGAGGTGTTCAAGGCGTGGGCCCCCGACCCCAAGAACCTGGTGCTGCTGCCCAGCTACCAGGTGACAACAGCGTACCACAGCAGCATGCCAGCATTCCGTGCCGCAGACGGCTTGATGCCCTTGTGAGACCCGCCTGAAGTTGTTGCGGCTACACCGTTGGGTGCTGCACAGAGCTGCAGCACAGACAGCAAATTGCTGGGGCGGTGTGCGCTGCTACTCTGGTGCTGCTGGCTAGCTGTCGCGTGATCGGATGCTTCTGTGCATTGTCAGTGCCAGCCCCTGAGTTGGGCAACCCGCCTGCGCAGCGCGTGAGGCGCCGAACGTGCATTGCTTTGGTGGGCAGCAGGCCTGGCAGTCACTGGTGGGGCGGGGCTTGCTGCTGTGCAGGTTGCCGGCACGCTGGGCCGGCGGCTGATGCTGGGCCAGCGCAAGGGGCTGCTGGTGGACAAGGCGACCATAGACGTGAACTGCAAGGTAAGGAGGGGCTTGCCGGCCTGCCACATCAGGCGCTGTACGTTTGTGCACGCGTGTTGGTGACGCCAGCTTGGTGATTGCCAGCAGGATTGGGTATCGCAGCCAGACAAGGCTGCATGTGAAATGCAAGGTGGGCTGTCATGCGTGGCCGTGCAGATGCACAAGTCGCCGCTCTGCCGGTGCGTGCCCTTGCAGTGCTCATGCAAACATTGGCGGCAAGCACGCGCTCTCATGTGGTTTGGCCCTGACGGTGGCCCATGCAGTGACAAGACAAGGCAGAACAGGCAGTAACAAGACAAGGCAGAACAGGCAGTGACAAGCCAAGGCAGAACAGGCAGTTACAAGGCACAACAGATGACTGTGCTTGTCCACCTGTCGTATCTGGTGGTGGTCTTCCCAGTGGGGTGTGTTCTGGAGCTATGACAGTTCCCATCACCAAGCAACTTGCTGGCTGCCGCCTGCTTGCTGTACTGCAGGTGTTCTATGCGACCGTCAGTGCACATGCAGACGCGAAGGGCATCCTGCAGCTGGTGCAGCAGGTGGCCCCTGCAGCAGCGCTGCTGGTGCATGGCGAACCAGACAAGATGGCCTTCATGTCGAACAAGATACATAGCAGCTTGGGCATCAAGTGCTTCATGCCAGCCATTGGAGACGAGGTGGAGGTCAGCAGCAGCGGCTGCACACCTGTCCAAACGTCTGCGCAGCTGCTGCGCAAGCTGCCCATGACCGTGCAGCAGCTGCTGCGCGCTAGCGAAGGTGGCGGCAGCGTGGCGCAAGGGGCAGCAGCAGGCGGCGATGAGCAGGCAGTGTCAGCAGGTGCTGCTGCTGCTGGCTGGATGCAGCAGGGAGATGTGGGCCAGTTGGTGCAAGCAGCGATGAAGCTCGCAGGACTCAACACAGCTGCTGCAGCAGCTGGTGGCGGTAGTGCCGGCAGCAACGCTCAGCAGCAGCAGCAGCAGCAGCAGCAGCAGCAGCAGCAGTTGCCTGTGTCTGCTGCTGCGCGCGCTGCTCAGCTGGCTCCTTGGCTGGAGCTGCTTGCTGCTGCAGCGCATGAGGTGCAGGTGTGCTCCGCTGATGTGCAGCAGCAGCAGCAGCAGCAGCAGCAGCAGCAAGCCATTGCACAGCAGCAGCAGCAGCAGCAGTCAGTGGTGCCAATGAACAGCGCAGGCATGGGGATTCATCTGCAGCACCAGCAGCAGCAGCAGCTGCCAGCAGCCACGCTAGCGCCAGACGGCTTGACAGTAGCCACGCTGTCACGGCAGCTGCACCAGCAGCTGGCGCTGGAGTCCCAGAGCTGCATCTTGAACGGCGTGCTTGTGGTGCGCCACCTGCCTCCCCAAGCACCCGCGGCGCAGCAGCTGGTGCACAGCATGCAGCTGCTGCCCGCACAGGAGGCAGCAGCAGCGCTGGGCATACCACATCACACAGTGCGGTTGAGGTGTAGGTTGAAGCTGCCCGCAGCCTGTTGGGACGCGAGCGCAGTGCAGCAGTGGCTGAGAAACAGGGAGAGGCGTGGCGAAACGGGGCAACAGGAGCCACCAGTTGAGCGGCAGCAGCGGGCAGATGGTGCTGCTGCATTAGGGTTTGTGGCTGCTGTGCTTAGTACGGGTCTGATGCTGTCCGTTGCACAGCAGGTGCAGCTGCAGGCGCTCTCTGCTGTGCAGTTACGGTCCATTAGCATAGCCGTGATGGACAGCCAGCCGCATACCATGGCGTGCAGCTGGCTGCTGCATGATGACGCGCTTGCGCAGCAGTGCGTTTCATTGATTGAGCTTGCTGCAGAAGCCATGGCAGCGTTGTAACTTTGGACACTTGCAAACTGTATCACTGAATGATGCTGCAGCAGTACATGCATGTGGGCAAGCATTATGGTTTGCACCTTGGTTAGCAGGCTTTGGAGGCGAGTTCCTTGTTCAACAAATACAAAGTTACCACAGTTTGGATCATCATCATCATCATATTACCCATTCAAGCCATAGCATCAGCGCCATCAGCTCCGCGCCCCATCGGGGCGGAAAGAGGAGGAACACAAATGCAAAGTTACCACAGTTTGGATGTTACACGACGGAAACATCGCCCGTTTTTCAAGCCAATGACAGGCTCATTGGGCAACCACCAAAGCAGGGGCACTGGCCCACCCGCTAAGGAGCCAAACAAGGTAGAGGGTTGCAGGAATGCATATATTGCAGAGCACAATGCAGCAAACATGGCACTCACATGCGAAGATGGAGCCACACAAGGCTCATGGGGTCAAGCACCGATTGCATGGTGCATGTTTGTGCAGCAAACTGATGTTGAAGATGGACATATATGTTACATACCGCACATTATCACAGTCCCTAACATTTGGAGACTGTGCGGGTGGCCTGCCATTGCCGCTGATGGTCACCACGGTGGGTTGTGCCGTTGCCCCACTGTAACGTTGCATGCTGTCTGATAATTAACTGTCCAGAGGTACTGCTGACCACGGTTGTGCTCAAACCCAAGCAAAGTGCACAGGGCCTGCGCATGTGACATGAACATCACAGGATTGACAGGCCAATAGCTGTTACAAGGTACACAGGCACTGCCTGGCAATTGAGCTGCTGCTGCCAATGCACTCTAGAGCAGATCTGCTCAGGGCAACCACGATGCCATAGCTTCCATCTTCCCCAAGCCATGGCAAGACCCCGGCTTACTACAGCAAACAAGTTGCTTGGTGTCAGCACCACAGACTCTGTATACAGCACGTAGCACTGCTGCTGGTGACCGCACCTCAGCCTGCGGAACCATGCAGGTACAAACTAGCATGCTGCAGAGCTACACTCAATTACAGAGTTGCCTGCAGGAATGTCCTCCAGCATCCATGCAGCCCAGCAAGGCCAACCCAAGACTACTGTCGCCCTGCAAACATGCCACTCCTCAGCATGCACAACTGTTCAGCATTGCCACCTACGCACCGCAACATCATACAAAAGTGCCAACCAGGTTTCCCACACCACTGCTCTCACAGCTCCAACCACAGATACACATGACACCAACACCTCTGCTGCTGCCATCCTGCACAACCATGCACACTCAAGGGTCGTACCTCCTCCACACACAGCCTGAACCGTACTGCTGCCACATGTCGGCCTGTGCACCAGACAGCGTTCATGCCTGCTGCTGCCGATGCACTGCTGCCCAAAACCTCTGCCATGCATGGGGCGTCAACAGCCTGTCATGCTCCACGCCCAGCTTCGGCAGGTTCGACAGCCTCGTCAGCAGCAGCAGCCCCTGCCGCGCCAACCCACTGTTGCCCTCCAGCTTCAACTCTGTGAGCTGCGACAGGTGCGCAACAGCTGCCAGGCACGACATGCTGCCCAGGTCGCAATCCTGCAGGTCCAAGTGACGCAGCTGCTTCTGGCAGCATGCCAGTGCATTGGCTGCCAGCTCTCCAACGCCTTCACCCAGACCCGCCAACACCAGGCTTGTCAGGCCAGTGAGTGCTGTCGGTTGCAGCGCGTCTCCATGCGGCAGCTGTGAGGTGTTGACGATGCGCAAGTCCCGCAGGTTGGTCAAGCCTGCCAGGGCGCCACATGCAGGGACCCGCTCATCCACCATCTCTGGATCATCCCCGTATTCTAGCTCCTCCTCCTCCTCCTCTTGCTCAAATCGCACAGCACGGACCTCTAGCTTCAGCTTGGTGAGGCTGCTGCACGCTTCGACACCTGCCAGGATCTCTGACATCTGGTCCCGGTCTGGCTTTCCGTGGGTGTAGGCCACAGTGAGCTCGCGCAGCTGCGGCAGCTGCTGCCAGGTTGCCGCTGCCACAACTGCGGCGGCTGCATCGTTGTACCCCAGCGCGACGTGCTGCAGCGCCTGAAGCTGCGTCATCTCATGCAGCGACTGTGCAGTCATGGGGATGTGCAGGCTCGCGTACTGCAGCTGCTGCAGCTGCAGCTCTTCCAGCGATTCGCCATCCCCCGACTCACGGAACAGCTCCAAGCGCTGCAACTGCAGCGGCAGTGCTGAGCCCCTGGGAAGGTTCCAGGTTGAACTCATAGACAGCTCCTGCAACTGATTGCAGTGCGACAGATCCAGCTTGGGCAGGCGCATGTTGAGGGCCAGGCGCAGCTGCCGCAACGGCAGCGCCAGCGGCTGCGCGAAGAACTGCTGCAACGGCCGCTGCCCGCCCATCCAGCGTCCTGCAAGGCTGAGGGATGTGAGTGGCTGAGCTGGGCGACACCCTCCAGGCAGCATGTTGGGATGCTGCAATTGCTATCGTATGTTTGGTCGAGGCTGAGCAGCTGCAGGTTGCTCAGGCGTGCTAGTGCAGCAGCCAGGTCAGGTCCACTGATCATTTTGCTGGGCCAGAAGTTGTCAAGAGCTAGGTGTGTCAGGCTATGTGCTGGCAGTGCAGCCAGCATGCCTGGCATCCCAGGCAAATCGCCCGTGAAGCTGACTAGCCGCAGGCCGTGCTGCTGCTGTGGCTGCAGCAGCAGGTTGCTGCTGCTGCTGCGTGTGCTGGTGGTGGTGGCGCTGCTTCACCAGCTGCTGCCAGCTGCATCGCCATGGCATCAGCTGCTGCGCTATCTCTGCAAAGCTTTGCAACGACATGGGCATGGGCCTGTCATCAAAGGCATGGCTGCACAACAGCACATGCCGTGTATAATTCAATCAATTGCGATGCTCCTCACAAGGGCAGCGTGCTTGGCAGCCAACGCGCAAAGCTGCTCAGCTTGACTAGCGCTGCTGTTTCCCCCAAGTGGCTGGCAAACTCTGGGCCAATCACAATTGCTGTGTTGCACCCGCCGCACTGCTGCACTGCCTGCCGCCAGCCTTTGCACACGCGCGCAGCTGAGCACAGGACCAGGGGATTGCTGCTGAAATCTGGGTGGTCCAGGGCGATGGACAGCCCCAGCAGGCATCTGTCCGCAGCTGCCTGTGCACGTGCCTGCAGGCAGCAACAGGAGCAGCAGCAGGAGCAGGAGCAACAAGAGCAGGAGGAGCAGAAGATTTAGTTCGTCACAGTAAACCAGTGACGTCATTTCAGCTGCTCTTCAAACGATTTATTGTTGCGCAATGACTCCAGGCTGCAGCCAATCAATCAGCAGGCTGTGCGGGCAAAAACCACCCATCAAGGCTGGCCCTGCAGCTTACATGCTGTCCTCTGGGCTGCGTCTCTGAGGACCTGCGGGTCATGGTTCAACAAAAAGCAATTGACTGCCGCTGAAGGAGGATCTGTCGCCTGTCAGCAAGTCGAGCGAGTGGACTGATGAGAGAGGATGCAAGCACTTCCTGCACCGGCAGCGGATTGTGTTGTGACGCTGCTACTCTTCAGTGCGTGGGTCATAGATCGGCGGCGCGGATGCTACTGTTAAAAGTAGCATAATCCAAATGGCTGAAGGCGCGAATGGTTAACCCACTGACTTCATCAGCCAGGCTGTCCTTGAAGCATGTAAAGGGTTGCGGAAAGAAACCTGAACAATATAATTTGTGTTCAATCGCTCCAGTCGACAATGAGGCCACGTCGAGAGGGTTGTCTAGTTCATGCTGTCCTGCCGGGCCCACAAGCGTACTACAGCGGCGCTGCAGCTGCAGCTGCTGCAGTACATCGGCAGTTAATCCGTAAAAACCATTGCACAGTGCAGGCCAGTTGTTCTTGCTAATTGCTGGCATCCGCACAGCCAGCACCTTCACAAAGGTTCGCCATCGCTGATCTCAACATCCTTAGATTATATTGAATTCAAAGAGCAAGGAAAGCTTGTTACACAGCTGCACAGAAACGAACCCAATTCACTTGATGCCTCCAAGTAAGATGCCACCCACACCGCTGCTATAGAGTTACATCTTGGGCTATGCTCAGCACATTACCATGCCACCGTCCACGTTCATGACCTGGCCTGTGATGTATGCTGCTGCTGGGTCCAGGGCAAGGAAGCGAACCAGGCCGGCAACCTCTTCAGGCTTGCCATAGCGGCCTGCAGAAGCACCAACGGACAACGCAACAAGGGCATTGTGGCTAAAGGGAGCAGTCTGCTGATGTCAGAGGGTACAACCAACAGCTGCAGCAGTGGCTTGCACACCCCATCACTGCTGATGCATGCAAGTTTTGCAGCATACACCGTCCCCCGCCACATGACATGTAAAAGAACGAGGTTTGGAAGACTCCTGGGCCCCAGGTAGAATGCACAGCTGCATACCTCAAGCAATGCTGGACCAGGAGAACCCCGCCCAAGTTCTCCTGGTGCGCCGAGGGTTTAGCTGCACTGCAACAGACTGCTGCCTACCCAGGGGCAGGCCTGCATGGACCTGCACACCGCATATGTCATAAGAATGCACCCACTGCTGTCGTGAAAGCACTGCCAGCTGCCCCCAGTTACAGCTCCGGTGCCAGCGCCACTCACCCAGGGGGATGCCCGACAGGATCTGCGCCTCGTACTTCTCAGGGATGGAGGCGGTCATGTCGCTGGCGATGAAGCCGGGCGCCACCGCGTTGGCGGTGATGCCGCGGCTGGCCCACTCGCGCGCTGTGGTCTTGGTGAGGCCGATGACGCCCGCCTTTGCTGCGGAGTAGTTGGCCTGGCCTGCGTTGCCCACCAGGCCCACCACGCTGGTGATGTTGATGATGCGGCCCTTCTTGGCCTTGCTCATCAGCTTGGTGGCAGCCTGGAGGTGCGCGACAAGTGGCGGTCAGGTGTCCAAACATGAGTTGACGGCGAGGACAGGCTTGTGTGCATTGGAGTGATGCGCAGTCGACGAGTGAAACTGTGAATAGTGCACAGCACGTTGTACAGTTCGAAACTCCTTTGAGTCGATGCCGCGGTCGTTAGTGGCGTCCGCTCATCAGCTTGATGACGATTTGTGGGTGGGTACCAACATATGTTGCGCCCATGGGTGAGGGTACAGTGCCCGGCAGCAGATCGGACGCAACAGGTGGCTGCTGAGGGTGTGTGTGTTCTGCAGTGTCTGCTTGCCTCAACAACCAGCCCGTACAATACGGCGCCTGCTGTGCAAGCTCTGCTCACCAAGCCGCAGCAACCATGTATCAGGCAGTGCAGTCCAAGCTGTGCCCCGCACCTGTGTAGCGTAGAAGACTGATGTCAGGTTTGTGTCGATGACGTCAGTCCACTGCTCGGGCTTCATGCGCATCATCAGCGTGTCGCGAGTGATGCCTGCAGGAGCCGGCACAAGAGAGGCAGCAGCACAACACTGGAATGAAGGTTGATTGTAGGCAGGGTTGAGTGGAGGGTTCAGTGCGGGGGCTGAGAACATCAGTGTATCACAAATGACAGTTGCAGGAGGGCCTTGAGCCAGCAGAGATCAGATCACTGTCATGAAGAGTGCCAGATGAACAACACACGTCAAGGAAGGCTTGGATTGGGTGCAGCTTTGGTACCCTAGCCACACAAGGATGCGCTGCTGCTGCTGCACAACATGGAAGCACTCGCACCTGCATTGTTGACCAGCACGTCCAGGCTGCCCCACTTCTCTGCAACAGTAGCAATCATCTTGTCCAGCTCATCCTTTTTGGCAATGTTGGCGCCTATAGTGATAGCGTCACCGCCAGACTTGATAATCTCTGCTGCTACCTCCGCTGCTTTGTCTGGGCTGGAGGCATAGTTGACTGCCACCTGAAGTGGGGATGCAGCGGTAACAGTGCAGCACGCATTAATATCAGAGGGGCTGCTGCTGCGCTGCCATCTCTTAACCCACATGCTGACTGCCAGGTGCTGCTGTTGATTGGGCACATGAGACAGCTGCAGCACATCCCAAAGGCACCTGCGCGCCCAAATATGGTGCCGAAAGGAACACCAGTGCTCAAAGCAAATGGACACTGCTGCTTGCCCATTTGAAGGAGACAGCCAGAACAGCTTTCCTGCAGGCTCTGTTGCGCCTGTCCTGTACGCTTGCTGCGGGCTGAGGTACGACTGCTGGCGGTCCTGCTCTTGCGCCATCCACAACTGCCATCGACATGTGCTTCCAGGCCTGCTGTGCTACCCCTGTCCCTGACCTTGCTACTGCTGCTGCCAGACTGCTTGCAGCTGTCAGGGACAAGTGCTGTCTTACCCTGCAGCCTTTCTCTCCCAGGGCCAAGGCAATAGCACGGCCAATGCCCCTGGAGCCACCAGTCACAAGGCATACAGGGCCTAGTGCCAGCGAAAAAAGCAGCAGCAGCAGCAGCAGCAGCAGCAGCCAAAGCAATTGGAAGTGAGAAAAGGAAATGCATGCTCAAGCAGGCCTGCGCAGGGACAAGCACTCTGCTTATGTTGTGCTAACGGGTGCAAGCGAGTGCAGAACGTTGACAGGCTTCACTGCTGTCTGATGCAATTTCCTCATGCATCCGTCGCCTGCGATATCGTAATCAGGCATGTGCTTCCTGCATATGGGTATGCTTGCATGCAAGCCAGCTGCCCTTGCCGTTGCGTTGCTGCCGCAATGCGCACAGACTCTTGGGACAGCTGCAGTGCTTTCACATGCGCACCATCAGCAGCTGCCACAACAGACATTTGGCGCCTGCCTTGTGCCCTGAATGCAACCCGAGCTGCCCTGACAGTCCTGGCACCTGCAGACAGAGCAGTAGGAGCAGCAGGAGCAACAGCAGCACAGGCACATCAAGCGCAGATCTCAAAGGGAAACGGCTGAATGCTGCAATTCGCGAGCTTACAGCGGTTGAAAGGCGCCTGCAGCGCCTGAGCGTTACACGGGCCTGGCAGGTCTGCAGTTGGGTGCACGATCCATGAATGCTACCTAGCTGAGCTGCTGGCAGTACGTAAACGCTTCCCAGTAGGTTATTAAACATATGAAGGGTTAAACTGTGTTGCAGCAGCAATGAGCTACGAGTGCTTCAGGGGACGTGCACTGTTGCCTGGTCAGCCTCTGCAGGGCACGCATTGTGACGCTGCCTGCTACCCTGCTTACTGTTTGCTGCGAAACGTGCTGTTACGCCTGTGCGGGCCATCTGGGTGGAAGCAGCCATCTGGTTTGCTTGCTTAGGATGACGATGCTGCTTTTCCTGCCCAGGCGCGCGCTAGAAAACACTTTAAAACATTCCTGGTGCTCACAGAACGGTTACCTTGCTATGCGGAGGCGACGACGCCCATCGCGACTGACTGTCACTATGCCTGTTTGACTCGCCAGGTTGCAAACTTAGGGTGGTTCAGCCAGGCTGCAAACTTGCCATCGCTAGTGCTGCCTCAACAGGTGCGGGCAGAAAATTGGCGATGGTATCATGTGACGTTTTAAACAGCAGTCCACAGCACAACCGAAGCGCTTTTATCAGCCTCAGGAAACAGTGCAACTGATTGTCCATGATTCCCTCAGGGCCTGGCAATGAACATGACAGCTTGAATCCACACTAGTTTGGCTGGCACAGGCGGTCGAGCATCCAGACACAATTAAACAAGCTTCAATTGTTATATTTGATTGCCGGCAACAAAGGACGCCGGCCGCATGCAGCAGGCACGCACAATTGGCCGGAATGACCTGCTAGGGTTGTTTGCCCCCACGACTATTATTAGCTTGCCACCAGCTGCAACGATGCCTAGGCTTGGGTTGCTTGCCATCAGCTTTGACAGAGCCCCATGTCCGAGTTGCTTGCAACCATCTGCACAGTCACACAGCAAACCAGCATGCCAGTGCACCGGCGTCGGTCGACTCTACATCCGCTGACCCCTGCCAGCTGAAGGAGCAATGCTGCTGACGATGTCCACTACAACATTGTGTCAGTATGTCAACACCAGCCCAAAGCCACTGTCAACTTAATATCTGCCATTGCTGAGTCTGTCAAGCGCCCTAGACGGACAGGGCAAGTACTGCATGTACTGCCAAGCCCCTCTTACGAGCTGTCCAGCAAGACCTAATCCACACGTTCTGCCAGAATGTTCCTGGGTGCATTGCTGCAGCTGTGCATCATCATCATACTACCCATTCAAGCCATAGCATCGGCCCCGCGCCCCACCGGGGCGGAAAGAGCAGCTGTGCAACAGCTGGCTGTAACCCCGGCACACTGTGCATGTGGCACACCTGCGACATGATTACTGCACATTCTGCAGGCCACACCATGTGTGTATCAGCCATTCTCATAGATTTAGATGTGTGCTTGGTCATGAAAAGGAGAAGCCTGATCTATGCTGCACAATCCTGGGTGCGCCAACACCTAAACAAACAAGAAAAGTCCACAACAATAGGCAGCTGCGCTGACTGCAATCATCACTGCTGCTGCCAGTGGCACAAAGCAACAATGGCAATGCCACAAATGCCGCTCCTATTTATGTACGGAGAGCACAATGCAAGTTGTGCTGGCGCAGCACATTCTTCCCTTGCTGCACGTACTAGCGCATGGACGGCAGAACATCACAGCAAACGGGAATGCCAGCAAAAAAATCCAAGCTGCTGCTGCTGCTGCTGCTTCAACTGCTGCTGTTGCTCCTGCTCCGATAAGTGCTACGACTGCTGCTGCAGCCTCATGGTGCCCCCCTGCCCTTCATGCACTCTGCTGTGCAGCGCTTCAGGCAGGCATCATTCCAGGCGGGAACCTGGTGAGGCACCGAGCACACGGCTCGCTGGCAGGCATCCGTGCAGGCGTCACGCGCTGCGGCAGTCGACGCAGCAGCGGCAGTGGCGTGGTATTAGTCAGGCAAGTGTGAAAAGCTGCAGCACTAGAGCAGGCCGGGGAAGGTTGACAAGCAGAACATGCACAGCGGATTCCATGCAATGCATGCGTTGAGGTGCACACAGAAATCGGGCAACACTGCAGCGAGCACTGAGTAAGCTCCCCCAGGAAACACCTGCCACAGAGCAGCTGCAGCTGCTGCCTGATTCCTGTAATCCTCCAGCACAGCTGCAGCTGAGGCGTATGCACGATGGCCTGCTGCATGATCACACCTGACACGCCGCAGACTGTGACGCATGAGTCCCGAGTCGGCTCCTGCATGGCAAGGCAAGAGCAGTGCTGATGTCCATGCTGCTAGCCCACAACAGGAGCTGCTGCTTTAGGAGTGCACGGCAAGATCAGCTTGGTGTGAGCGATTTCTCCACGTTCAGCAACAAGATCCCACACATCGTTGCCCAGGTGTGCAGGCACAGAGTGGCTTGGCTGAGTGTGCTGCAGGTGAGCTCTGTACCTTAGCCAGGCTGCCAAGCTTCTTCAGCAGGCGGTCTGATGTACATACGCGTTCACAAACAAAAGGGGAGTCCTCCTCCCTGCAATGAATGATGACATCGGTGACACCAAAAGCCTTGTGATTGCTGCTGCTGCTGCTGCTGCTGCTGCTGCCCCTGTGGTACTGCCGTCATGTCAGCACACACCTCTCGCTTTCACTGACGTCTTTGCGTGAGCGAGCACTAAGAATGCTTTTGGTGACAACTACAGGGACCGCTACTGCGGCAGCCCACCAAGGCTGTACCATGCCAGCACCGTTCCACTGTTTGCCAGCCGTGTCAGGCTGTGTATGACGTTTAGGAACAGATCAGTAGCTTTGAAGAAGGCAATACCTCCTCTCAGGGCTATTGTTGCAACCAGGGTTCTTGATTCAAACTTCGCGGCCAACTTTGGTGGCTTTGGCGATGTACTGGAAGCTGCATACCGATAGGCCAGCGATGTATGGTGTGATAAGGCTATCGGACGTTGCGGTGCACTGTCTGCTGTTGCCAAGTACCACTGCTGTTCTTCATCAGCGCTGATTCAGCGTCCTGCAACGCTTCCTTTATAGTATAGGAAGCATGCTTGGAGACAGCAGTGTCAGCACCGATACCCTGCTGGGGGAGCTCCAGCATGCCGCCTAAGGGCAGCAGCAACATCAGCGAGCTAGCATCAATCTGTGATAACTTGCTGAGCAACAAAGCGCAACGCAGTCAGGAGCTACAATCCATTTCAGACCTGCTCAATGGCATCAAGCAGCTGCAGGCAGCACAGCAGGTGAATGCGAGCTGCATGTAACATGCATGTGTCACTCACTTGCAATGGACGCTGCGATGTCTGCAAAAAAACGCGCAATGCTGTGCAGTGCAACCACTGTCACCACTCTGCATACATAGCTGCGAAAGCCGACATAAAGGATGTAAGTACAGAGACACTGACTGTGCAATGCCCTGCAGGCTGACCTCGAAGCAGATGATACCAGCAATGGGCAGCAGCTGCTGGGGGTATCTGGACAGTCAGACAGCGCTATTGCAGGCATGCAACTGCAGCAGCTGCAGCACAACCTGCTGCTGCACTCCTCACGTCCACAGAGCCCTTTGCAACCGTACGCAGATGCAGCAGCACCTGTTGATGCTGAGGGCAGCACATGTCCTGACAGGACAGGCAGTTGCCTTGCAAATGTAGCCGGTCCTGCCAGTGTCGTTCCTGCAAGCACTAGTTGGCCTCAAACCACACTGCTGCAACTGTTGGACCAGGCAAGCGGCAGCAGCGGACGCAATGCATTGTGCGGTGGTGGTGACAGCAGCTGCAGCAGTGCCCCTGCCAGCCCAACAACAGCTGGTGCGTCTGGCACTGCTGCTGCTGCATGGCGGTTGAGCAGTGGCAGCATAGTTTGCAGGCACAACAGCAGCAGCAGCATCAGCAGCAGCAGCAGCATCCAGACCAGCAGGTGAACAGCCGCTTTGCCTTTCCTGCAACGTCAGGCTCGGGTGCTGTCCTGAAGTACATAACACCGCTCAAGATTCCTCACCCTGCACGGCACTCCCGGCTGCGGGGCCTGGGCAGCAGTGACAATGGCAGCAGCAGCAGCAGCAGCGGCAGAGGCAGCTATGTAGGGTCTTTTTGCCAGCTCAGCAGGCAGGACAGCGCACTGCACACACAGCCCTCCAGCCCTGGCGTGGCCTAGCTGCCGCCGCGCCGCCGCAGCAGCAGCAGCAGTGGGAGGGCTTGTTGGTGGCAGCACAGTGAGCAGCATTGTTGTGGCAAGCACTGGCACTGCACAGGATGCCAGGGCGAGCAGCAGCAGCACCAGCAGCAGCAGCAGCACGCAGCACCTGTCAGCACCAGCATCAGCAGCGAGGCAGCTGCACTCATGCTTGCACTGCGCGCAGCAGCACAGCAGCGCCACACTGCCAGGGGCATGCTGCAGGCACGTGTGTCAGCATCAGCAGTAGAGGCTGGCGCCGCAGCTGCCAGAGTTGCAGCTCCAGCAACGGCAGGCAGTGCATCACCACCGATGCAGGGGATCGCAGCACGGCAGCAGTGGCAGGGCAGCCTGAGTCAACTCCCTGGCACAGAGTTGATACACCTGCACGGCACAGCAGCAAGCCAGCCTGCAGGAAGACACGAAAGGCCCTCCTCTACGCTACAGCAGCAGCAGCACGATTGGTCACATGTGCAGCAGCAGGTGCAGCAGCAACAGCAGCAGCAGCCAGAGGACGCAGGCCGTGACCAGCGTGCGTGCCGCCCCCAGCAGCAACAGCGGCAGCAGCAACAGCGTGCGCAGGAGCCGGCGAGCCGCAGCAGAGCAGCTGCTGCGTGACGCACTTGAGAGCAGCAGCTACAGCAGCTTGCAGGCACTTGTGGATGGCCAGGAGTGCAGCGACGGGGAGGGGGAGGAGGAGGTGCAGATGCAGGCACGTGCTGTTGTTGCGGTCACGGCTGGTGGGCCCCCAGCCCCCCACCAAGAAGACGGACAGGAGCAGGAGCGGGAGCAGCAATCTGATAGCGTAGTATCAGCCGTTGCCGTTGCTACACGTGTTGCCCGAGCTGATGCAATTGCGAGATCACAAGAGCCAGCCGGTGCCTCTGGTGCTGCTGGGCATGACCTGTGGCAGTTGAGCCTGATGCAGCAGCTGCAGCAGCAGGGCAGGCTTGGCAGGGAGAACACATGGGGCAGCTCTGGCAGTACGGCTGTGGATGGTGAGCAGGGAAGCAGAGGTGCTGGGGGAGGTGCGGGGGACGGCAGTGGCAGCGCTGCTGGCAGCCAGGGTGAGCAGCCACTGCTGGAGCTACAGCAGCCCCAGCAGCCCCAGCAGCAGCAAGAGCTTCAACAGCACCACACAACACAGCAGCAGCCGCAGCAGCAGGAGCAGCCTGAAGTTCAGGCGCAGTTCCATTCCAGGCACCCTCAGCCAGCACAACATGTGCCGTGGTGGCAGCAGCAGCACCAGTGCTGGCACCAGCAGCAGCAACTCCACAACCAGCAGCAGCAGCAGGCTGGCTGGCAGCAGCCCCTGGCACCACCTAGGCAGCAGTACCTGCACCTGTCAGCAGCCAGCACTGCACCATCTGCATTGTCGGGCTGCGCATCAGAGCTCGAAGCAGATGCCTTGAGTGTTGAGCTTGAGCAGCTGGCACAGCAGGTGGAACAGGAGCGTCAGCAGCTGCTGGCACTGCAGCAGCAGCGGCAGCAGCTGGAACAGGAGCTGGCTACATCAGGGCCACAGCCCATGCAGCAGCAGCAGCAGCAGCAAGCTGAAGCAGGTTCAGTCAGTGGTGCGCCTGCAGCTGCATCAGCGTCAATTGAAGAGGCAGCCAGGGTGGCAGTCGCTGTTAGCCAAGCACAAGAAGAAGCCGCTACAGCTGCAGCAGGCACAGCAGCTGCGGCTGCTTCCAGTGTAGCAGAAGCGCCCCCAGCAGCTGTCGACGCTGCGAGCCAGACAGACCAGACTGCAGCAGCAGGTGCCGCGTCTGCTGCTGCTGCCGCTGATGTTGACGCAGCCCCAAGGGCGTTTCGTGTAGACGCTGCCTGCCAGGTACTGCTGCTGGAGACAGCAGGCCTGCCTGCAGTGGGCCCTCCTGCAGCATGCAGGGTGTGCCCTGCCGTGCAGCAGCAGCTGCTGCAGCTGCAGCAGGAGCTGGAGGCTTCGCAACAGCACGAGAGGCAGGTAGGCAGCCAAACCCCTGCAGCTGCATGGGCTGCGTTCCATCGCTTCACACGCTGGCAGTCGAGCTATCTTACGCCGTTTCCTAGCACACAGAGCTGTGTGTGCAGCTTGCATACACGTCTGCATCTGTCACCTTCTGTAATGCAGTATTCACACCTGCCATGCAGGTGCAGCTGTCAGCAGAGCAGGCCGTCATGTGGCTATTAGCCACTGTGGCTTCAAGCACTGCACCAGACTTGGTGCTGCTCCAAGCTCAACCTTTTCATTCCAGGCAATGGCTCCTGGTGCCTTGTAACCGCAACTTGCAGGCACAGCTGTCAGCACAGCAGGCGCGCCACGACGCCAGCTCAGCACAGTCCCAGCTGGCGCTCGCCAGGCAGCAGCTGCGCCGAGCGACTGCTGCCGCCGCCAAGCCGCTGGCCATGTCCGGCTGGGAGGATTTGATCGAGGAGGCTGCAGCTGACCTGGAGGGGCTGGAGGGGCGTGTGGCAGCAGCAGCGCAGCGGTTGGCTGAGCTGCAGGTGTGGATGGCCGTGGCGTGGCGTCACTAGGGCACAGGTGGCCGCACAATTGCCACACGATGCAGGCATGCGTGACGTGTACGCGTGCATGTGCACAGCTGGGTGTGTTGCATTCAAATCCAGAGCTTTCCTGGGGAATTGCACGTGTCGATCTATAGCTCGGGCGATTGTTCCACGTCATCTGCAGCCGCACACGCTGCCGCAGAGCATGGTTGATTGGGAGAGCACATGCCAGGAGGCAGCAGCACCTACACGCACCTGGCAGAACGCTCATTGCGATGCTGTTGGTGCTGCGGCTGCTGGCGATGTGGTTGCCACTGTCTGCCTGCAGGCTGGTGCCACGTCAGCAGCGGAGGCAATGCGAGCTCGCAGCGGGAGGCGCAGCGGCAGCTGGCGGCAGCCGCAGCAGCTGCACTCAAGACGAGGTAAGTTGTGCTACGAATTTTGCCTGTATATTGCCTAGGTATCGTACATGACTCTTTGGCCGCACCTGCTGCGTTTACCTGATCACCCATGTCAACATGCCAAGCAGACATGAATGAAACCAGCGGGGTTGGCACACGCGCTTTGCAGTTGTGCAGGCCAGGTGACTGACACGTACTGTACATGGTGATCATTGCGCCAGGAGTTGCAGCAGCAGGCTGAAGGCCTGGTTGCAGCAATCAGCAGCAACGAGCAGAGCAAAGCTGCTGGGAGTCAGCGGCTCTCAGAGCTGCACACGCAGCTGCAGGCCCAGCAGGCCGCATCAGCTGCAGCAGCGCAGGAAGCTCAAGCAGTCGAGGGGCAGCTGCAGGAGCTGCAGCAGCAGATGGCAGCAGCGCAGCAGCAGCTGGCTGACAAGGACAAAAGCAAGCAGGCGGCAGCAGCAGAGGCGGCTGACAAGCAGCATGCGCTGCAGGTCACACGCGGGGAGTGTGCCACTGCACAGGACAGGCTCTCGCAGGTGAGCAGCTTGCAAGCTGCTGTCCCACCCAACGATTGTGTACATGCGCGCATCATGCAACCTGCTGCTGTGCACCGCGGCCGCATGTCACGAGGATGCCAATGCAGGTCTTTCCGTTATTGAAGCAGCTGGTGCAGCAGCCTGTGATTGCTGTGCCTGAGTTTGTTGCAACCACTATGCTCAACCCACCATGCGGAACCACACAACACGCAGAGCACTATTCGTTTTGCTCAACCACTGTCCTTGGCTGCGTACGCGGTTTTGTGCTCGCCTGCAGCTGCAGACGTCCCTGGTCGAGGCCAGACGCCAGCTGGAGACGCTGCAGCAGCAGCACGCGCAGCAGCAGCGCCAGCAGGAGGAGGCCTCCCGCCAGCTGGCAGCACTGCAGGCGCAGCGTGCAGCGGCTGCCATTGAGGCAGCAGGGGCACAGCAGGAGCTGCAGCGGGTGCTGAGCGACCTGCAGAAGTGCCAGCAGGTGCGCCAACCAGTGCAACAGAACAGTGTGGCCTTGCCCTGCTTGCTGCATGCATGCGTCTCTTGTCACCCATCTGCTGCGGTTTGTCTGACTGCTAGAAGGGTTGTGGCCCCTGGTGGCATCTGTCAGCACCTGTCTGCAGTGGTGTGGCTTGCACTGCCTGTCGCCAGACTATCCTGTTCTGTTCTGCGCTGTTCTGCTCTGTTCTGTCCTGTTCATCTCTAAGCTGTTCTGTTCTGCGCTGCTTGCAGGAGGTGCAGGCAAGTGAGCTGCAGCAGGCAGAGTTGGAAGAGTCAGCCACAGCCCAGCAGCAGCTGCTGCAGCAGCACCAGCAGGCAGCTGGGGAGGCAGCACGGCGACGGCAGGAGCTGGAGGCTGAGGTGGCAGCGGCACAGCAGCACCTGGCCCGTGTTCAGCAGCAGGCACAGGTGGGTCACCAGCCTGACCGCTGCAGGAGTTCATGGCGTGGTTTGCTGTCAGTGGGCCTATGCATGGTGAACAGCGGCGCATGTCGTGCTAAGTTCAGTTCATATGTGAATACAGCAAACACATCGGACATCTTGACGCCTGAATGGTGTTTAGCTCACGTGTTTCATCAAACGTCTGCCTGCATTGTAGGCTGCCAAGGATGAAGCAGACTTGTGTGGCAGGGCAGCAGCAGTGGCAGACCGGCAGCTGCTGCAGGTGCAGCAGCAGCTGGCAGCCATGGAAGCTGGCACAGCAAGCAGCATGCAAGCCGCAGCCGCCAGAGCAGCAGGTGCATCAGCGCCTGCCTCAGGCGCAGCGGCAAGCGCAGCAGCTGCTGTGGCGGCAACTGCCACTGCACACCTTGCTGAATGCGCGCAGCTGCAGGTGAAGCTTGCGGCAGCTGAGTCCCGCAGGCAGCTGGCAGACGAAAGAGCCGAGGAAGCAGGAGGCGGTTGCAGCAGGTTAGGCAGGAGCTGTCAAGCACGAAAGGCGAACATGCCACAGCAGAGCGGCGGCTGCGCCACGCTGCAGGCAAGGTAGACAAGCTGAAAGACAAGCTGCAAGAGAAGGTGGAGGAGTTGGCAGCTGTACAGGAGCAGCTCACAGCTGTGCATGGGCAGCTTCAACAAACACGACAGCACCTACAGCACCTACAGCAGCAGCAGCAGGTGGGGGGCCTCATTGGGGCAGCAGGGGTTGATGGCAGCAAGTGCGCTTCAGTGCAAGATGCACAGCAGCTGATAACCAGCTACCAGCAGCGCTTAAAAGAGCTGGAGGCTGATGTCAGCACAGCACGTGCCCATCTGCTGGGGGCTGAGCAGCAGCTGCAGCAGCAGCGCCAGCAGAAGAGCGACCTGCAGCAGCAGCTAACGGCTGCGCAGGAGAAGCTGGTGCAGGCGCAGCAGCAGCTGGGAGGTGCCAGGGCAGCTTGTTAGGGGCATACTCCTCAGCAGCAGCAGCAAGTAGACCATGTGCAAATGGCTGTAGAGGCAGCATTCAGGGGCTGCAAGAGGTGCTGCAGGCCCAGTCAAAGCTGCAGCATGCACAGCTGCAGGCAGATGCAGGTGAGACTGTTTGCTGCAGTCAACGCCACAGAGTGTTCAAAACTCTTGCTGTGTTACTGGATCATGGCGTGAGGTGCAAGTGCACCTTGTTCACCTTGCAGCCGGCAGCCCATTAAGTTGTCCTGGTTACCATACCGCAACCTCTGCACATGGTCCCCAGTAAGGGGGCTGCCGGTATGAGCATCAGCTGCTTGTGCCCTGTTTGCGCCACATCTCCAACTCCCGTTCTTGAAACGCAGCCAAGCAGCAGGTGCAGGAGCTGCTGCAGGAGCGCAAGCAGCTGCAAAAGAAGCTGGCAGCATACAAACAGCTGCTGTGCGAAACAAGGTAGCGTTGGAGCAGCAGCAAAACAGCAGCCATCAGCACACTGCAGGGGCTGCCGACCCTGGTGGGATTGCAGCAGCCGCCGCAGCAGTAGCATTGGAACAGCTGCAACTGCAGGTTCAGAGTCTAACAGCAGAGCTAGCAGCTGCTCAGCGCCGAGTAGACAGCAGCCAGCAGAGCTTGGATTGGGATAAGCGCGAGGCAGGGCACCTGCAGCAGTTGCTGAAGCAGCAGCAGGAGATCAGCGACCAACTGAAGGCGGAGGTGCAGTGGCTTCGGCAGCAGCAGGAGGCAGCAGCAGCAGCAGCAGCAGCAACAGCAGCTGCAGCTGCCTCGGTGGCAGGTGCTGGTGCTCAGCCACGGCAGGCGCTGCTGATTGATGCATGCGTGCAGACGCAGCTGCAGGCGGAGAGTGAGCAGCAGCGGCTGCAGGCTTTGCAAGCACAATGCGCAGATGCAGAGCAGCAGCTGCTGCAGGCACGTGCAGAGGGCGATGCCGCTCACCGTGCTGCTCAGGAGCTGCAGGAGCAGCTGGACGCGGCTGAACGCAGGGACCAGCAGCAGACTGAGCAGCTGGCCGCAGCACAGCAGCACCTGCTGCAAAGCCAAGCTGAGCTGGCAGCAAGACAGCAGCAGCTGCGGCTGCAGCGGGAACAGCACCAGCAGCTGGAGGCGCAGCTGCACGGCAGACTGCAGGAGTCGATGCAGCTCTCCACGCAGGAGCTGTGCCAATGCAAAGCAGAGCTTGCTGCCAGCCAGGCGGCACTGCAGCAGCTGCAGCAGGCCACAGCCTCACTGGAGCAGCAGCTGACCACAGCTGTAGCTGCTGATCAACGCCGCATTCATGCCACTGCTAGCAACAGTTGTCAGCAGGCCGCCAGCGCCGCAGCTGGACAGGCCCAGCCGCTGTCAACGGCAGCAGACCTAGTCAGCCGGCTTGTGGAAGCTTGCCGTGCCGCACAGCAGGCACAGCAGCAGCTGCAGCAGGAGAAGGACGGTCACACCGAGCAGCTGCAGCAGCTGGTCGCAGCCTTGGAATGCAGCGAGGGGCAGAGGCAGGAGGCAGAGCTGCTGTTGCTGCGGCTGCAGCAGGAGCGCCAGCTGCTGCAGCTGCAGCTGCAGCACAGCCAGCAGCAGCATGGCCAGCTGCCTGGCAGAGCCTCTATCTCGTCTGTGGTTAGAGTCATGGAGCAGCTGCATGCCGCGACTACGCAGCAGCAGCAGGGTGGCAGGGCTGGTGTGTGCGGCGGCAGTGCAGGCGAGGGCGGCTGCCAGGGTGTGCTGCAGGGCGCGCTGACGGCAGCAGCAGCAGCAGGTGTGGCTGGCAGCAGTGTGTTGGCAGCTGGCTTCACACCAGGCTCAACACCCAACAGGTCCTTTGAGCTGCCGCCTCCTGCGAGCTGCCTGTCACCTAAGATTGGCACTACTGCTGCTGCTGCTGCTGCTGGTGGTGGTGGCAGCGGCGGATTTGGCGCTCATAGTGGCGGTGGCGACGTTGTCGGTGGCGTGCAACTAGCTGGAGGCACTGGCGTTGAGATGGCCCTGCTTCGGCAGCGCTTGATGCGACTCAGCCAGGCAACTTTGGCAAACCTGCCGCCAGCACAGCAGCATGCACCGCAGACGCGGCTGCAGCAGCAGGTGCCTGTCTGCGGCCCTGTGCTGTCGCCATCTCTGCCGGCCGGAACACCAGCTGCAGGGCGCTACCAGCTCAGCAACAGCAGCGATGGCACACCGGATGATGGACACCAGCTTGGGTCAGCTACTGTCAGCAGTGGCAGCAGCGCCGCAGGTGGTGCTGCTGCTGCTGCAGGTGTGGCCGCCGCAGGGGTGGCTGCCCCTGCTGCAGGGGGTCCTGGTGGGGCTGTTCTCGTTGGAGCTGATGCTCAGCTGCAGCAGACGTGGCAGTGGCTGCAGGAGCAGGCTGTTGGGCATGACAGGCTGATGCAGCACATGAGGCAGATGTGGGGGCATGTGGGTGCAACCTGCTGCTGATGATCTGGATGTTCAATGCTGCGTTGCTGCATATCATACCTTCTGAGATGGTGCCTGGAGCCACGCGTAACTACTCTCTCTCAAAGCTGCATCTATGCAGTTCCTATGCCCGTGCTTGTTCCCGATCAACATCTGCTGCAGCTCAATCCATCTGCACCAGGCAACGCTTGCTGCTGCATGACCTAAGCGTACAGTTGACAAGCCAGCAGACAGTCGTAATGTACCTGCTACGTCAAATGTGCATCAACGCCAGCACTCATACCGCTGCTTGTTGTGCGCTGTCACCTTATGCTTGCAGGCATCTGCCCTTGCACAACACTGCATGCTCCTGGAAACAGCAGCTGCGGCCGAAGGCCATCGCTCTGCAGACAGAAGCACCAGCTACCAGCCGCAGCAGAGAAGCTGGAGCAGCAGCAGCAGCAGCAGCAGCAGCAGCAGCAGCAGCAGCAACAAGAAGCAGGAGTGCATGGCACTGCCAGCAGCACAGAACAGCAGGCGATTGAGCTGCCCGCACCTGTGCACCAACAGCAGCATGCCATGGGGCACGAAACACGCAGCACTCGCACCACTGCCGCTGTGGCTGCAGCAGCTGAGCCGCTGCTGCTGATAGCCCAGCAGCTGCAGCATGAGGTCGAGGCCTTAACAAGCCACAACCAGCAGCTGCTAGATGCTGCCAAGAAGCTCTGCAGCAACTTCAGGTCTGGCGGCAGGGCAGTGCGGGTGCGTGCGCTGTCGCTCAAACTAGAGCTGCATCGGTATGGCGTCCCAGCAACCGAAAGTGATGCAGAGTTGGTGGCAGGGGACAAGACGGGGCGAGCAGCAGCTGGCTGCGCAGCAGACGGGATTGATGTGCTGCCAGCTAGCGTTGCGGCTTCCGTGGTGCAGCACTGGAATGAGGTCGAGACGCTGCTAGCACAGCTGCACAAAACCAGTGAGACGCTGCTGCTGCTGCCACCGCGACAAGCACCTACTGGGAAGCAGGGGCTGGGGGAAGCCGGCAACAGTGGCAACCACAGCAGCAGCAGCATCAGCTCAGCACGCAAGCGTGCAGTGCGCAGGTGCAATAAGCTGCTGGAAGGTCTGCAGCAGGTACTGGGCCTGTGCCAGCAGCAGCAGCAGCAGCAGCAGCAGCAGCAGCAGCAGCAGCAGCAGCACTTTGAGCTTGTGGCTGGCAGGGATGCAGCTGCAACAGCAGCCCCAGGGCAGGCCAACTATGCTGACAGAGCAGCATCTGGAAGCACCAAACACAGCCATTTGGAGCAACAGATGCGTGCACAGCAGCAGCAGCTGCAGCCTGTGCATCGGCAGGGGCAAGCAGTGCCAAGCACAGGGCTGGAGGTGTGTTGCAGTGGCAGCAGCACCACCAGCAGTGAGGGCTTGGGCACGCTGCTGGCAGCTGTGCAGAAGCGGCTTGCTGGCCATGGCGGGACCGGCTGTGAGCAGCCGCAAGGTTGCCTCGAGAAGGCAGCAGCTGGCCAGTGCCCTGTCAGGACAGCAGGCGGCGGTGACGCCAGAGCTGCTGCTGACTTGCCAGATCAGCAGCTAGGGGCTGTGCAGTGTCCTGCTGTGCCAGCAAGCAGCGGGGGTGGAGGAGGAGCCATGTGTCCCCAGCAGCAGCAACAGCAGCAACAGCCATGGCAGCACCAGCACGCAGCCAGCAATTACGAGCGATGGGCAGCAGGAGGGGACATCAACGTCCGGAGCAGTGCAGTAATCAGAAGAGTAGAGCGTGCTGCGCTGATGGAGAGGTTGCGCCACCTGCAGCAGCAAGCACACAGCTGCTCATGACCCACAATACGATTAATCACTTGTTCATGGTCGCATGCTGTGGCGGGCCCTGGCAGCAACGCTGCAGGCAGAATATAATGTTAACTGTCTTGAACAGTGTGATCACCACAGGTAGACAGTTATTGGCCATGCAATCACCGAAAGCCTTTGCGACAAACCCTGGCATGTTGCTTGCTTGCAACTTTTGCTGGCATTGCGTGCTGCAACTTGCAATAGTGAATGATTGGTTCGTGTTGCCGGATCGCAGGCAACACTCCTCATTTGTGAGAGTCAGCACTAGTCAACTTTCGCGCTACCCCGTGCTGATCTCAACCAAGAGTTGTTAGAAGCAGCAGCTATTGATTTTTGAGTCGCGTTGATTCACTGCAGCGGCACAAGCGACGCTCAAAGGTCCCAAATCTGCCAAGTTGTTCTTGCCGCTTAGGCAGATTAGGTGTGGTCCCTGGCTGATACACGCCTGATTGATCCAGTACTAAGACGTATTTGTTATATTTGTTGCGGCACGGGACCTGATGGCAGTAGCTGGACTGTGGAGTTTTGACGGTGCCTGTTCCGCCCTGATCAGGTGCCGAGCAGCATATGCATAACTGAAGCAGAGATTTATCGTGCAAAGAGACTTTGTCAGAAATGATGGGACGCTCGGAACCCATCAGCCGAAGGCTTGGGTGGGCTTTGGCCTTGTTGCTGGCAGGTGAGCATGGAATCCGCAGACATATGGGGCATCTTGATGTTGTACCCCCTCGCTACAGGCGTACTCATTTTGCAGCAATTGAACATCTGCAGTGACTTGAAATTCTGTTTGTGACGCTTCGGCTCCCGTGGGCGTTGCGTGGCACAACCAAGCTTTTCAACTCGCCCCGTGCCTCAATTGAGTTATATTCCTGCTGACGTACTACTGGATCCCCGTGGCGTTTGCTGCTAATGTGTAAAATTGTGTAGGTGCAGTCTTCTGCTGCAGCACTGCTGCACAAGCTACTCTGACCCTGGAAAGTGATGAAGGATCAGCATCCACGACAGCTCATCCTGCACTCAAAGCCACAGGTATGCACGGCTTAACACGCGCAGCAGTAACGTGTGTAGCACCACATGATGATGTCACTTCTAGGGCATGCCATGTTTTCAGCATTGACTGTTGTTCCTGCATGGCGGATCTCACATGCTCCAACAGTACATCTGCTGATCTGTACTCGTATCCCAAAACCTGCAAATAAATCCCGACATATCTTGGCTCTGCTGCGTGTCCCTGTTCCAGGTGTTGATGGCAGCAACACAGCGTACCTGCTGCCAGGTGCCGTTATTGAGGACACAGCGACTGTAATGAATTCAGACAGCGCTGATGTGGGGCCCATAGTGCTGGAGACTACTCTGTCCTCTCCTGCCATGGTCTGCAAGTCATACACGGATGCTGGAGACTCGACAAACGGGACTCTTGTTACTTTGCCAGAGGATATGATTGCACCAGCCAATGGCGGCTCACTCATGTGCATTTTCAGCGAGGCGGTGACTGGCAGCGGCCAGGTTGCAAATCCAGTCAGCCCTCTCAATGTGACGGCTCTGGTGGCTGCAGCACCAGTAGCCTCTGCATCCTTGAGCAATGCCGACCTGCGCGTGTTTGCACCAAGCATGCAGGCGGCCGCCAGCTGCTTGGCGCCGGCACTGGCCGCAGGTGTGTCCAGTTGAAGCAACAATCAGCACTGCGCAGCAAACTTTGATGTATTGAAGTCCTTTGCCAGCTGCACAAAGTCAGGTTGTCTGGCCAGCAGCAGTTTTGCGCACTTTCAACAGGCCATCCTTGTTGCCGCCATGCACTGTGCAGCTGCAGCGCCACCAGCAGTGTTATTACTGGTGATCCCCAACATGCCTGCTGTCACTGTGCATGCAGATGACGTGACGTATGAAGCAGACTGCACCGTAACCGTCACCAGCGGGCCTGTGCCGCTGAAGCAGCTGGCAGTCACCAGCAGCGGCACCACTGCAACATGTGTTGCATCCACGCTGGCAGCTGCGGACAGCACCACCTGCAGCTTCACACAACAGCTGCCAGAGGCCGAAGTCATTGCAGGCAGCTCCACCATTACAATCACAGCAGCAGCTGCACCAGATGTCGCATCCAGCGCCAGCATCAGCGATGTGGCAGCAACTGGCAATGTGTCACAGACGCGCACAGCATGCCTGAGCATTGTGCATGTCGCTCCCGAAACCACCGTGACGACAATGGGTGAGTGGCTGCCGGCTGACCCCTAACTCGTGACCTGTCAGCTGCTGCACAGTTACTCTCGCTGCATGAACGCGGCGTCAGCAGCAGCAGCATCATGCAGCACCTGCAGCTCCCTTTGTTGTGCACCAAAGTGAACCTCATGTGCTGCTTCATGCCTCACTTTTTTCTGTTTCTGTTTGCTGCTGACTGCAGGCTGTGTTGTGGACTTCACAGCAACGTTGGTGAACACCGGCAGCATTGCACTGAGCGGTGCAAAGGTTGTGGTCGACAATGGTGTGACCCTAACCTGCTTGAGCGGGCCAGCAGCAGACCTGCCTGCTACAACAGGCTCCTATAGCAACACTGCCGGCGCTGCCTTGCCTGTTGACCATGCTGTTGTATGTACTGGGCGCTTTGAATTCAACCAGCAGGCATACGAGCAGCTAACAGCCAATGCAAAGGTCTTCTCAGCATCAGTTGAGGATGCTGGCGCCTGGGCCATCACAGCAGCAGACAATGGGGCGGTGACGACGACCGTGGCAGTTGATGCTGTTGCAACAATGCAAGCGGTATTTGATGCGACCAGCTGCTCAGCTCCAGCCACTGCTTCTGGTGAGTGCTGGAGACTCTGCCTGCCTGCCTGCCCTGCCTGCCTGCCTGCCTGCCTGCCTGTGGGTGCCAAACTACTGTAGGTAGGACGTGTGAATGTTTGGTCCTCACCAGCATGTGCATACTGCTCACACCCAAACATCCCAAGAACTGCACGCTTCTGACTGGTGCTTGCTGATGTCTGCGCCTTGCTGCTGCCGCTTGTGCAGCGGCCACCCGTGGAGTGTCTTGCAGCATGGAAATGCGGAACACAGGCAACACCGGCCTTTCCTTCAGCCTTGCTGCCTCTGCACAAGCTGCTGGTACGACCCTGAGCTGCAGCAGCACCGGCCCTGTGGCTGCTGGTGCTGCTGTCAACTGCATGATGTCCAGGGATGCAACGCAGGACGACTTTGAAGCAGCTTACCTCGTGCTCGAGGCCAGTGGGGTTCAAGCAGTGCGCTCAAACCCTGTCACTGGCAGCTACAAAAGGGATGTGACGCCCTCAACAAGCAGCGTGGCTGTGCCGCTGGAGCAGATGCCGGCATTGGACTTGCAGGTCTCATTGGCCTCGGCTACTGTTACGATTGGCGGTAAGTTGGCGGCTTGACAGCAGTGGCTGTTGCAACACCCGACTGCTGCCGTGTGTTGGGTCGGCGCTGTATCAATGCTTGTATGATGCCACAGCACCCCGTTGTTTAGCGTATGGGATGACTCGCAGGCCTGCGCTATGATACAAGTCCCGGCGTGCTGTATCCTTGGCTACACTTTGAGCCTGATGTTACATCAGTATGCCACATGCAGCAAATTTTGCAGCCTGCCCAGCGGGATTAGGTGGCCACGCATTGCTGCCCTTCCAAACGTGCTCAGCTGGACGATGGGACTACCTGCCTGTATCATGTGTTTTGCAGATGCCGTTGTCACCGCAACCATCACAGTTGCCAACACGGGCAACACAAGGCTGAGTAACACGTCCCTGTCTTCTACCCACTGGACTGGCTTCGACTGCAGCCCTGGCAGCACCAACCTGATTGCTCTCCTGGAGCCACAGGCCAGCACAACATGCACAGCCACATACACCTTCACCCAGGCTACTTTTGAAGGAGCCGCAGCAGATGCCAATGCCGGTAGCCTCGCAACCACACTCGATGCGCTGTCGTATGCTCAGAATGCAACGCTGTCATACACGGTGGCGCCGGCGACTGGGCCCGAGGAAGTCGACATCCCAACCTCTTACTCAGCCAGCATGAGCATTGCCATTTTCTCCTGCGCAACCGTGTCTGCACGTAAGTGCCACCAACTGTACTGCCAGGTGTGCTGTTCAACTACAAATGACAGAGACCACCCCCAGGCACTGAACTTACCAGTCCCGTGTTTCTGACCACATACTTGTCAACTCAGCCTAGCACACACACCATCAAGGTGCTGGAGCGCACCGCACCAGGAAACCATCACCCAACTCTGCTTGCTTCTGCTCTGTGCATGCAGCTGGCGACGTCAACTGTGAAGTGGAAGCCAGCAACACGGGGCAGGTCAAGCTGCAGAACATCGTCATCACAGAAGCTGGCGGCAGCAGCTGCTCAATTACTGGTGTGCTGGACCCAGCGCGTATCACTGCAAGCAGGGTTGGCACATGCACGCTGCAGACAACAGTGACACAAGCAGACTTTGACGCCTATGAAACTGACCCCGCTGTTGACAGCAACAAGGTGCTGGTTACTGTTGATGGCACAGGAGCTGCTGCGGCAGCAGGTGTCACTTTGGCCGCTGTCACACCAGTGACACTGCGTAAGGGTCTTACCCTGAGCAGGCAGATGGAGTTTGCCAGTGCCACTGTCACACCTCAGTCTGCTTCAAGTCTTAGTGAGTGCTCCTACAGCAAGCAATGCAGCCAAGCTGCTTGCAAAGCACGCTATGATGCAGGAGGCAGCAGCAGCAGCAGCAGCAGCAGCTGAGGTGCTTTTGCAGGACAGCAGCACAACGCATGTGCAATGGCGCATGCCTGACAGATACTGATGTAGCAGGGTGCATGGGTGAGCCCTTGGATGCAGATGCTTGACGTGCAGGCTGTGAATCATGCTGGCCTGCACTCAGCACAGCACTTCATGCGTCAACCTCAAGCACTGTATCTTCTGCCACACATCATTCCACCCACGCTGTCTTTCCTTGCAGCTGACGCCGTCACTTTCAGCCTGCAGCTGAGCAACACCGGCAATGCCAAGCTCAGGGGCGTGGATATCCAGCTGGCAGACTTGCAGGCAGATGCAGGCCTGACCTGCACCCCAGCGCTGCCTGCAGCTGAGCTGGCACATGATGGTGCTGTGGAGTGCACAAGCACGCGCATATTCAGCCAGGCAGAGATCGAGCTGGGCAGCTTTGAACTGCAGGGTGCCGCAACGGCTGCAGATGTCACCGAGGCCATAGCCTTTGCACCAGTTACTGTTGCGCTGCCCAACCAGCCAGCGCTATCGCTCACCATTGACAATGCGACATGCGGCAGCCCTGCCACAAGCAACTTTGCTGGCAGCACTGTCACATGCACCAATGCTGTTGTGCTCATCAACGAGGGCAACGTGCGTGTGGCAATCACTGCCATCCAGGGCGCGTCTGGCACGACTGTTGTGAGCTGCACGCCTGCAATGGCAGACTCGCCTCCAACTGTTCTGTTAGTCGACGGTCAAGTGACATGCACCATCAGCAAGGTGGTCAACCAAGCTGACTACGAAGCCAGCTTTACAGCTCTTGCGGTTGCGGTGACTGGTGTGGTTGCCAATGGAATGAATAGCACGATTAATGGTGTAGACATCACAGCCGACAATGAGAGGGCACTGGTGCAGCGTCCAGAGTACTTGGTGGGCATCAAGCGCGTTGATTACGACGCCACAGATGACGGCGATGACTCAGCCACCAACGTGACACGTAAAGGCGCGTGTCGGCATGTGTGCTAGCGACAGCCAGGCATGTACTGGCAGCATGGGCGAGGTTGTTGCAGTGGTCTTCCTGCTGTTGCAGCAGCACAACCAAGAACACTCTTGAATGCATGGCGATGTCTGAAACAAACTCACCTTCCTCACTGCGATGCCGCTGTGCCGTATGCTGCTTGCAGGGACAACGGCAAAGCTGCAGGTAGTGATGGTCAACACAGGCAACGTGCACCTGGCTGCGGCGCATGTGTCAGTGGGCGGCGAGACTGACCTGGCCTGCAAGTCAGCCACGTCTGAAACTGCAGACTCTGCTGCTCTGGCAGCTGGCACTCCATTCACTCAGGAGACACAGCTGTCAGCAGGTCACAAGCTGGTATGCACGGGGACCTACACTTTTACGCAGGCAGATGTGGATGCTGATGTGACCAGCAAGCAATTTTCCATCAGTGCTGGCGCCAGCAATGACGGCGTGGTGAGGTCTGAGCCTGAGCCTCTCGTGTCACCCACACCAGCCAACGTGGGCGTGTATCAGGCTACAGCGTCCGTCATTGTGGCAGCTTCACCGGCTGTTGACGTCACCATTGATGTGCTGGGTTGCGTGAAGCCAAGGTTCATCCCTGAAGGCGAAACATCTGTGTTCATTCAGTGAGTGTGATGCAGCAGCCAGCATTGCACCCTTGCACCTGCAGGCAGCAGCAGTGACGTCACATGTGTGATAGCTGCTGGGCAGAGTGACGAGGCCAGTTGTCGCTGCTGCTGCAGCGCCTGTAGGTGCTGGACGACGTGATACCCTAACAGGCAGATCGGTAGGATGCCAGGAATCTGCACTGAGATTGCACTGGTCACCATCCAATGAGACAGGTTGGCAGCCGCAGCCTTTACTGATGCCTGTGCCTGCTGGATTGCTCTGCACTGCAGGTGCCCTGTCAACATGCGTAACAGCGGTGGCGTGACGCTGCTCACACTCACAATCAACAACGGCGACGCTGCCAGCACCAACTGCAGCACGACAACCAACCTGGATGTTGATGCTGAGGTCGACTGCTGGCTGACACAGCAAGCCTTCCAGGAGGATTATGATGCCGGAGTGCTGCAGAATGTGCAGGTTGCAGTCAGTGCAGCAACGTCTGCAGGGCGGCCCTCAGAGCTGGGTGGTGTTCCCAGCAAGACCGTGACAGTGCCACTCAACAACACAGCAGGCCTGAATGTGGATGCCGTGGTCTCACCCACCAGCATCGCAGCAGCAGGTGCGGCGGCTGACTCCCTTGCTGCGCATGCCAAGCACAGTGTGCCTGCTGTTCCGCTGCCCGTGCAAGCCAGCAGTTCGTGCCAGTGTGCGACGCTGCCTGCATCTGATACTCCGCAGTGCATCACTTGAGTCACCAACTGCAGTCGTACCTGTTTGTTTGCAGGCAGCACTGTGCAGTACACCGTCACCCTGACAAACACGGGGGCCGTGCGCTTGCGCGACCCCACTCTCGCATTGCCTGCATGGATCAGCAGCTCCAGCTGCAACCCAGAGCTTGCAGCAGGCTTCAACCTTGCCACCTTCGGCAGCGTCACTTGTCAGGCCAGCTACGTCGTGCCTCAGGACGTGTACGAGACAGGGCCACTGGAGCTTACGGCCTCAGTGACCTCTGCTACGCTGGCGGCCACGACTGTGACATCCAGCCCTGCAACGGTGCAGATGCAGTACCACCATGACCTGGATGTGACCATCAGCAACTGCATCATCCCGAGCGCACGTGAGTGCGCAGCAGCGCGAGGTGCATGCGACCCACAATGCTGCAGCAGCCTGGTATGCTGCATGCCGCTTGACAATGCCAAGCGAAAGCTCAGCACATGCATCAGCCTAGCCAGCCGCTGCTCCGCTTATGAGGATGCATTGAAGTGGTGCAAAGTTCCTTCTTCACTGTTTCAGCCGCCAAGACCACAAAACTCACTTGCCCGGGTCTGTTAATTCCTGACTGCAGCAGTGCTCTGCTGGCAATGTCAGCTACACATGCAGCATGCTACATTTAAATCAGTCACTAAAGCCCCTGCCACGATGCGCTGCCTGCCCTCTTGCAGCTGGCAACATCATGTGTGACGTCACTGCCGTCAACAACGGCACAATAACACTGAGCAACGCACAGATCCAAGCAGCAACTGGGACTGCTGTGGACACCACGGCTTGCGCAGCACCTGACCCCATGGCACCAGGAGCTCAGTACACATGCAGCGTCGCACTTTCAGTGGATCATACACACTTTGACGCAAGGGAAGCGAATGAGCTTGCAGCACATACTGTTGAGGTAGTGGTGAGCGCCACGTCCGGCGTTGCAGCTGAGCCGCTGACGCCAGTCACAGCAACTGAGGCTGGCCTGGCCCTACCTGTGATCAGGACCTTTGCGGTTGCTACTGCCCTGAGCAAAGCGAGCGTCAACGCAACTGGTGGGTGTCCTTGTACAGCCCTGCTCTCGCTGCAAAGTTGCGCTCTCTGCTGCGTCCTGTTACAGCGCTGCATCCCTGATTGCCTGCAAGGTTGTGCTACATGCTGGTTATGGGGCTGCCGTGCATGCTAGCGATCGCTCTCCAGTTGATTCCTGATCCTTGTCGTACTGCATGCATTGGCTGTGCAGGCGCCACCGTGGACTGGACACTCACAATCACCAATACTGGCAACGTAGCTCTACGACAGCTCAGCGCTGCACCGCACCTGACAGGCGTTGGCACTGCAGAGACTGCAGGCCTTGCTGCTTTCTCTTGCTCAGTTGATGCAGGCACCGCCTTCACCCTACCAGCCACAGGCGCACTGTCAGTTGGCAAAGCGGCCGTCTGCACTGCCACTTACACATTCAGCAACGTGGCATCCATAGAGGCTGGCGATCTCACCTTTACTGCTGCTGTGTCAGCTGAAACCTGGACCAACCCTATGACAGTGGCAGCTCCCACGCAGACAATCACTGTTGACAACACCCCAGCTGTAACCATCACAATCGATTCTACCAAGTGTGTTGTGCCCTCGCCCAACTCTGCACGTAAGTGACTAGGTTGACCGCATGCACGTTTTGCTGTAGTGGTTGCTTGCGCAGTGTAGATCGTTGTAAGCTCTTTCAATGCCAAATCTTTCAGAGAGGCCACAGGCGAAGGCGATCATACGCTTGAGGTATTCAAGAACAACAACACCATGCTCCTCCACCTGGAAGAGCATGGTGCTGTTGTTCTTGAACACCACAAGCGTATTGTCTTTCTCGCCTGTGGCCTCTCTGAAAGATTTGGCACTATGGGAGCTTGAAACTATCTTGCCCTCTTCGTTATCTGCCATGCTTAATGAGGCAAAAGGTACATCAATACTTAGCAGGACAAATTGTACAGCGTGAAGATCAACAGATCACTTTGTCAAACAAGCAACAGTAGCCAAATGCAGCAGCAACAAGTATTAGACGCATGTGGAAGCGTGATGAAATAAGGTTTGTAAATTATTGGATCAGCTTAAAGCCCAGCATCAGCTGATGTAGACCGCTCACGTTGCACGCGTATTTGAAACAAGGCAGTACAACGTGTCTCATTGACTAGACTGAGTCCTTGAGACAGACACGAGGACCTACAATAGTAACATTCAATCATCCAATACATGTAGAGTAACAGCTCATGTTATGTTTTACAAGCGGTAGCCAGGCATGGCATCTGTGCACTTAGGTCATAAAACAACCATCCCGCAGACAAATTGGTCATCAGTTTGCCATAGTGTGCATGGAAAGGGCACGCCCGTCACGTATGCTGACGGTCTTGTGGCCGCATGTGTTGCTGCTGCCTGCAGCAAATGCTGTCGGCTGCGCTGGCGCCCTTACACTCACCAACACTGGCAACGTACGAGTTGAGCTGACTGGCATTGAAGGGCCAGCTGGCACCACCATTTCCAGCTGCACGCCTGCTACTCCCACAGTTGGGTTGCCGGTCACATTGAGCCAAGCTGGTGGCACGTCTACTGGCATTGTTTGCAGCCTGTCCATTGTTACAAATCAAGCTCACTACGAGGCCAGCAGCATCTCCTTCACGGCATCTGCGTCTGGAATAACTGCCAAGGGCACCAATCCAACCATTGACGGCGTCAGTGCGTCGTCAATCACAGCGGAGGGCGTCCAGCCGCTTGTGCAGGAGCCCAACTTTGAGTTTGGCATCAAAAGGTTAGGGTCAGGCAGCATAAAGACTGCAGGTAAGGCACCAGTGTAGCATCTACCAGTCCAGCCATGTTCCATTCAGGCCAGAGTTCATTAAAGAGCATATGCTGTGCTGGCAAGTAATTATGCGTTTGCAAGCTGCTAACATGAAGCCCTGCAGGCTTTTCATACATGAAGGGTGTAGACTTGTATTTGCTCTACTCCCTGATGCAGGCACTGTCGTAACGCTGGAGGTTACCTACGCAAATACCGGCAACATCCACCTGCCTGGCAGCACAGTAGCTGTCACGGATGTCACGGACTTGAACTGCAAGTCTGGGAACGGCTCCGCCACAGACATTTTCAGCAACGGAGCAGCCTTCAACGTGCCGGACCAAGTTGACTTTGGCAAGACTTTAGTTTGTCAAGGCACCTTTGTTTTCACGCAGTCTGTGCTGGATGGCAACACGGCTGCCATCAAGACTTTTATGCCAACAGCATCTGCCGCCAACAAGGCGTCAAGCGCCGTCATTGCGGCTGGATATACGCAGTCAGCAGACGTCAGCGTTGTCGCTGCACCGTCTTTCAGCATTGCTCTGGATGCCACCAGCTGCACAAAGCCAAGCATCATCCCATTGTCAGAGTCCAGCGTGAATGTCGTCTGTCCCATCAAGATCAGAAACACTGGTGACGTCACGCTGACGGCGATCAGCGTCATTGAGCCCACCAATGACTGCTCAGCAGGCTCGCTGGAAGTTGGGGCCGAGATTAACTGCAAGATTACCACAGCTGCCACCCAGGACAACTACGACGCCGGCTCAGTGACAGTCAACGCGCACTTGTCCGCTACTGCGCTCGGCTACATCCCAGGCATTGTCGGCACCAGTTACGTCAGCCCCAGCATTGCACTGAACAAGACTGCTGGGCTTGATATAGCCGCTACTGTTGACATCGCAAGCGTCAACACAAATGGTGAGCTACCAGGGTGATGGCAGGGCTGGCACTGCTTCTGTACCTCTTTGCTTTCATGGTCCTTCTGAAGCTTGCCACCACCCAGTTCTCAATAGTACCAGGTGCCGGTGTTGGTTCGTGGGCGTTACCAGTGCTGGTGGCAGGACTATACATCACATAATTGTTGTGTGCCGCTTTGTTGTTGTGCAGACACTGTGGTGACTTTTGAGGTGACACTGGCCAATACAGGCTCTGTCAGACTTACCAATGTAGCGCTTACCATCCCAGCCTGGACCACCAAAGTCAACTGCAGCGCAGTCGGTGACACATGGACTGTCCAACCACACAGCAAGGTGGTATGCTATGTGCAGCACAGCTTCACTCAAGACACCTTTGAGGCCGGCGACAAGACATTCACTGCGTCAGCCACAGCCGCTGAGGTGGCTGCAGCAGGAACAGATAAAGTTACACCCCCAGCTGTTGTCGTTGCCACCGTGCACATGCACAACTTGGTGGTCACGCCAGGCACTTGCACGCTGCCCACCACAAGTGAGCGGTCAAGGGTCCCATTTGCTTCCCAGTTTGAAACTGCAGCTCTGTTGCTCAAGTCTCTTTACCGCCTTCAAGCCAAGCACTAGCACACATCTGCCGAGCAACCTGCAGTCAGTGAGTAGCTTTGCTCTCCTGTCATGGCGCAACTGTCTGTATCAGAAGCGTGCTTGTTGTGCATGCGCAGCCGCCGGCAAAACTCAATGCGGCATTGGCGTACAGTCTGATGGCAATGTGCGCATCAACCAGCTGGCCATCGCCGGTGCGGAGAACAGTTGCACAGAGTCTGTGCTCTGGCCAGGAGGTGTCGTCCACTGCACCATTCTGAGGTGCGTGCAGCTGCATTGTTTGATGCTGGCTGGCTGCGGACCGTGCTTGTGCCAGTACTTCTTGCAATCGGAAAGTACAACTTGACAATGTCTCATACAAACTGCTGGGATGTTTCACCCACTTGCTACATGCTCGCCCTCGCTGCGCAATTCTACTGCAGCCGGTTCTGTTTGGCAGTGAGAAGTTTGCATGGCTGTGTATGTCTGGCTTTGCAATGCCCGTGTTCTGCGCTCATGTGGCTGCACACAGCAGTTTTACAGACCCGTCTACATAGCAACCAAAAAAATCCCATCCTTCAACACACGCTTGAACTTAATTTATGCACATGCACTGCACTGGCAGGTCTCCCACGCAGTCTATGTTTGATGCACGAGAGGAGACAGCCGATGCCAGCACGGAGCTATCAGTGGATGTGACGGTTTCTGGCACGTCGGCTGTTGCTGCTGCGCCACTCTCACCGGCAAGCCACACCTGGAGCGCACTGCAACTACCCATCAATCGGGTACTGGAAGCAACTGGCGTCCTGAATCAGACCAGCGTGGACGCTTTGGGTGAGTTGCTGCTGCGTCTTTGTACGTCCAGTGTTACATTTGCGTACATGTGCTCCTGCCATACGGTAGCTTCGCAATCAGCATGTATGCAACAGCAAGGGTTACGCTTGGGTAGGCTCACTGCAAGCATGCGTGCATGAGGCCGCCCCCGGCACATGCGCTTCTCACCTGGCTGTGCGGGCGTGTCTGCTGTTGTTCGGCAGGCCAAGGCGTGCTGTACACAGTGACACTGCAAAACACCGGCAACTCGCGGCTTCGCGGTGTTGACATCAACCCAGTGCTTGCACTGGACAACGGCACAGCGGTCACCGGGCTGGGCCCCTGGACTTGCACCCTACCTGCCACCATACAGCATGGCGGCTCGCTTGTCTGCTCGGCCAGCTTCAACTTCGCTATCAGCGACATTGAAGCTGGCAGCAAGTATTTTGCTGGTGCGGCGTTGGCGACGAGCGTTGCGGAAGTACCCATTGCGGTGGCGTCGCCAAATGTGACTGTTGCCAACAGCCCAGCGCTCACATTCAGGGTCGATGCCGCAGTCTGCAGCCCGCCACATCCAACAAATTTTGCAGGGTCGACGATGTCGTGCACAAGCGCTGTGGAGCTGACAAACACAGGTGAGAGCAGCCGCTTGAGCCTTTTGTTATAACGCAGACCAAGCAAGCTCGCTGGGCTGGATGTGGCAGCAGCAGAGCATGGAATTTGCTCGTTGCTGGCCTGCGCACATCGCTGCATTCAACTTGTGTGTGTATGACTGACCAAACGCGCATTGACACGACACATACACAAACCAGCAGCGCTGTACAGCAGGAATTTCGGGCCACCTTGCTGTGCTAACTGCCGCAGGTAATGTGCGCATCAAGGTCGAAGCCATCACTGGCCTTGGCGCACCCGCTGCCCTGGTGACAGCCTGCTTGCCAGCATTGACCTCGGAGATCCAGCCGCACGGAGGCAGGTCACCTGCACCATCACGCAGCAGACAACCCAGGCTGACTACGAAGCCGCCAGCGTCACGCTTGCAGCTGACGCCAGTGGGGTCGACGCTTGGGGACAGGTGGAGGCCATGGCAGGTGTCAGCGGTGCTGGTGGTGTGTCCGCCAGCAGGACGGTGGCACTGCTGCAGGAGCCAGCAATGCGCACAGGCATCACCAGCAGCTTGACAAGTGCTGCTCAAGCAGGTGGGCTGATTTGCTGTGTACAAGCTGCGCCTGATGTGCTTGCTGTAGACGCTGGCTGGTGATGAGCGTGAACAGTGTAATTACAAGTACACAACTGCGCTAGCTCTGCTGCCGAGGCCATGTCGCATGGCCGCTTGTGAATGGCAGGAAAGTGCTTCTGTATTTGGCTGGCAACCCTCGTACTTGTCTCTTATGCCAGAGCTCAGAACTCCAGTCATAGCTTGCCGCTGACAATTTGACCCTTTGTGGAGCGTAAACATGTTTCTGCAGACAGGCAAAGGACACTCTCCTTGGTGCACCTGCATGGTGGTGTTTTGACTGGTGTAATGCTGCTGCTGCTGCTGCTCTTCCTGCTTTCCATGCCAGGTGACACGCAACGCTCAGGGTTGTGCTGGAGAACACAGGCAACACCCACCTCCAGAGCACCTCCCTGTCGGCGGCAACAGTTGCCAACCTGGCTTGCAAGAGCGGGGATCTTGGTGGGGCAGCTGATGACATCTTCTGGGAGGCACATCTGTTAGCATTGCTGGTCCTCTTCAAGTGGATGCAGCAACCAAGCTGGTATGTGAGGGCTCGTTTGTGTTCAATCAGGCATGGCTGGATGCCAACAGCGCAGCAAGCAAGATCTTCACAGTTGCAGCAGCCGCAGGCAACACAGGGCTGGCCCACAATGCGTCCGGGGTCTTTGGCACAGACAGTGCCAGCATCAGTGTCGCAGCTGCTCCTGCAATGCTGACAGAGGTTGCTGCAGGCAGCTGCCAAGCACCACCCATCATACCTGAGGGCGACAGCACCGTCAGCGTGACCTGCTCCGTAAAGCTCACCAACACTGGGAAGGTTACGCTGCAGAGTGTTGTCGTGGCACAGAACGCCAACAGCACCAACGACTGCGCCACCACAACTTTGGCGGTTGGTGACTTTATTGACTGCACGGTCGACACCCTCGCACACCAGGCAAGTGAGATGATGACCTGCCTGCAGAGTAGCTGCAAAATTGTCAGGAACATCTCCAGTAAAGCCTTGCTTGGTTTCAAGTACTCACGGCAGTGCTCCAGCATGCACGGTTCCCAGGTACAAGATCAAATCTTGAACACATATGAGAACATATGAACACATATGAGATTTAGATCTGGTTGCAGCCGCACATGTGCACGCGCAGCATGGTGGACAGCAAGAATGTGCACATCATCTTATTGTGTTTGACTGCTGCCTACAGGACGATTTTGACCTAGGGCAGTTGCCGGTCAATGCAGTTGCTACCGCTGCAGCTACAGGCTACCACAAAACCCTCGGAGGCACGCTCAGTGCAACCATGCCAGTACTGCTGAACGACACAGCTGGCATGCAGCTCACAACGACAGTCAACCCTGCAAGCGTGGCAGCATCCGGATCTGTGATAGATTACACGGTCACCCTGCTCAATGTTGGCTCTGTTCGGTTGCGCTCTACAACTATGACATGGCCTGACTGGGTGACGCCTTCCACCTGCACTCCAGCCCTTGCTGCTGGTGCTGATGCTTGGACAGTCGACCCCTTCAGGACGATTGTCTGCCGTGCACAGTACACGTTTGACCAGGACAACTATGAGGCAGGCGACAAATCCTTGACAGCAAATGCAGCAGCGGCAGAGCTCAATGCTGTCGTGACATCTGACGCAGCGTCGTTGTCCCGACGTACTCTCACAACCTGGTGGTGGCTATGGCAGAGTCGACCTGCATCATCCCTGAAGCACGTACGTGGTTACTTGCTGCATAGCATGCTGGCTTGGTTCCTGTGCTGGCAACTCTATTGCTTGTCCTGCCATACTCACAACTGGTCGGCAGCTGGGTATGCATGTGCCGTCTCAGCATCGAATTTGCATTCAAACCCCTTGATAGTTGTTCCTTTGCAAAAGAATCTGACATGCACTGCTTGCTGGCGCCTGCAGCTGGCAAGATCTACTGCCCAGTCACAGTCACCAACAGCGGCAAGGTCAGGCTCCTGGACATCACCATCGCTGGCCCTGAGAACAGCTGCGTGGCACCCAGCCCCCTCTGGCCGGCCGCCGTTACCAACTGCACACTAGAACTTTCAGCCAGCCAGGAGCAGTTTGACGCACGTGAAGCAGACAGCACCGCTGCTACCCTGCTGACAATCAATGCTGTTGTGTCTGGCACATCCAATGTTTCAGCACTCGCCATCACCATCCCCACGCCAGCCGCATCAGTGACCACCTTGGCGCTGCCCATACTTCGTCGGCTCACAGCAGCAGCTAGCATGGACAAATTGGTCATCAACGCACATGGTGAGTTGAGACCCATGTTCGCTGCCCTCGGCAGTCTTGCTTCTTGCCAATAGCATTATGAGGGGAATGGAGTTACATGCAGGCCAATTGCCACCTTTGATGGCATGCACCACACAAGTTGAACGCATAGTTGCGCAAATAACTGATTGACCCAACTTGAGCCAAAGTGAGCCAAACCCTTTTTCATTCAAACCCTTGCAACCTGACAATAATATGTCGTGTATGAGCACCACTGCTTACTCTGTTGTATTGCTGCTGCTGACTGCCTGCAGATGAATCTGTCACGTACTCTTTTGTGATCAACAACACTGGCAACGTCCGACTTCGGAATGTGGTGATCACGCCCCAGCTTCAGACAGAAGCAGGCACCACGGTCTCAGCAGACCTGGGGCCTTTCTCCTGTGTCTATGGCAGCACCACCACAACGTTCACCTTGCCAGCCAACCTGGCGGTTGCCACCACAATGACCTGCACAGCTGCTTACACCTTTAATCTCACTGCCATCGAGGCTGGAGATCTGAAGGTGGATGCAGCAGTGTCAGCTGATCTGCTGGATGCAGCAGTAACAGTCCCAGTCATCACTGTGGATGTGGTCGTGGCGCCTGCTGTATCAGCATCAATCTCCAAGGCTGGCTGCACAATGCCGTACAATGCAGGTGAGTTGAGAGCAGGCCTGCATTGCCAAACTAATGTCAGATATACAGCACCTCGGCAGCACAACTCAGCCATGTTGCAACATTGGCTGCTGATGAGCGCGAGTATTGCTTGTTGGTACTTGCAGCACTTGTTGCTGATGCCGTGAGCTCACGGCGACACTCGAGTGTCTGCCTGTGTACTGCCTGCTGCAGCTGACACTCTGGAGTGTACAAATGGCTTGAACTTTACCAACACTGGCAACACGCGCGTGGCGTTCACGGGCACAACATCCACTACAGGTGCTACTGCAACCTCTTGCACTGCCAGCGCGCTCGTGCCAGGTGCCTCTGTGCTGGGCACGTTCACACAGCCCATGCAGCAGGCACACATTGAAGCAGGCACGACCCCCATACAGATGACTGCCACAGGTGTAGCAGCGCAAGGCATTGTGCCACTGGCTGCCACCACCAGTGCAACGGAGAGCAGGCCTATCACACAGGACACCACCATGGCTGTGACATTCTGGCGCGAAGCATCTGAGCAGGAACAAGTTGAATCCAACAGTGAGTTTCCTGTGTTCGGAGCAAGGCTAGCCGTCCAGCTGCAGTAACTCAAGGGTGCATGACGCAAGTGTTCACCACTGTGGGGAGAGTTGACGCTGGTGCCATTGGCTGCTTCAACTGCAGCCACCAGCCAGCTGCAAGCAAAGCCCTTACTACTAACACAACCATGCTGTGTCTCTTGCCCCTGGATGTTCCTGCTGCTTGTAGGCACATACATCACCCTTCACTGGAGCGTAACCAACACAGGCAACACACGCCTCCGGTCACTGAGTGTCACGCCATCCTGGGCAGCAACAGAGGCTGTTGCAACCAGCCCCTCATGCACCTACACGGCCCCAGATGATGCCACCGCATACACCCTGGGGACCAACGTTGCTGTAGGCAAGGGGGTGCAGTGCAGCAGGCAGTTCCTGTTCACACAAGCTGAGCTGGAGCTAGGTGCAGCAAAGCTGCTCAGCATTGTTGCGGTCGCCACTGGTACAGATGCAGCCGTTGCTGTCACCATCGACAGCCCGCCAGCTGCGCTCAGCATCCCTGTCCTCATCAACCCCTCACTGACTGTGAATGTGGATGGCACAAGCTGCACAACACCGTACAAGGCTGGCAACACGTCAGTGTGCAGGGTCGTACTAACAAATGACGGCAACATGCGGGTGGACGATGTGGTGGTGCACGGAGACTCGAACACATGCTCCAAACCCCTGATGGCGCCGGGCGAGACATTCATTTGCAGTATGCAGCGCGTCATGGTTCAAGCGGAGTTTGAGGCTGGGTCGTTCAGACTGACGGCAACAAATGTAACAGGTACTGCGCGCGGGCCAAACCTGCTGCCTGGCATCCCGGGCGACAGTGCTGTGGCTGGGCTGACAAACTTGACGCAAGTGCCCATTCTGGATGTTCAAGCATCAGCTGATCGCAATCAGGTGTTCAAAGCAGGTGAGGGGTTGGAGCTGCAGCAGTTGCAGTGCACATCACATAGCTTATGTGATGCTTGTGCGTGTGATGTCCACCTATGTGGCAACTTGGTTTTGGCAAGCAAGCTGGACAGGCTTCTTACTGCAAATGAATGTGCTGCATGCTGTCACATGGCTGCTGTTGCAGGCGATCCCGTCGTGTACACAATCACAATGACCAATGTCGGCAATATCCGTCTGTACAACGTGGCAGCCACCGGCACTATGCTTGGCCTCCTAACAACGCCATTGAGCTGCAATGGCGGCATAGGAAATGGCGGCGTTGCTGTCATGCAAGTGGACGCGCAGATCGTGTGCAACGCCACTTACACTTTTGATCAGCAAACTTTTGAAGCAGGCGTCAGGACTTTCACTGCTGGCTTCACATCTGACAACCTCACAGCCATAGCAGCATCTAGCGCGGTGGTGGTGACCCCACAGGAGAGCCCGTCAGTACGTGTGCTGGTTGACTATGCATCGTGTGTTGCACCCACAGATGCAGGCGGACACATCACGTGTGGGCTGATCCTCACAAACACCGGCAACACAGGTACGCATGCTTGCCCCCTGTGTTCACCAGCGTGCCTGCTTGCTCACGTGCTGTGTGTTACAGCCCCCGCATACATGACACTGGTGAATGTTTGTTGGGTGGCGAGTGCTGCAATCTTCAAGCAGTTTGATCGACTGTGACTGCTGCCTTTTATGTTTATGTCTGTCCACCTTCTGGTCAAACAGGCCTTAGCGGCATCACCGTGGCGGACCAGGCCGTTGCTTGCCCACCAGTGGCCAACCTTGCTCCTGGCGCCAACGCAACATGCGATGCCACACAGTTGGTCAGTCAAGCAGAGTTTGATGCCGCAGACTTGTCAGGCTCTACTGTACCACTCACCGTGGTGGCAACAGCGCGGTCGACGGGCCAGAATGCAGTTGAAGTCACCAGCACAGATACCAAACAGATCACCCTTACATCACGGCCAAGCCTGGTCAAGGGGACTGCAACTGTGCAGCCAGCCTATGCAACAAACGACAGTGAGCACCACCAACCAGCAGCTGCTGGCCAATTGGAAGTTTGGCTTCTGCATGATGCTTGCGTGTGGGTAAGAACACGAACTATGCGATGTACGCCTCTGCGTCAATGGTTTTAGAACTTAGTTTGAGCAAAGCTGATGTTTGTAGCTTCTGTCTGCGTGCCTGCTCGTTTGCTTCCTGTTGGCAGATGACCAAGTGGTGTACTCCTGGACGCTTGAGAACAATGGCAACGTGAAACTGCGCGTCCTTCAGCTGGGAGGCACCGACCTTGCGAGTTCAAACATCCAATGTATTGACGGCGCTGCTGGTACACCATGGGCGCTTGGCGGCGACCTCGTTGTTGGTGGAAAGCTAAACTGCACGGGCACCTACACCTACGACCAGGCCAACATTGAGCTTGGTGACTCGCAGCATTCAACAGGGGCAACAGCAGCCAACGCAAAGCCGACCACGCAATTCACTGACACAATCCAGCTGGCGGCCGTGACTGTGCCCAACCTGCCATCCATGACGGTCACCATCCTGACCAGCACATGCAGCATGCCAGCCATCGAACGTGAGTTGCCGGCTGCTGCATGGTACAACATGTTTCTTGACAACACGTGTGCAGTGCTGCTAACGTTGCGGAAGGTCGCATTCTCACATTGCAAGATTACATGGGTGAATGTGGGAGCCAATGAAAGCTGCATTGGTCGTGCGCTGCAAAAGCTGGCAAATATGCGCTGTTACATGTAGCGTCACTTTGTACAGCAGTCGCAGCGCCTGCGTGCTCACACACAGCTGCTGGGCATGCACTCAATTCTGTTCTGTGCGCTGCGCTGCTGTCGTGCAGCCAACGCTGTCACATGCGCCAATGGTGTGGAGGTCTTGAATACTGGCAATGTCCGCCTGAACAACGTCAGCATCACAGGGGATGTATCTTGCCAGTCCAACGTCCTGCTGGCACCTGGCCTCAAATATGCCTGCACCCTTGTCAAGAGCACCACACAAGACGATTTTGAAAAGGCGTTCATCCCGCTGACCGTCAACGCAACGGCGACGTCGCTGGGAGTCAACGCCAGCATGGCGCACTGAGGCCGTCAGCTGCCGTGGACCGCAACATCACGCAGCTGCCAAGCATGTTATTGGAGCTTGCTGCCGACACCTACGCTGTAAACTCAGCAGGTGTGGCTTTTTGCACCAGGCTGCTTCCACAGCTTGCGCTGCTGCACACACCTGTTGTTGCCACGCTGTGTATAAGTCAAGCCTTTCACCATTCCTCACAATCAGCACCTGTGAACCCATCGATGCTCAGCTTCCTTTGCGTCCTCGCTAGCCGCTTTGCTTTGATGCCTGGCTGCGCATGCTGTTGCCTGATGCCTGCAGGCACAAATGTGTCGTGGACGCTGGTGGCCCGAAACACTGGCAACCTCATCTTGAAGCACACCAGCATGGCCAGCCCAGAGCTCGGACCACTCGTATGCACACAGGACGTGGCGGTTGCCGTACGTGGCAGCATGACATGCAGCAGTGTCTTTGGGTTCACTCAGGACAGCCTGGAGATGGACGACAAGACTTTCACAGCCACCGCGACCTCCCCCACACTACTGTTTCATGCCGATGCTACAAGCGGCACAGTGGCAGCCACGGACAAGATTGTGGTGGTTCAGGAGGCACCCAGTTTGGAGGTTGATGTCAAGGCACCTGAATGCATCAAGCCAGCCAGGATGCCGGGCTCTGCTGTTTGCCCTGTCACCATAACCAACACAGGCAATATGCGAGTCGTCAACATCTCAGTCAGTGGTCAACCCAATGACTGCACTGTTGACTTGCTGTGGCCGAGCGAGGTGTTCAACTGCACCATGACACGTGTGCTCACCCAGGATGACTTTGAAGCAGGGCTTACTACATTGCAGGCCACGTCAGTTGACAGCTTTGCACTTGGGCCAAAGCCAGTGCTGGACAACGACCCCAGTGACACAGCTACTGTGGTGCTGCTCAACCGCATTGCAAGGCTTGACCTGCAGCTCACCGCTGACAAGGCCTCTGTTATGCAAAGTGGTGACGTGGTGATCTACACGGTTGTCATCACCAACACTGGCACGCTGCTCGCTCAGAACATCACAGTGGAAATGCCAACTGTCAGCGTTCTGAACTGCACACGCAGCGGCACTGATACTCCCTTCACCGGCGATGATGTGCTTCAGCTGGATGAGGCCATCACATGCATTGGGGCATTCACCTACAGCCAGGATGACCTTGAAGCCGACGACAAGCTGATGATTGTCACCGCCACCACCAAGACTGCCAACGGCACCTACAGCTTCGACTCCAACACACATGCGGTCGCGCCCGTCAACACGCCGGCTATGAGCATCGCCATCTTGCTGGATCGGTGTGTGGCGCCAACCAAAGCACGTGAGTCTACTGCTGTTTCATGTAGCAGGTAGTCTGCTGCGGTGCCCCGTGGCCGTCTCGTGCCACTGATGTTGTTGCTGCTTCCAAAAGTGGCTAACTGACCTCCACTTGGCTGGAAGTGAGCTGGCATGCTGCTGCTGTTGCTGCTGCTGCTGCTGCTGCTGCTGCTGCTGCTGCTGCGGCGGCATCCTCACTGCCTGCAGTGACGGCAAATGGCAACCTCACTTGCCCCATCCTGTTCACCAACAACGGCAACACACGCCTGGCGGGTGTCAGCCTGCAAGACCACGCTGCAGAGTGCTTCAGTGCCCTCATGTCCCCTGGGGAGACCTACACATGCAGCGTCGCTCTGCGAAGCACACGAGCCATGTTTGAGGCTGCGACATTCCCTCTGAGCTTTGCTGGCGTGGCAGCCCCACGCGGCAGGACAGCGACACTTGCAGCACCAGCCGTCGACACGGGCTCAGTTGCGCTCGTGCAAGACCGCCGTCTGTTGGTCAGCTCTGCTGTGACACCTTCACTGGTCAACTTCACAGGTACGCAACCGCCGCTGTCATGCTGTGCTAGTCTTTGTTTGTTGTCCTGCCTGCATTTTGCACGACTCCTGTTTTGCATTTGCCCATGTACCATTATTCCAGGGGATGAGGAACGTGTTAAAGTTGACAACTGATGCTGCCTTGATGCTTTTCAGGCACCATAGCGACCTATGTGTACACCATCACCAACCCTGGCAACGTCATGGCCAACACCCTCACCATCACAGCAGACACCTTGGTCAACGTTACTTGCAACGGCACGGCCCCACCATACCCCAAATTGGTGTGGATCAGTTGTGGTCTGCACAGGGTTCTTTGTGTGGACACAGGCAGACATTGAGGCTGGCAACAAGGCCCTGACGGCAGCCGTGAGCGCAGACGCACTGACGGCGCCAGCCACGGAAGATGAGCTCACTGTCGCTGTGCCGAACAACCCACGGCTGACGGTGACTGTCAACATCGCTACTTGCCTGGCGCCTTCTGCTGCACGTGAGCCTTGCCGCTTCTTTGCAGACAATTTGCTTGCTCAGCACGCCTGTGTGTGCAGCATGACGCAGGCCTTGGTGTGCTGAGCGGCTTCAGTATTCATGTTGGCTGCTGAGCAGCTGTCCTTGCCGTCTGGCACATTTTCAGTGGTCGCCTGCTTTTTCCCTCGCTGTGTGCTGCCTGTAGCTGGCACAACCAGGTGCAATGTCACAGCACGTAACACCGGCAATGTGCGACTGGATGACATTGCCCTTGGAGGCGATGCAGTAGACTGCACCGCTGCGCTGCTCTCGCCTGATCAAGAGTTCCGCTGCATCATCACCAAGGCAGTTGACCAGGACCACTTTGAAGCTGCCGCCGTGACCATGTCCCTGCCGGCAACAGCCACCCCAGAGGCACTTCAAACACCACGCACCTGCCATCGCCCAGCACACACACTGTGGCGCTTGTGCAGAGGCCGCAGCTGCAGATCAACACCACAAGCAGCGCCAACTTTGTCACCTGGCCGAATGACATCATCCTGTATGAGGTCAGGTTGATCAACGCCGGCAATGTGCACTTGAAGAACATCAGTTTGACCTCCAGCATACCTGGTGGCGTCACTGTGGCGTGGCGCTGCCCACGGACATGCTGGTCAACACCATGCTGACCTGCACACGCAACATCTTCTACACCACACCGCTCATCCGCGCCGGCAACGCTACGCTGCATGTCAACGTGTCGGCCAACAACCTCCCTGCGGTTGAGGCGGCACCATTACGGAGGGTGGCCATGCCCTTCTGCGAGAACGCTACCACACGTGAGATCCCGGACTCTCTGACTTGGCTTAGCCTTACCAGTGTACATGATATGGAGACACTGCACTATGCTATGACTTTGCCCCTTGATTTGGCGTGGGCTACTGTTTGCAGGAACGTCCTTATGTTGGTTCACTGCTACTAATGCTACACGCTGCCTCCTGCTGCTGTTATGCCTTCCTTGCAGCTGTCCCTAGGGGCAACTGCCTCAACACTTCACACTGCAGCAATCAAGTTGACTTCCTATGTGACAAGACTACGTTCCCTGACCAGCGGTGGTGTACCTGCTGGGGCGGCGTCACTGAGTGTGTCACGCTGGGCCACTGCAAAGTCACGCCATGCAAGAACTGCCAAGTCTGCCTCTCACAGGTGCAGCAGCTGCTGACCAATGCAGCTTACATGGCTCAGCAAGATGCCGCAACAGTAGCCGGCTTGTTTGACAACCAGTGCAAGAATGTGTGGAACAAGAGCATCGCAGCATGCTCCAGCACAGTGACGGCGATCAAGTCCAGCAAGGCTGGCAACACTGGCAAGCGTGGCGGGCTGGTGTGTCAGCTGCTGGGTGAATGCAGGGACGTTGCCAACTTTGAGCCGACCTGCAGCCTCAGCAGCATCGGCGTCAACACCGTCCCAGCGGGGAACTTCAGCCTGTGCACCATGCAGGGAGTCGACGCAGGCGGCATCGTGCCCGGCGGCCTGGTTGCCTCACTAGACGCAAACCTCACTGCGGGTACTTGCCAAGCGACGGCTGACTGCAGGAATGCCGACTTGCAGTGCGGCGCAGCGCCACCCACCGAGCGGTGCGTGTGCAACAGCAGCACAGGCCAAGATCAGTGCGAGCTGCTGGGTGCTTGCCAGCTCACACCATGCGCAAGGTGCCGCAACTGCTTTGTGGTGGCGCGCACGTTTGCTGCGGGTCAGCAGGCACAGACAAACCCAACCGCAGTCGCTGCCGCCTTCAGGACATTCTGCGTCAGCCAAGGCAGGTCCCTAGAGGACTGCAGTGGCTTTGCGATGGACATTGAGGCGAGTCACCAGGGCAACCTAGGAAAGCGCCCAGCGTTGATCTGCCAAAAGATGGGTCAATGCACAGCGGACCTGTCGACCACAGATTGCACGCTCATCCCCGCCGACAACGCCACCAACGCCACCCCTGTCACAGCAGCGCACCTCACGCTCTGCAGCAGCAACGGTGTGAGTGCGGCTGCACTTGTGCCTGGCGTGTCTGCGAGCAACGCAAGCGTCCCGGCTGACAGGTGCACCGAGTCGGCGCCCTGCAGCCAGGCCACCGGCGTGTTTGGCTGCAGCTACATCTCGCCTGAGGTGCAGTGCAAGTGTGACCCCGCCACTGGACTGGACGCGTGCGTGGCCCTGGGCCAATGCGTAGAGGAGTCCTGCTCAGGCGAGCGCAGCACATGAACTGGCTTGATTGCACGCCTGACTTCATGAGATCCTTGGCAACATGGAGTTTGATAAGTAGTTGCAAAAACTACACGTGGGTGGAGTGACAGATGTCCGTGCTTGGGATGTCCTGGTGACGCTTCGATTGCTTGATGGTGTGCTTGTGCACTGCTGCTGCAACTCGGCCCCTCCTTGCAGCCTGTAACACCTGCGTCAAGTCAACCATGGCATGGGTCACAACTCAGCTCACCAGCAACGATACCGCAGCGATCTCTACCGCATGGATGAAGCACTGCCAGAAGCTGGGCAGGAGCCTGGCTGCGTGCACGTTTGCCAGCAACGCCATCCAGAGCAGCGTCAACGGCAACACCGGCAAGAGGGCTGGAAACCTGTGCTCAAAGATTCGACGTGAGTGTGGTTGGCTGAAGCTGCACGCTCCCGCCAGTGGCTGCGCTGTTCGACAGCCATGCGATAAAATGTGCGCCGGCTGATTGGTCCCCCAACTGCACCGTGACACACGGATGCAGCTGATATCGCCTAGCTGCTGCACTGACGCTGACGCGTGTTGATCTGGCTCCCTGCCCATGCTTCAGAGTGCACAACCTCAATGACTGATTGCAAGCTTGATCTTGGGGCCGCGTGGCCTCAGGGAGATGTTGATGTGTGCACCGTCGAGGGCATAAGCAGGGGCAGCCTGGTGCCTGGCGTCTCATCCTCAACAGCACTACCAGCAGGTGCCTGCCACAGCACCAACGACTGCGACCACATCGACCTGATGTGCGACCTCACTTCCACGACTGGCTCAATCTGCACGTGCGATGCTGTGACTGGCAGCGATACGTGTGTCAGGCACAGCGGCTGCGTCCGCACGCCTTGCAAGATCTGCGCGGACTGCTTGGGGCAGGTGGCGCCGTTCACGTATGCACAACGGTACAACTCAGACAAGGCAGACATTGCTGCTTCCTTTAACACCTACTGCACCGGACTTGGCAACTGGACGGCTGCGCAGCGCTCTGCTGTCGCAGCACAGATTGCAGCGGCAGACAAGGCAAGCTTCGGCAAGCGGGCTGCCGGCCTCTGCCGCGGTTTGGGTCTGTGCAATGCAACTAGCATGGGCGCTGCTTGTCAGCTGAAAGTCAACGCGACACTAGCTCCCTCCTCGCTGGACTCCTGTGCTGTGGAGGGAGTGGCAGCTGGTGGTGATGTGCCAGGCTCGTCACGCGCCCTGGCCCTGCCACAAGACACGTGCGATAACGATATTGACTGCCAGCAGGCTGACCCGGAGCGCATGTGCGTCAGAGCCGAGGCGCCAGTGTCCTTCTGCACGTGCTCGGTCGCCAGCGGCATCGAGACCTGCAGGAACATTGGAGGCTGCGCAGACACCCCGTGCAAGTCCTGCCGGCTGTGCCTGCAGCACTTCCAGTCGTTTGTGAACGCACCCCCCTTCACCGCCACAACTGGCCCTGACGAAGTTGCTGCTGCATTCTCGAAAGCTTGTGCAGCCACAAACAAGTACAGCGCGCCGGCATGTGAGAGTGCCAGGGTCGGCATTGCAAACAGCTTCAGGGGCAACGCTGGCAGGCGTGCTGGCAGCATCTGCCGCCTTCTGGGCGACTGCAACCCTGCCAGGCTGTCCACAGACTGCAGGTGGGCAGAGCAGCACCGAATGCAGCTGCTGGCTCACACATGCTGCCAGGTGCAGCTGCTAGCATCGTTGATATATGCCGCCACCAAGCAATTGATGGTTCAGCGCTGCGTCTGCACAGTTTGATGGCGCGTTCGTACACTTTCAAGCGTTTCAACATACCCGATTTCTTGTTGTGTGTGCAGGATGACAAACATTGGCAGCCTCCAGGGCTCTGTCAGCCTTTGCACTGCGCAGGGAGTGGACACCGGATCCATCTTGAGCGGCTTCCCACTCGCCTTCAATGCAACAGCCCACGACTTGTGCAGGGCAGATGCTGATTGCGGCACAACGGGCTACTTCTGCAACATGGAATCTCCAGCTACACGCTGTACGTGCAGCGCAGCAACCGGCGCAGACCGCTGCCTGGCGTATGGCTCATGCCGGCCACTGGCATGCACCAAATGTCAGGCATGTCTTACCAGAATGCAGGGAGCGGTGTCAACGCTGATGCAGAGCTCTGTCGTGTACCCTTGGGCTGCCGAGATCGCTGCCGCCTTTTCAATGGAGTGCCAGGCTCTAGCACCAACTGCTGGCTATGCAGAATCTCTGTGCGGTGACGTGGCGTCTCGCTACATCACCCCGACAGCTGCATCGACCGGGTACTTTGGTATGCGTGCCGGCGCGCTGTGCAGTGCGCTGCAGCAGTGCTCCAACTTGCAGAGTGACTGCAGGCTGAAGGCTGAGGCGATCGGCGTGGACACGTCCAGCCTGGATCTCTGCTCAGTCGAGGGCGTGGATGGTGGGACAGCGCTGAAGGACGTTGTGACGGTTGCTGGTGAGCTATATGGTGTGGCGTGTGCTGCTATGGCTGCAGAGGCACGCTCGTGCATCCAGTTCAATCCATCTTTCTGCCTCGCAAGGGAAAGCTGCGCATTGCATGCCAGGTGGCTGTGCCATGCAGGGCTGCTCAACCACACACGTGCTGCTGCTGCTGCTGCTGCTGCTGCTGCTGCTGCTGTCTGCAGGTGTGCCAGCTGGCAGGTGCCTCACCGACGCAGACTGCAGCGCCGACATGCAGTGCAACACCGGCAACACAACCAGGGTGCTCCGCTGCTCAGCAGGGCTTGACACAGCCATGAGCTACGGCCTCTGCGTTGCCAAGCCCCCGCCGCCTGCGCTTGTCACGCCCTGCGAACGCTGCTCGTCCTGCATCACTGCAATCAAGAGTGTGGTGGATGCCGCCAACGCAAGCTCAAGTCAGTCTGCTGGCAGCCTGGCTGCAGGCTTCTCTGCCTGGTGTAGTGCACAGAACACGTACCCGCTCACCAGCTGCCGTGCTGTGCAAACAAGCATCAGTGACAGCTTCAACGGCAACCTGGCAAGGCGCGCAGGCGCTCTGTGCACGCGGCTGGGAGAGTGCTCAAGCAGCGTGGCTGCTGACTCAGCTTGCAGGATCGTGACCGGTGGCAATGCCACACTGACTGGACAGCTTGACGCCTGCACAGTTGAGGGCGTGTCGACAGGCGTGCAGGTGCAGGGCACGTTCACTGGCACAGGTGAGATTGAAAGGATAACGAGATGTTCAAATGACAGCACATAAAAGTGACCTGACAATGATGGTTGAAGATAACGTGCGTGCACACATTTGCCTGCTGTTGGTCATGTGCCTGCATGAGCGGTTACTGAGTGTATGTACTATTCCTGTAGCCAATTCCATAGTGGAGGCAAGCAGATGTGGTGAACCGGACCATGAAACACCTGACTGCAACAAACGGACTGCCACTGCTGCTGCTGCCGCAGGCATGCCACCGGGGGCTTGCGTGCTTGACAGCGACTGCGACTCAAGCAGCAGCTGCAGCAGCGATCAGGTCACCACCATCTGCCGCTGCATGGGCGGCACCGACAGCTGCGACAGCCTCAGCACATGCAAGGCCAGGCCGGCCCCTCCGCCGCCCCCGGCACCAGTCGCCGTGGTTTCTCCTTGCAAGCGATGCGAGAGCTGCCTCAAGGAGGTGCAGGGCTTGAGCGCAGCACAAGGTGTTGCGGCGAGCACCGATGCAGTCACCATCTCCGGCAGGTTCCTGGCAGCCTGCACCAGCAGCTTCGCACGGGGAGACACGCTCCTGTGCCGGGAGGTCAGCAGTGCAATCGCGTTCAGCTACCAAGGGAACTTGGCGAAGCGCGCTGGTGCGCTGTGCAAAAGGCTCGGCAACTGCACGGATGACCTGACGGCTGCGGGCAGCACCTGCACGCTGGCTGCAAGCACGCAGCTGTCTGGCCGGCTGGACCTGTGCACCCGAGAGGGCGTGGCGGGCGCAACCGGCGTGGCTGGCGTTCTGTCGTCAACTGCAGGTGCGCTAACTGCTGTTGCAGTGCCCCCAGCTCTGTTTTCTGCAGCTTTGAAGTCGGGCATTGCGCCGCCTGCTCTGCAGTCTGCAATCCCCGCTGCCGGGCTAGCCCAGCAGCTTGATGCGCAGCCTGCACCGGCCACTGGCGACTGGCTCGCTGTGCTCCTTCACGCCGCCGCACTTTTCTCCTGCCTGAGCAAGCACACCGTGAATTTGCATGTCCTGTCACATCCCGCAAGCGCAGCACCTTATGTTGTTCTGCCCGCACTGCGCGCTGCAATGCCGTTGTGCAGGTTTGGAGCCGGGCACTTGCCAGAGCACCACCGACTGCAGGGCACCTGGCACAGTCTGCTCAATGGCTGAGCCAGTGCTGCGCTGCACTTGCTCAGGCGGCACCGACAGGTGCAGCAGCATTGGCAAGTGTGTGGGCTTCTGCTCAACCAGGCAGGCAGAACTGGATGCTACCAATGCCAAGATCGTGTCATGCGATCCGTTGAGCGCAGTTCAGCAATGCGACGCTGGACTGGAGTGCAGGGCCAGCAGCCAGTGCAAGAAGATAATGTGTTCTGACGCACGTGGCATCTTTACTGAGAACTGCTTCGGCCTATGCATGCCATCGATCCGTGCCATGGTTGGAGCTCGAATGAATGATGATGCCAGGTCGTTGACAGTCGGGCTGAATGCAGCAGCCGCCACTGGAAGCCATGCCTGCGTGTCCATGTTTGACGCGGCCACCATGGCAAAGCTAGGAGCCGATGCTGTTTGTGATGTGCGCGGCAGAGAGATGCGGGTGCAGCTGGGCGCTTCAGCCACCCTCATGCCGGGTTCTGAGGACACTTTGGGCATTCTGGCTAATCAAACAGCACTATTTGATGTGCTGAATCCTGCTGCAAAGTTCACAGGCAGCAGCAAGGTGGCCATGTGCAGCAACTGTCAGGGCCCAACTGCAGCACTGATTGGTCCACAGGTGAGCGATTCAGCAACCCTACTGCGCACTGGTTGAACTGCTTGCAGCAGCTCAGCCTGCCAGTCCTTCAAACAACTGCACATACAGCAGCGCCTGCAAAGTTGCAGCTGTCCAGCAACTGACCTGTTGGTGAAAACATCAAGGCACTTCAACAATGCACTGCCGTACTCTGCTGCTGATGGCTGCTGTCGCCAGGTTGTGCCCGAGCCCTGCAACCCAGCCTCTGCCTCTGACATCAAGCTTGATGCCAGCTTCTCCAAGGATGCATCTGGCAGGCCGCTGGCCAAGATCAGCTGGTCACAGCGGGGCAGCAGTGACATGGTGCTGCGAGCAGCCATTGACAGGTCAAACGCGGCCAACAGTGGCACTGGCGATGTCAGGTGCGCATGAAAGGGATGAGCAAGTCCCACAGACAAGCTGTGACAGCAGCCTAGTCTCGGCAAGTTGATGCACACAGCGTGTGCATGGTGACCTGCCAAATTGTAGTCACACACTGTTGTGAGACGCCTGCGCAGCTCCTTGTACATAGGAAGCAGACAGTGACTGTGCAATCTGCGTTACTGCCTTGCAGGCTGGTCATCCCTGCTGCCGGCTTGCCAAGCATGGCTGCCGGCACTTACGCAGTCGAGGCCAGGGTGACATCATTCCTGGGTGCCAGCGACACAGCATCCCTCGCCTTTGAAAAGGTTGGGCCGGGCGAAGCGCCCGTGGTGAGCGTCATTGGGGAGAACCCCCAGGAGTTCAGGATCGCTGACGGCGTGAAGGTGTCCGCTCAGCTTCTGGCAACATCTGTCTGCTCTGGCAAGCGGGTGAGGCAGTGCAGATGACCGCCGTGCGGAGCATGCCTTGCCGTGCGCGTGATCGGCATGCTGTCACTGCTGCTTTTTGTGTAGTGCTGACACACTGCACACTTGCTGTGAAGTGCTTTCAACGATGCTTTCAGACCAGCTGACATGCCAACTGCAAACAGCACACTTGCTGCAACTTGCTTTCATCAACGATTCCCAGACAAACTGGCATGCAAATCCATGCACCTGCTTATGTTCATACCTGCAGGTTGAATACACCTGGGAGTCCATGGATGATGCACCCTGGGCAGCAGTGCCCGCCAACTACAGACGCAAAGACCTGGTCATTGCAGCACCAGTGCCAGGCGTCACAGCAGGAGATACAAAGAAGCTGCGCCTGCGAGCCAGGTTTGTGGGTAGCTCAGTGGAGGCAACTGCAGATGTCGCATTGGTGGCAATCGGCTCTCCGCTAGTTGCTGATCTCAAGGGTCCGTCTGGTGACATCAAGAATGACCGCACTGTTGTGTTGGACGGCTCAAAAAGTGTTGATCCAAGCGATCCAAACAGCAACCGCCCGATGATTGTGGAATGGGAGTGTGTGCGTGCTGACTATCCCTCGCCATGCTTTGCTGGAACAAACTTTGGGGAGCAGCGGGGCACTCAGTGGAAGTTCAAGGCAGATCTCCTGCAGGATAGCATCCAGCACGTCTTCCGCATGACTGTGTCCAAGGGCAGTGGCACTGCTAAGCGCAGTAGCACAGCAGCTGTCAGCATCACGCCCCGTAGCTCTGCCAAGAGCATCCCCACCGGCCGCATCAACCGAGTGTGCAGTGGAGCCACCTGTCCTACCCGCCACAATGCAGATGTGCCATTGGCGCTGTCCCTTGCATTGGATGCCAGCGCAGCAGGTGCCAGCATTGTCTGGAAGTCAGATCAGTTGTCAAGCCTTGGAACATCAGCTGACATCATCATCCCAGCCGCACAGCTTCCTGCAAGTGGATCAGTGACTGTGGAAGCTCAGCTGACGCTGAATGGCGAAAGCATCTCCACCCAGAGGACGATCCCCATCAATGGAAAGCCAGTGTGTACCAAGACGCAGGGGTGCCTGGCGGTGACGGTCAATAGCGACACCTTCCTGAGTGCCAGCTTCACACTTGCTGTGTCAGGCTACACAGACGATGGAAACGTCCTCAGGTGTGTGGCTGTCTGTGCTGAGCAACACTGCTGCAGTGAGCAAATGCCGCCAAGCACATGTATGCTTTTTGTTTGCTGCTGTTGCGGCTCACTTTACGCGCAGCGTTCCACATACCAGACAAATGAATCACTTGACTGTTGCTGTTCCGTTCGTGTACCTTGCAAACTGCCACCGCCTGTAGTTACGACTTTGGCACTGTCAACTTCAAGGCTGGGTCAAGCTACGGCCTCCGCAGCCTGGCAGCCTCCAGCACAGCCCCAACCTTCACCTTCACAGGGCTACCGGCCGGCGAAGCCACGCTGTACGTGTGCGCCGTCGACGCTGACGGCGCACAAACCTGCGAAGATGCAAAGGTTGTTGTAAAGGAGCCACCCACATCCTTCAAGGTCACTGACGCCCTGTCTGCGTTGGATGTCGGGCAGCTGGCTGGCAGCGGTGATGTGTCGGTGCTTGCTGCTGGTGCTCAGGCGCTCCAGAGCCTGTCTGAGTTTGCAAGCAAGGCTGCAACCAGTGACACTGCTGGTCCAGCAGCAGTGCCGCGGCAGAGTGCAGAGGAGCAGAAGCAAGTGCAAAGTGCCATTGCCGCCAAAACCAAGGCGATGATCAGCAGCCTTGCCAGCAGTGCTGGCTCACTGGTGGATGACCCTCAGAGCATGTCGCAGGTGAACAGCAGAGCTGTGCCTTGTGTGTTTAGACACACCCGATTGCTGCAACCTTGCTGCTCTGTGGCCAATGGTTAATCTCAGATCTCATGATGCAGCACTTGCTGTAGCCATGCGCAAGCGCAGCTGTACTTACATGTCCTAAGAGCCCACGCAGTTAGCATCTTCCTGGCTACCCTTATTGCTATTTTGAATACATGTCGCAGGATATGTGTGTGCTGTGCTCACCAGGACGAAACTTTAGCTTGCGCACCACGCCTTACATTGCCTGCTGCTGTGCACCACAGCACTACAAATCATGCAACCCACAATATTCATGCTGCCTGCCTGCACCACTCCATTCTGCAGGTCGTGTCTGCTGTGGCAGTGCTCTCCCGGACCACCAACAAGCTCAGCAGCGAGACCAAGTCCAAGATGCTGGAGGTCGCCAGCAGCGGCATCATCAGCGCCCACCTCAGCAAGCAGTCCCTGACACCAAACCAGGGCTCGCGCCTGTTGGCGGTGGTGGCTGCCGGCAACGGCGTCAGCAGCGCCTGCAAGCTGCCAAGCGGCTGTGTGAAGGTCACAGCTTCAGCAGCTAAGGGCAGCAGGCACCTCCTGGCCGTGCAAGATGCAGTGAGCTGCAACAACGCAATTCACATGGAGGCGGGCAGCCCTGCTGCAGCACGCCAGCTGCAGCGCCGCCTGATGGCTGACAACGCGACAACTGCCGATGCAACAGCAGGAACGACCGTGCCGGCGCTGCCAAGCGCCACCAGGGGTGCTGCCTCAACGGCCGGGTTCTTGGCGCCGCTACTTGACGTTGCCGGCCTGCTGGCAACTTCAGCCACGCCTGCGACGGGGTACTTGTCAGGCGGTGACAACGGCCTGTACGTGTCGGTAGCCAACCTTTTGGGCCGCACCTACCCCAACTCACCGCTCTATGTCGGCCCTGACATCTCTGCAGCCGGGGCAGCATCCGCCATTTCAAGCGACAATGTACATGTGGCATTCAGCAAGCCGCTGACCAGCCTGTGTGTCGACGAAGCTGGCGACTCCGTCGCCAACAGCAGCTGCAGCGACGGTGTGGTGCCTGTGCAGGTCATGTATCTTTCGGAATCGTCACCCCTGCTGGCTGCAGGTGCAACCAGGTCAGCTGGTCTGCCCAGTGACTATGTCATAATATCAGGCGCTGTTACACTGACTACTGGCAGTGCCAACAAGCTACCTTGCGACGGCTGCACGGCATCCATTACCATCCCGATTTGGGAGTATGCCGACTCCACTGCGGACTACATCTGCACGCAGCTCAGCAGCGGCGGACAGCTGTCACTGAGCAGCGCCGTTGTGTCATCTGGCCTTGTTACTAACACAGCCTCGGACCCAGCAGTGCCCACAGTGCAATGCACAGTCAGTAAGCCTGGGTCATACCTGATTGGTCGCACCGTCAGGGCTGCAGCGCCGGCACAGGGTGTTCCAGAGCAGCCTGGAGCAGGGGCAGATGGCGTGCAGGCTGGTGACAGCAAGGGCGCTACCAGCCAGGCGTCGGTGATTGCTGGCAGTGTGGCAGGCGCTGTCGGTGGTGCCATGCTGCTGGCTGGCGCTGCACTGCACGTGCTGAAAAAGAGGTAAGGTTACATTCTCTAGCTGCAGCTGCAGGGATCTCTATATGGGCTACACGCAGTCTGGCCAGTGTGCATTCCTTGCTACTGTTTTGCAGTGCCATGTCATGCCAGGCGCTTCAGCACACAACCATAATGAAAGCCTATTGTTACGATTGCCGGCTGCGTCCTGGATCTATCTGCCACTGCTGAAACTCATGCTTTCCTGTCTTGCGCTGCAGAAAATTTGCTGCTGTCGAGCCTCGCATCGTTGCAGCAGTCAGCCACCAGACCCACGGCAGGCAAGGCGTACGGCAAGCCCCTGATCAGGCAGGACTCTTTGCCGATCGAGCCGCAGGGGACGACGCAGATGCGGGCAGTGTGCCCGAGCCACCTGCAGCTCCCGCAAACTTTGACGGCGGCGAAGACGAGGCGTGGCATGCAGACGGCTCAGGACCTGGCCCGGTGGTCTTGTGGCCCACCATGCGCCACAGTATCACCGCAGATGAGGCGGGCGATGCGCGTGCCGCACGCAGCAGCATCATGGGTGGGCAGCGCAGGAGCGTGGAGGGTGCCGGGGCAGCTGGCCAGCGCAGGAGCGTGGAGGGTGCTGCACGCCCCTCGCAGAGTAGGGAGGCGCCAGTGCTGCACCAGGCCTGGTAGCTGCGAGTCGCCATGGTGTAGTTAGTGTTTAGTTTCACGGTGTTCTGTTACATGTAGGATGAATTGAAGTCGGGGATTTGCAGCTCAGACAGCACTGATAGGACGGGCCAAGTTGTTGATGCAGTACAAAGTGTTGTGACCGTCAGCAGTTCAGGCAGTCCGTACATCATGTTACAGAATGTTATTCTGCTTGGAGGTGCTCTGGCTGGGCTGCTTCCATTGCCAGTTGCCACTTCATGTGGTATGCATCATCAGCATTGGCGTTGTGCATTCCAGGCGTATCTTGGGATGGTACTGAGCGACAAGCCATTGATGGATCTAAGCTGCTAAGCCGCACAGCAGTGACATCCAACGTTAAATGCAAGCACAATGTGTTTCAAAGGCAACAGCAGCAGCAGCAGCAGCAGCAGCAGCAGCAGTGTTGCTGCATCAGCAGCTGCAGTAGTGCTGCTTTGGGTGTAGGCTGGAGCAGCAGGTAGCATGTGTCTAGTGGGGCTAACAAAACAATTGTTAATGACATTCTAAATTGCTGCTGCAGCCTCCGGTTGGCTTGAAGCTAGCTAGCATTCTCCAGGGTCTTACAGCTTTCAAGACCATGATGTACGACTGAATTCTTCAGAGAAGCGCATTCATCATATCAGCTGGCCTGACCATATAATACCATATATGCAGGATATTCAGTCCTAGCCTGCATGGCTTATTCACTTCCTTTTGAGGTACCTGCATCCTTCCAAACCTGCAAAAACTACATGACTCACCAGCACCGATTGACGAACCCATTTTTGGTTGTGGTTGGGGTGCATGCATCTGCCAGATGAGACACATGATGTATGGGTGCGATAATGCTATGGCTTGAATGGGTAGTTTGATGATGATGATGATGATGATGATGATGATGATGATGATGATGATGATGATGATGATGATGATGATGATGATGATGATGATGATGATGATGATGATGATGATGATGATGATGATGATGATGATGATGATGATGATGATGATGATGATGATGATGATGATCATCATCATCATCATATTACCCATTCAAGCCATAGCATCAGCGCCATCGGCCCCGCGCCCCACCGGGGCGAAAAGAGGAGGGAGCACTGCTCCAGAATGTTTGCATGCATTGCGCACATCCCAAGACTTGACAAGAAAAGCATTAATACACGGTGACACCATCAGACATCTTCCAGAACTGCCCCAAATATCATCAGATACAAAACGCAACACCTTGATTGACGAATCAGCCATGGACAAAACGCTGCGCAACTTTTCAGCGCAACCAGGCAGGGATCTGATCTCAGCAAACATATCATCCCTCTGAGCAGAAGTAGCAGGGCAATCAAACATGAAGTGTGACAAAGACTCAACTTCTGCACCACAACAAGGACATCCTGAAGTGGAGTTAGCTCTGCGACCGCCAAACTGACTAGTACGCTCATGTACACACAGACAACCCATACGAACACGCAACATCAATTCAATACCACGTGGAATTGCCACTGAACGCAAGTACGGCCTAGGCCTCCTGAAACCCATAGCATCAACATGAGAGGGATGCACATGAGCCACATACCGACTCAGAGTGGAGTGTTCCAACGATTCACATGCAATCCTTTCAGCATGTAGTGTCTTGACCTGCTTGTTGACATGGCTCTTGCACGCACTGGCTCTGCCTTCCGCGGTCACAACATTCACACCATACTTGCACCTGATGATGATGATGATGATGATGATGATGATGCTGATGCTGATGCTGATGCTGATGCTGCTGCTGCTGCTGCTGCTGCTGCTGCTGCTGCTGCTGCTGCTGCTGCTGCTGATGATGATGATGATGCATCTATGGGTGCAGCACATGCTGCTGCATGTGCTTGTGTGTTCAGGCACCAACACTGCAGTGATGATGATGACTGCAGTGACAGATGTCTGCGGCTTGATTAAACCCTGCGGGTTGCTGTACAGCACATGTGCCTGGGTGGTGTTGATTGGAGATTGGATTGCAACAGTAAACCAGCTACTGGCCCAACCGTGACACGTCTTTTATGGTATCATAATTTTGATGCAATACGGCTACCTGTCTTGCAGATAAGGCACAGCTGCTCTGAGTGGCAGCTGCTTTATGCGTCACTGCCATACGTTTGGTGCAGCATGGTGACAAATGTATGTGCAGCACTGCATGGACGGCAAGATTGCAGCGCAACTGCCAATGATGTTCGCTTGCAAGCTTGCTTGGAACCCGTTGGTCACTAAGCACCTTGCATCTGCTTGGCGGTCGGGCTGACAACACCATGACGAGCTGCGTGCTTGCAGGCTGCCAGTATGTTACAGCACATCATATGTTGCCGCCACCCAACACTGCATGGAGCGGTTGACGCTACGGCTTGAAGGGGCCTCATGATGATGATGATGCATCTCCCGCATGGAGCGTTGTGCATCTATCTATCACTTGGTACTTTTGCATAGCTATGGCGCGGCGCTGTTCTGTCAGCTGTGCCCAAAAAGCCCAGAAGGCAGGGACTTGAGCTTGCAAATACCTGGGGTGTCTTCTCTTTGATTGCCCTGTGCTGCTTGTGCAGGTAAGCACCAGGAAGCTGAGTTGTGGCAAAGTTCGTTCAAGGATGGAACAGCTGAAAAAAATGACTCAAACCGCAACCCAACCCAAACCTGCTCAAGATGTCGTATAGCTAGTGGTGACTGCTGATGCACTCTAGTGTGGGTCTGTCGATCATCCGTCATGACGGGATCACAAACAGAGACCATAATGGACCCTACCATCACAGCTGTGATCGGCATCACTCTGGCAGCACTGCCATGCTTGCAGGAGCAGCCAACACTATGTTGGTCACGGTCGCCACTGTACTGCTCATGCATGCATCATGCGCCATCACCCGTAGCACCGCCGGCTGCTGCTGCTGCGCCAGGGCCCTGCCTGCTGCAACGTCGCGCAGCACGCGCTCCACTGTTGGTGGCGCCTTGTCTGCCTGGGCCTGTGCTGCGCTGAACGCCTCCAGGTTGCGCCCCAGCCGCACCTCCATCTCCTCGAAACGCGCCCTGCAGCAGGAAGCAGCAGCAGCAGCAAGTACAACACGGCCACAGCATCAGCACATGCGCCAGGCAGCTCTGCACATGCCAATCACATCAGCAGGCAGAGCTCTCATGGTATCACCGGACAAGTGCAGGAAGTAAGTCAAGCAAACCCTGCTGGTCAGCTTGTGCTGCGGCATCCGTTGCCTATTGCTGCTGGCTGGTGGTGCTGCCTGCTGCCACCACCCGCCTGAGTGCTGCCTGCTTATCCAGTGCCTGCCAATCGCTATAATGCGGATGCCACATTACCAGCCTACTTTCCAGCTCCATCAAACGCCATACAGGCTGTTCAGCACTGCCATCAGCCATCCAACCTTGCTAGGCAGTTTTGCTCAACCCCGCCATCTACCTGAGTGCTGGCAGCTTGTCAAGTGCCTGTCTCATGGCTTGATGCATTTCCTGCGCCATCTGCAGCTGCTGACTGTCGTCCGCACTAGCTGCAGCCTGTTGGTCTGCAGCAGCCACGGCAGCACCACAGAAGCAGGCAAGACATCATGGTGTACTACATAACGTGAATGAACTGCTGAGCAAGCATTTGTGGGACCTGTCCGTGACACAGCACAGCAGCCATATTAATCACACAACAAAGCGTGCCATAGAGCATAGTCCATCTGTTCTATGACCTGCCATTGCCAACCTGTTGCCTCTGCTGCATCCTCAGCTGGCGGCCGCAGCGCCTGCAGCTGCTTCTCCAGCGCAGATGACATCAGCGCTGGTACTGCCTTGCGCAGGCCTGATGTGCCTGCAAGCCGCTGCAGCACTGCCTCAACCTGTGGCAGCAGCAGCAGGCCAGGAGCCACAAGGCAGGGTTGCCCAGCAAGCCAGGCGTCTGTTAGCGTTCCGGCTCTGCCGTACGTGCAGGCGCATGGCCTGCACAGCTGCGGGAGTGGCTGCTGGCTGGCTGTTCTGGTGCTGTGCAGACAGCCAGCGGGTGCCTCAGCAGCTGCTTGCGCACCTCATGCTGCAGTGTCCCAGCTGCTCGTCCACCTCCGGCATTGACACGCCCTCCACATCCTCTAGGCCTTGTGTGCTGCATGCAAACCAGTGGACCGTCAGTACCAGCAGCGACAGAAGGCAGCAGCACCAGTAGCCACAGAAGGAAGCACCAAACATGAGGCTGCTCACGGAGAGAAACAGCAACTAGCACTACGGAAGCTAATGGCATGATGTTGCCGCTGACCACATTTGTCTACTGTTGTGTGTTCTGTGTGTACAGCTGGCTCACCTGTGTGCGTGGGTCTCTACCAGTTTGCGCAAGTTGTCCAGTGCTGCCTGTGCTGCTGGGCCCTGGGACATCGGCCAGCAGTATAGCAACACAACCAATTATTGAGCTGACACACAACAAGGAATTTCACATGTGTGAAACTGTCCAATTGCTGCAACAGTGTGCGCTGCTGAGCAGTGTGCTGGAGCCTGCACTGCGTGATGGGCAGTGCTACAAGTGTGCTGTTCTCCAGCACACTACCCACCACAGCATCCTGTGCATCTGGTGCATCCAGGTCCATGGCTGCTGGCTCTTCTACACTGGTTGCAGGCACCTGCTGGGTGCCGGGGAACAGACAAGACAATTTGCATTAGTGCATAAGGCCAACAGAGGTGACAACGCTGCTCTGCAAGCTGACCTGCAGGTGTTCTTGCAACAGCGGCATCAGCAGGCTCTCCAACTCCTCAAAGGTCATGCTGATTGGAGCTTCCATATGTGTAAACAGAGGGGATCACGGCAACAAGTGGCAGCTGTACGATTGCCTTGTGAGGGTGGTTCATCGGCGGGGCAGCTGAAGTGGGATCGTACTTATGCTTTCCGGCAGAGTTTACGTCAGAGTTGGACGTTCGCTGTGCGAAACTACCCCTTGATGCATCGAGCTTGTTCAAACAGTGTTACAGGCTTCAAGGATCAGTACTCCATGCAGGGAGCTACATTAGCGATTTTGAACACGGTTTTGACAACCGGATGGTGATTGCACATCTCTCATTCTGTCCTGAGCGACCCAGTTTCACCAGTATCAGCACCAGACCACTGGCTGCTTCCACAGCCCCTCTTTCGTAGAGATCGCGCTGGAACCACTGATTACCGGCCGTTTATTGAGTTGACAGCCGAATCTGCAAGCTGAGGACAGCAGCAGCATGTCCACCAACGTTCACTACACTCAGATATCAGAGCCCCAGCTGCTGGACATCGTAGATGAGGGCTGGCTGCGGGACAAGCTGCCTGATGATAGTGAGTGGCACTCACGCCTCCCTTCGGCAGCTGCCATGCCTTGTCGTGCATGCTGTGGCGCTGTTGGTGCCACAGCTGCTACATCCCGGACATGGACAGCGTGCAGAATATGCAGAGTCTGCATGCTGCTCATCGTGTTTGCAGCGGCAGCATCAGGCAGTGCATGCTGTATGCGTGTTGCATTGCGGTCCTGCTGCAGCGCCACCGCTGCTGCGCCTCTGTTGGCGTTGCGCAGGGTGCCACTGGCAGCTGCCCGTTCTGCTGCACTGCCTGTGCAACGGCTGTGTCGCTGCCTGTCCTGCAGACATCCCGGTGCCCGCAGGCATGCAAGGGCTGCCAGATGACCTGGAGGATTTGCAGCAGGAGCAACGCCCTCCTGCAAAGCAGAAAGAGCGCTGGCTGGACCTGGGGCTGCAGAACCTGCACTGAAGCAGCAGTGCATTAAGTCACATTTCAGCACAGTTCTTATCCTGGCACAGCTGGCACAGGCACCGTGGCTCCAAGCCAACTTGCGCTCGGCGTGCAGCAGCCACACAAAAATGGGAGAAGCAGCGCAAGGCTGTGCCAGCTGTCTGCTGTCTGCTGTTTGGCTACACATTGCGCGCGCAGCTGCAGCTCCTCCTGCTGCCTGCTGCTTGCAGGACTGTGGGCACAGCAGCAGCAGCAGCAGACAGCAGCAGCCATTCAGCGGCGCGGGCGTGCTGCTGCCATCTCCCAGCAGACACCTTGTCAGCTTGCAGAAGCTGCGGGATTTATCGTGGCGCTGTTGAGCTGTGTTGCCGTGCCCTGCAAGTTGCATGCACACATCACAGCCTGTAGTATTTCGCACCTGTGTTTGTCCATCCACCCAGTGCTGCAGATAATAGCACCGCGTTGCCGCATGCACCTAAAGTCTTCCAGGTGTGCTTGCAGGCACACACAGCAATCAGAACAGGCACATCAGAATTGAGTGTATGGCACACCACTCAGTGCTGAGGTGCATATACATCATGCCGCCCAAGAACAGCAGCTTACTTGGGGGACCGGCAGCGGCATACGCATGGTCGGTTGTGCTTCCAGGCAGCCGCAGAATTGTAGCCGCTTCATGCATTGCATCCATCAGCATGTGCCAGGCAATTGTACATGGGGTTGTGCTGCTGTTTGTTGGGGGCAGCTGTGCGTGCGGGTGCAGGTTGAGGGCAGCTGTGCATCCACAGCAGTGGTGTGCGCCCCAGGAAGCTGTGCATGCTAAGGCAGCATGTATGCTCAGGCGGGAGATCACGCACCGCAACTGCAGCCAAGCAGCATGCTTTAACGCCGGCTGCTGCGGCATGAACGCAGGCCATAACACATTGTTGAAATGATGTGGTCGTATGTTTGCTTGTCAGTTGCTGTGCTGTGATTAACGGGCAGCGCATCAGGCACGCGTGTCTTGCGCTGCTGGCAGGACTGAGCTGTGTCACGTATGAGCCAACCAGTGATGAATTGAGGTCTCCTGAATGGCGTGCCAGTGCACCCATGCTAGGAATGGTGTGCACACCGTCACGCATGTCTGTACAGGCTGCCTCAGCATGTTGGTTCCTGCAACCCCTTACATGTTGGTTGTGCTGGGCATGTGGAAAAGCATTTGCCTGTAAAGGGCACTGGCACAACTGCACAATTGAAAGCCATGAAAACGGCACAGTGTGCAGCGGGATGCGCAGCTCATGGGGCACATACAGTAACGCATGTGGAGGGTACATCATCATCATCATCATCATCATCATCATATCATCATCATACCCATTCAAGCCATAGCATCAGCGCCATCGGCCCCGCGCCCCACCGGGGCGGAAAGAGGAGGGAGCACTGCTCCAGAACGTTTGCATGCATTGCGCACATCCCAAGACTTGACAAAAAAAGCAGCAATACACGGTGACACCATCCGACATCTTCCAGAACTGCCCCCAATATCATCAGATACAAAACGCAACACCTTGATTGACGAATGAGCCATGGACAAAACGCTGCGCAACTTTTCAGCGCAACCAGGCAGGGATCTGATCTCAGCGAACATACTATCCCGTGGAGGGTACAGTGTGTCAACCACTTTCATCTGCATGCATGCAGTGCTGTGTCCTTCCACATTTGAATATACCTGCCTCAGATGAAGGCGCAGCTCATGGCTACCTCTTTCATCAGAGCAGCAACTTGCAGACCGAACCATGCGAGCATCATCAGAGATTGCAGCCTGCACTAATACTATGATAGTAGAAGGGCATGGTAAAGGCCGCGAAATCAGCAAACCGGCTGGTACCATGATACCTTGCAGCACTCCTGCTGTTGGTGCATAGCATGCTGTTATGACAATATACAGAACACACAATGGTTGCTGATGCTGCGTCCATTTGCACTGCACACGTTCAGCCCATGGCTGTTGCAAGGCTGCTGCAATTCATGTATGTACATAAGTGCAGCGCACAGCAAAAGGTTCTGCGAGGCAGAGTATGAAACTGAATAACACGGCGGCAAGCTGTCAGTGACCAGCTGAACAGCACTCCTGCTCACCCACTCGCATGCACTTGGCTCACCCCATCCACATAATAACTGATTAAAACACCTTTCCAAATGAAACACTGATCATCACTGCTGACATGCATGTCATGCTTTGATGCTGAAACCACAGAGGACAACAGCTGAGCTGAGCTGAACACGCAGCACATGATGCTAGTGCTCGCTGTTCTACAACAGCAACACGGCAGGCGCTGCACCTGATGCCACAGGCTGCCACACCACATGCAAGCGGAGCCGTGCAGGCTTCGCATGCTTTGACGCCCTCCTCAAACCTGCATCTGGCAATCAGGTTTTACAAAACAACACAACCATGCCGACTTGTGCTGCAGCTGGTAACAGGCTGTCCATCTCGCTGACCTACATATCCTTGTGATTTCCAAAGGAAACTGAACCACTGGCTTTGCTGCGTGCCTAGCGTCCTGCTAACCTATGCACGCACGAGTCCCTACATAACACGGCACGCATCAACAAACCACAGCAATATGCAACACCGCAAACCCTTGAGCATGTGCATCCACAGTATCCTGCCACAGCCACAATCTTCAAAGCGGTCCCAATGCCACCCACAGCCACCACCCAAAGTTCTGAATGCCATGTTGTCCATGTAGCCACTGCCTGCGGCTGCCCACCGCATACACACTGCTGACATACCACATGTGCGGCGTCCGTGCCTCTGCTGTACCCAGCAAACTCACATCATGACCCGAAATAGTTCTGTGCACGGCCCATTGCACTGCTTGCAGGTGGGGTACAATGGCGGATTGAGGAACTTCTGACCAGACGCCACCTCAGGGGGCCGTGGGCAGCACTCTAGGCATGGGCCCATGTGCTTGCAGTTCCATACCAGCCATGCTGCTGGCCTCTGGTGGCAAAGTGTACACATTTTCCGTCCATGATGCCGTGATGCCCTCTCGCCCGCTGCTGCTGCTGCTGGTAGAAGTGCTGCTGCTGCTGCTGCTGCTGCAGGTGAGACGGCTGGCTGTGCAACCGCTGCTGGAGGTGTTGCTGAGCGAGCAGCTGCAACAGCCCCTGCTGCTGGTGGTGCTGCCACTGCTGCAGGCTGCACAGCTGCTGCTGGGTGTGCACTTGCTGCCTGTGCTGCTGGTGCTGCTGGTGCTGCTGGTGTTGCAGGCGCTGCAGCACCAGCTGCCCTTGCGGTGCCGCCTGCTGAGCCAGGCCTGTTGACAAGCATCTGCAGCATTGGTGGCAGTGCACGGCTGGGGCCTGGCGCAGCGGCAGCGGCTGGTGCGGACCCAGATGAGCATGGCCGGCTGACGCTTGCCGCAGCTGCTTGCTGCGCCGGCGCTGCAGCGGCGGCTGCTGCTGTGGTGTAGATGCTGCAACGCCTCCGCCACTGCTCACACGCGCAGCAGGCGCAGCTGCTGGTGCTGCTGGTGCCCTGAGTGCTGCTGATGCTGCTGCAGGTGCGGCACTTGGTTGCACTGCAGGTGCAGCCGCTGCTGCTGCCGCTGCCGCAGGGTTGGCCCATTCCCACAGCGCCCGCGTGATCTTCACCGCCTCCTCGCCCTCGTAGCGCGCCCTGTAGGGGTTCAACTGCAGCACGCGGCTGTACACCTCAGGCGGCACGTTCTTGTAGTCCGCCACAGGCTTCCATGTGACGCCGCGTGGCGTGTTGCTGACAGCCACCCACAGCCCCTCCACAGTGCATGTGTCGTTGTTGTACGAGATGAGCCCGGCGCTCTCGCTGACTGCTATCTTGTGCGACTCCTGCAGCGAGCCGTGCCCAAGCGTGAAGCTGCAGAAGCACAAGACACCACAGACGGAAAGGTGCAGCAGAGGAGGCAGCCAATATAGCCGCGTTCACAGACGCAACAGGAGGAGAGCGAGCGCGTAGCAACAGGGCATGCATGGCCGCACACAGGGCAAGTGAGGGTGTGGCGAGCCGCACAAACAACAGTCAGCAAGCACATACTCACTGATGCTGGTGCTGCCTCAGATGCTGCTGCACAAAGCGACTGAACACAGCCGTGGCGACAAACAAGGCACACCCACAAAATTTCTGGTGCTCACAGAGACATGCGCAACACCACGCGCTACTGAACACAGCACAGACAACAGATAGCTGTGCAGCAGCAGCAGCCATTGCAACCCTTGCCAGCCCAATGCGTGGCACGCAGCAGTTGCACCCACCATGGGTTCAGCGGGTTGCGGTAGTGCGCTGCCAGCACCGCATTGTTGCAGCCGGTGATCTGCACCACATCCACAATGTGGTCGGCAGGCAGCCCTCGCGGGCTCATGCTGCTGCCCTCCGCTGCTGCTGCGAACACGACCCGCCACAGCTGCTGTTGCTGCCGCAGGCGCTGCTGGTGTGGCTCCATTGCCTGCTGCTGTTGGCTGGCTGCTAGCTGGCTGGTGCTGCTGCTGGCTTGCAGGGGCGAGTAATGCAGCAGGAGCTGCCGCACTGGTGCTGCTGCTGCTGGCTGCTTGGCTGCCCTGTGCTGCTGTTGGTGCGCTGCGAGCCGTTGTTGCTGCTGCAGGGGCAGTGCCTGCTGCTGCTGCTGCTGCTGCTGCTGCTGCTGCAGGGGCGGCGCCTGCTGCTGTCGCCTGGGATGTGCTGCTGCCTGCTAGCTTGCCTGCCGCTGCTGCTGCTGCCGGGGCGGCGCCTGCTGCTGCCGCCTGGGATGTGCTGCTGCCTGCTAGCTTGCCTGCCGCTGCTGCGCTGCTGCTGTCAGCAACAACAGCAGCAGGTGGCTGCTCGCTGAGGCTGCGCGCTGCCAGTAAGCTGGCGAGGCTGCTGTCATCGTTGCCATTGCTGCTGCTGGCCGACTGCAGCCTGCTGGATGCTGCTGCTGCTCTGCCTGGGAAGCTGAACTCCTTGGCCATGGGGTTGAGCTGCAAGGAGGCAGCAGCAGACGTACTCTCAAGTTGTCAAAAAAAAAAACTGCGCATGCACGGGCGACGACATGTGCACGCACACATCAGCCAGACTGCAACTGTGATGATCAATACTAGTTTGATCATCCAACTGCTGCTGGCTGCTGCTGCTGCTGCAGACCTGTTGCCTTTGCATGGTGTGCTCGGCAAACAAGCACCTGATGTCAAACATGCTCAAACTGCCACCACGCTCGCACGCACGCACGCACGCACTGCACGCACGCACGCAAGCACACTGGCTCGACTGATCCCCTCGCTGCCTACCTTGACCCCAGGCGATCCGGAAGCGCTGCCCTGCGCGCTGCTCACACCAGCAGCATCACGCCCCCGCGCTTTCAAGCGGGCTTCTAGCTCCGCCTGCTTGCGCTGCTGCTGCGTGCTGTCGCCATCTGCCTGCAGCTGCGTGCCATCATTGTCCAGCGCAGGCTGCGCGCCGCCATCGCCTCGACCTTGATCTCCATGATCATGATCACCCTCTTCTCATCTTCTGCATACATCTCTCCATCACCCGCCCAGTCACCGTCTGCTGCTGTTGCGTCTGCTGCCACTGCCTGCTGCGGCACAGCATGCTGCTGCTGGTAGCCAAAGTGCTGCTGCTGCTGCCATGTCTGCTGCTGCACAGGGTGGCCTACTGCACCGCCGTGCAACAAACCTGGCACGGCTGCTGCGGGCATCTGCACAGGCATGCCTGCATAGCCAGCTTGTTGTTGTACTGCAGGCACCTGCATCGGCTGCGATGCCATGCCATAGCCCATTTGGGGCGCCAGCACCTGCTGCGCTGCTGCTTGCTGCACTACCCCAGGACGCGCACACACCACTTGCTGCTGCTGCTGCGGTTGCTGCTGCTGCTGCTGCAGCACAGCTGGCGGGCTGCCAGGCGGCGGCCGTGGTAGTGGCACAGCGTGCAGCCCGTGGTGGCACCTGCTGCTGCTGCTGCTCCTGCTGTTGCCCCTGCTTTAGCTGCTACTGCCCGGCCTGCCGCTGCTCCAGCTGCTGGTCGCTGCTGCTCGTGCAGGTTGTTCATGCTCGGCTGCTTGTGGCTTCCTGCTGCTGCAGACGATGAGCTGGCACCGTTCTGCTGCTGCTGCTGCTGCTGCTGCTGCTGCTGCCCCAGCTCCCGGTTGAGGATCTCCATGAGAGCCTCCTGACTCAGCTTGCCGTCCTTGACCAAGTCAGACAGCTGCTTGATCCTGTCCTCAGTCACAACGGCAATACCTCCAGCAGCGGCGCTTGCAGCGTTCAAGTCCTGCACAAGCAGGCAGAAGCAGCCAGATGACGACGACGGCGGGACAACCCGAACCAAAAACGCTGAACCAGCATGTGTGCCAACATTGATGAGCTGCAGCATCCCCTTGAGTGCTACCCTGTGCACAGCTGCAACAGCAACTAACCAGACAAAACATGCACGCAAAGCACTGCTGCTCCATGTCCCCGGGCTGGCGCCGGCTGCACTGCAGCACAGCTCACCCGCATCGCCTCGTCATGCTCCCGCCTCTGCCGGATGCTCTCCGGCTCGTAGTCGGGGCACGCCTCGTGCAGCACATCATCGTACGGCGCCTCCCGCAGGAAGGAAGGTATCAGCAGCTTGCGGTACATCCTCTGGCCGTGCACCAAGAAGCTGAGCCGCAGAGCGGGGTGAAGAAGAGATTATAATCAGCAGCCAGCAGCAGGCCAGTGTGAGTGCAATGCGTGACCGCTGGGCAGAAGCAGGCCGCATGCGTAGTGCTTACGCAGCCCTGTGCTTGCAATCGCTTTGCCCCCCTGCCTCACTCTTTGGACGCGCGGCACGGCCTCACAGCCGCGCCCAGCCGCCGTTGCCTGCATGTCTGCGGGTGTGATCAACCACGCTGTCGGACAGACACGCACATTGGCGATGATGACGCAAAGCAGCACACCAACGCGCGAACACATGCACAGCAACACAGCATGCGCAATCAACGTGCACGCGTGCAGCCAGAGCAGGCACACACATGCACTGTCATGACTATCTACTTGTCATCAGAGCCACCCCCGCCTCAAGCGCCGCACCCGCCCACCTGAGCTGCACTGCCGCATCCCTGTCCGGCAGCACCACCGCTGCGGCGTTCTGCCGCTCAAACAGCAGCACCGCCACCGGGGCGCGGTTGCACTTCTCCAGCACCAGCTGCTCCACGACCTGCCGCGGCGCCAAGCCCTCGCGCCGCATCTCGTGGAAGTTGAGGCCCTCCACCAGCACGTGCTGCGTGTGCTGCGCCTCGCCGATGCCTGGGAGGGAAACGGACGGCAGCGAAAGATGCGGGTCAACTTAGCGGATCAACTCAAGCAGGGTAAACACGGGGTGTGCGTCTATGTGAGGCAAGCAACGTGTGCAGAGCTGACGATCCCAGCATGCCGGGCGACCTGAGGACCTGCCGTGCACGCCGACACAAGCCAGGGGAGCGCAGGAATGCATCCACATGTGGGTGACTGTGCTGCCAATCGCACTCGAGCAAGCACAGTCTCATGCACAAGAATGGTACTGGGGTGAGTTGCGTTCACTCACACGCACACGCGCGTGCCTTCAAACCAAAGCCTGGTGCACACAAGCGTGCCAGCAAGATGCGCTGTCACATGCGCACGCGCACAAACACCCATGCACACATCAGGCGCACGTACATAGCTGAACATTCATTACACACGTGATCATGTGCACACGTTCTTATCTTATCACGCCTCCCAAACAGAGCACCATGCACATGGCGCAACATACACATGTGCGCAACAGAACAGGCGTGACGCAGCCCTCCCAGCTCACCCAGCTTGAGCTGATTCAGCGCCTCCGCCAGGTAGTCCTTCTCAGGCGGCATCTCATCCCCAGCAGCCTGCGCAAACGCAGCCTCATCCAGGCTTGGGAAGTCGGCCATAGACACCTGCGCCTGCTGCTGCTGCTGCTGCTGCCTGCCAGCTGGCGACGGCAGGTGCGGCTGCTGCTGCTGCGGCAGCGGCTGCTGTTGCTGCGGCCTGCCATACTGCTCAGTGCCCATCTCCTGCAATGAGCTCAGGTCGACCTTGACGCCCTTCTTCTTCTTGCCGCGCTTGCCGCCTGCTGCTGCCTCTGCTGTGGTCTGCGCCAGCATGTCGTTGACGTTGCTGTGGTACGCGCGGTCGATGTGATCCGAGGCCTTGCTGCTGAGGGTTGCCAGGAGCTCGGTGTCCTGCCGGTTGGAGGCAGGCCCCAGGCTGGCCGACTGGCTGGCTGTGGTGGAGCCTGCGACAGGATGAAGGATCACCAGAAAGACAGCAATAAAGAGCAGCAGCTACCGAACACAGCGTATCTGAGGCACGTAACACCCCAAGGACTGGAGACACAAGCCGTTCGGCAGCTTGCCAGCAGCGTCATGCACAAGCCGGCTGAAAAGAAGGGCAGGCAGCACAAAGAAAGCACGGCCCACCACCACTGCTGCCCCATGAGTAGCTGCTGTCACTGCTGCCACAGCCGCTGCTTGCTGTGATAACTGTGGCAGCCACGCCACGCCATCCGCGCACCTTCTACAGAAGCCACTGATGGGCTGCCTGGCTCCTCCACCTGCTGCTGCAGAGCCGGCTGCTTCGCGCCCAAGCGCATTATGCTGATGCCTTTGTTCTTGACGGTGATGCCGCCAGCCTTGGGCGCTGCTGCTGCAGCCGCCTCTGCCTCCGCTGCTGCCTTGTCTGCGGCTGCCGCCTCTGCTGCTTGTGCAGCGGCTGCCGCACGCTTCGCTGCTGCAGGACCGCCTAAGAAGCCCAGCAGCTCTGGATCTATGCTGCTGCTGCCGCCGTTTGCTGCTGTGTGTCGCTGCTGATCTGCGGACAGGGCCTTTGCGCGAGGCTTTTTGTGCGCCTTGGGTACCCAATTCGTGCGCTGCCGCCAGGCTGCCAGTGCTGCTGCGTCCCGCTCCTGCTTTGCTGCCGCACGAGCCTCTGCTGCTGCTGCTTTCGCTGCTGCACGGTCTGCTTCCTGTGCGTGCTTGATGGCTGCTGCGTTGTCCTGCGAGGCAGACAGCAGGTGACAGCAGGTCAGCAGCTGCAGCAGTGCACATCAGCCCTGGCACATGAACACCAGGGCTAGCGCACGTGCTGCCTGACGGCGTCGCCGCACTGCAGGCCAAGTCCCTCCCGTGCACGTACACCAACACATGGACACCAATCGCATGACTGCCATCGTCCCATCTTCAGACCTTCACTTCCTCAGCTGCTGCACAGACAATTTTCAAATACAGAGCTGAAGCTGCTCATGCCACCGAAGACGGTGCCTGCATCCAATTGACTGCACGCAACCCTCTCTTGCAGCCGCAGCAGCGCACCTGTGTGGGCTGGTACTGCATGCTCTTGAATGTCTCGTGGCCCACCGGCCCGTCGAAGCTGCCCAGGAAGTTGATGTAGCCGGGACAGGCAGGCGTGACGCAGCGCACCAGCGGCGGCTTGGCCTTGTCGCGCACCTTGAGCGCCTGCGAGGTGCACACACACCATGCCAGGCGCCGCGACGCTGGTCAATACGCACGACGCACACCACAGCTCGCCAGGCAGTCGGCAGCTGCACGCCTGCACATCGGTCTTGCCACGCACCCGCCGACTCTTCCGACTATACCAACTGTGCCACAGCAGCACCCACGAGCGCACGCGCAAGCGCGCCGCCGCTGGCGCACCTGCGTGATGTTGATGCCGTGCGGCGCGGCGCCGCAGCGCGTCTCCTGCTCGTAGCCGTCCTGGAAGCGCCGCCAGCACTCCTGGTGCCACAGCAGGACGCAGCCCGCACTACAGCGCATGTGCACGCGCCGCTCGCTGGGCCACACCTGCAGCAGCAGCAGCAGCAGCAGCAGCAGCAGCAGTGTCAGGCGCTGAGCGACAGCGGCAGGGCGAAGCAAGTACACGCAGCAAACCGGCCGCGAACTGAGGCGGAGCGTTGCAAAAGTGACCCAGCCGGGGGACACCTGGCAGGGCAACTGGTCCGACGCTGCTGCTTCACACTGTTGCGTCACACCCTGTGCACAGCATGCAGCTGCTGCCGCGCGCTGCCTGCCACGCACCCGAGACGTGCTGGGGTCCTTGAGGCAGTGCATCACCGCATCTGCAAGCCCGCGGTTCAGGCAGCAGCGGCCGACCGGCTGCGGCGCCGACGCCTCAGCCTCCCGGGCCAGGTTTGCCCGCCTGCGCGCCTCATCCCGCTCCTTCTCCATGGCGAGCAGCGCCTCGTTGGCCACGACGACCTCTGCTGGTGCTGCTGGCGCTGCTGTGGGGGCTGGCTCCTGCGCACGCTTCTCCTTCTTCTTCTTCTGCTTCTCGTTGGTCTGCCAGCCAGCAGCCTGTGTGGGGCGCAGCGGGGGCGGGGGCGGGCGGCAGCGTGAGGACGCCCCGGCATGCCGGCTGCATGTGCGCGACCCGGCATACACACGCAGGCTGTTCAAGGCGGCACCAGCTGCGGGAGACACGAGCCCAATCGTGCGAGCAAAAAGCCGGCTGCAGCTTCATCACATGCCCTGTGCAGCTGCCAGCGCTACTTTGGGCTGACACAGCCCCTGCCGTGCCTTGAGACGCGCTTTGCAGGCATGTACAAGCCCGCACGGAAGCGTGCAGCTAAGTGGCACCTTGCATGGCTGTCGGCCTTGCTCACCCCCGAAGTGCATGCCCACCCCCATCCAATTGCAAGAACGCAGCATGCAACCAGCAGCTGACCCGCCCGCCAGCACAGCCATGCGCACCTTACGAGCAGGCCGCCCCGCCACTGCTGCTGCGCTGCTGCCAGCTGCAGCAGCACCGCCGGGGTGCAGGAACTCGGCGCTCTCGTCCGGCGTCATGCCGGCCATGCCTGCCGCGCTGCCTTTGCTGCGGCCGTACGGGTGCTGCTGCTCGCGCGCGCGCGCTGACGCCAGCGGCCCCTCCTCGCGCTGGCCCACGCCTGCATTGCTGTAGCCGCTCTTGCTGCCCTGCTGCTTCTTTCCCTTGCTCTTGTCCAGGAAGCCTGATTGCAAGCCTGAACATCGGCAGTGTTTGCAGGACACCAGCCGGTTGCAGAAGGGGCTGAGTGAGGCGGGGGCAGGGGTGTGTGCACAGCAGGCCCTCAGCAATGCTGCCCATGCGCAGCTGCACCCTGCCCTTGGCATGCTGCCGCCATCGCTTGCCCGAGAGAGCCACATCCTGTAAACAGGTGGGCTGCAACGCACGCCTGCTGTCGCGCACGACTGTTGCTGTCAAGTGCTGCTCAGGCCCTGCAGGCCACTGCTGGTTGCTACTCACCCCCCGACACACAGCACATGGCCATGCCGTTTATCAAGCCACATCATGTTTGCCTTTACGCATGCGCATGAGTGCATGCAGTCATGCGCATGTGCACGCTCACCTTTGAGCTCTGGGTTCTTCTGCTCGCGCTCGTCCAATGAATCATCATCATCGTCGTCTTCACTTCCTTGCTCCAGCTCTGGCATCTCGTCATTGCCAGAATCTTCAGATTCCTGCAAGAGCATGCGCCAGTTGCGGCAGCAGCGCGCATGGCAGCAGCAGCAGCAACAGCAGCAGCAGTACAAAATGAGGTTATTCCAAACAAGTGCAGCAGCAGAGCAGACAGTAAAGATCATGGTTGCTGTGCGTCAGCAACTAAAGGTTGGCATTGAAAACGTTTAAGTGGTAACCGTGAAAAGCTGCTGACAAACGCTCCGCAAATCTACAGCACCGCCATGCAAACTGCTGCTGCTGCTGCTGCTGCTGGGTGCTGAGCAGCGGCCGAGCCTCTGCCAGTGCCGCAGTACTAATATCCAAAAATGGGGCTGAACTCACATCAGGATCATCAAGATCAGGTGGCAATTCGGCATCAGATGCAGCAGACTCCTCCTCACTCTCCTCCTCCTCCTCTGAGCCCCCCGTCAGAGAGGGTAGGTCGTCGTTATCATCCTCGGAGGCTGATGGAGGATCTAGATTATTTTCGTCACTCTGCTCGCTGTCGCCCAGCGGAGGCTCTGAGCCATCCCCATCATCGTCCTCTGCATCGCTTCCAGAGTGAGACGGGGGAAGCAGGTCAGGAGGCTCGCCATCCGACTCTGCGTCTGAATCAACCACGGACACTGATACGCTACTGGCTGGCACGTCGATATCCTCCAGCGGAGGAGGGCCCCTTTCATCGTCTGCACCGTCTGATGAGTCGTCCACCACTTCCACGCGCTGCAGACGTCCTGCCATGAGCACCATGGTGCAAGATCACGACAATATTTGTCAATCACTCGTTACAGGCAGGTGAGTAAGTGGTGGCGTGCCACAGCACGACCCAAGCACACAGCACAAAACTGCTGACAGGAGGAGATCGGCCCAACCCAACACGACCTGCGATTGCAATTAGATCACGATGTTTGCACTCTATTGCTTCCAGCAGTGATCATTCTCATGCCGGGCTAAACCAGCTGCCAGCTGGGCTGGCTGACTCGATGTCATTTGTCACAGGGCTGTGTCTGCTGGCCTTCTCCTGCTGGGCAGGGGGCTTGCCGTGCCTGCGCACCTGTACAGACAACTGCCTTTATGCTAATTCTATGCAGGTATCTAGCTCGTGTTGGCACACCATGTGCCAAAAATGCATGACACCTTGCACCCTTGAGGTGTGCGCCTCGCCTTGATTTTGAATTCATGGCACAACATCAGCAGTTGAATTGGTTGGTCAACAGACGTGCTTCGTTAACTCGTCCTGGCAAGCTGTGCAGCAGTGTCAACACGGTAAAGGGTATTAATTAACTTGGAAAAGAGAAGAAAAACAGGAACCAATAAAGAAAAGAAGAAAAAAAAAGGAAAGAAAAAAAAGAAAAAATTAGAGAATAAAGAAAGAATAAAGAATAAAAGAGAAGGAGAAGAAGCATCAAGAAATTTCAAGTTCTGGGTTGTTCTGATAAAGCACTCACGATCGCCTGGCAGACCGTGCTGCCGTTTCTGCGGCATAAAGCGGGCCATACAATTGCAAGCGTGCATGGCTACATGCATCAAACCAATTTATGCAGCACTTGCAGATTGATAAAACAAATTTGGTGCTGCTGGCTCTTATGGCGGTTCTACTTTGAGGCATGCAGCCAAAAGGTGCACCTTTTACAGAACACTGCGAGGACTGCAGTGCGCAGGACACGAGAATAAACCACAAAAAGCCTCAGAGAAGCAATTTACAGCTTCCTCACCCAAAATAACACAAACTCTGCGCAGAGAAAGAGCATCAGGACGGAACAAATGGTGTCAACGTCAGCAAAATAGGAATGGAACATGCAGACATGGCAACAACTAGCAGGTACTGGGCACCTCAGTGCTCCTGCTTCAGGTGTTGAAGACATTGTACAACATGATGATCAACATGATGCCTGATTGAGGAGAGTTACATGAGTGTGCACGTCGGAAACGGAACACTTCGAGGACTGCAGCGCGCAGGACACGAGAATAAACCACAAAAAGCCTCAGAGAAGCAATTTGCAGCTTCCTCACCCAAAATAACACAAACTCTGCGCAGAGAAAGAGCATCAGGACGGAACAAAAGGTGTCAACGTCAGCGAAATAGGAATGGAACATGCAGACATAGCAACAACTAGCAGGTACTGGGCACCTCGGTGCTCCTGCTTCAGGTGTTGAAGACAATGTACAACATGATGATCAACATGATCAAAACTCTCTGCTACTAGGACGCGCACAAAGCAACAGCATAACCCGCAGCGCCATGGCACCACAGGTGCCACCACTGATGTGTCTGGCAAGGCCACACCCCAGGCAATGGCACCGGCCCAACACACCTACTGGCTGACACAGGCTGCATGAGAGTACTAACAGCACAAGACATGCAACCACATGTAGCAGAATGAATAATAAATACAATACAATACAATACATCTTCAGGATTGAAACCTGACCTCAGGCACTAGCCCAGCGAGCCGCTACTCCGCTCATGAGGTGATCGTAGTTGTACCCAGTCTTTCCTTCGTTGTTTGGGCGATCGAAACCACCCGCGCAAGTCCGTCAATTCCAGTTGCTTTTTATACCCAGCCACGGGCGGTTGGACCAGGAATAAAGGAGCAGAAGATGCAAGAAATAACCCCAATTCACGCTATGGCGCAGAGGCCAAGTCCCTTCTTGGTGCTAGCTGCAGCCGGCCGTCAACCACGCGTAAAAAGTGGTGATCAGCTGGCACAGTTGTGGATATCTGGGACTTGGCACACATCAAGAAGCTCGGTGAGGAGCAGCAGCAGCTGTGGGCTGCGTAGAGGGGCGGGAGCCAGCGGGAGTGTGGGGGTGTGGTGGGCGGTGTTTCTCAGAGTGCAATTGAGAGTGATGATGCTGAGTGTCTTGCCTTTTCCAGTGGTGACGAGGATGATTATCGAGACAAAGTGCGGCGGCTGACAGCACGCGGGACTGCGCGCTCTTCGTGTGAATGTCCATTTAATGTGTGCTTTTGGAATGCTGATGTGCTCAGTGCGGGTAAGCTCGCTGAGGTTTCTAAGCGCTGCAACAACTTCTGGATGTTTGATCTGGTACTAATGGTTGAAGTGGGACGAGAGGAGCTGCCTGAGGTTTTCCCTGGCTTTCAGTGTGTTGCGGGACAGCCCCGAGTGAACCGCTCTGAGCGGGGCGCTGGTAAGGGCCAAGGTATGGTTGCTCTGGTCCGGCATAAGTGGGCACAGCGATGCTCTGTAGTGAAGAAGGCTGACTATGTGATGTGGTTGCGTTTTGATCTGCCTGGGCGTGTCTCTTTCTTTGTGGCGTGTGTGTACATACCCCCCGTAGACTCTGTTGAGTGGAAGCAACTGGGTGCAGGGTCATGGCAGGAGGTTTTCAGCGACATGCAGGCGGATGTGGCGGCATTCCAGGCGCTTGGCGAGGTGTGCCTTTTTGGTGATTTTAATGCGCACACGGCCACGGCAGATGATACTGGCAGTGCTGCTGAGCAAGTGCTCGATTCAATGGGCGTTCTGGCAGGGCAGGTGGCACTTGTGGCGGTGCCTGCCAGGAAAAATTCTGATGCACGCTCTGTGTGCCACTTTGGACAGCAGCTTTTGGCGTTGTGTGCAGCTACCAACAGCGTGATACTAAATGGCAGGACAGATGGGGACCTCTCCGGGGCTGCAACTTTTGTTTCGCGCAGGCAAGCCGCAGGTGGCGGCAATAGCAGTAACCACAGCAGCAGCAGCAACAAGAAGAGCAAACAACATGCAGTTGCTAGTACGAGTGTGCTTGACTATGGTATAGTGTCGCGATCGCTTTTGTCTCGTGTGGCCAATTTTGCGGTTGTTCCCTCGTCAGGTCTGTCGGATCACAATATGTTGGTGTGTGCTTTGAGTGTCCCAGAACCTCCAGTTGAGGAGCTTCAGCCCTTTGCAAGCATGCCACCTGTGCGGTGCATCAGATGGGACCCCAGCAAAAGGTCGCGTTATGTTGCTGCGCTCAAGACGCATGACTGTGTTTTGGCCAGGGAAGCCGCTCAACAACAAGTGCGTGGGTGTCATGTGTCTCCTAGTCAGGTGTCTGCAGCGTGTGAGGCGTGGTGTGATGCGATTAGGAATGTGGCTGAACCTATCTTTGGTGTCAGCGGCGGTGGACAGTGTGTGCGGGCTGGGGATGGTCGGGCAGCCAAACGTTGGTTTCCGTATTGCAAGCAAGAGTGGGCAGCACTACGTGTTGCAGTGCGCAACCACAACTCGCATGCAGCGGCAGCAGCACGCAAGGTGTTTAATGCAGCTAAGCGCCGCGCCAAGAGGCATTGTGAGAAGCAGTGGCAGGCACGTCTTTTGGATGATCTACGATACAACCCGAGGCGGTTTTGGACTGCTTACAAGGGTCGAAAGATGTCGTGTATGCTTCAGGATATGGGTGCTGTTGATAGGCACTGGCGTGCGTTGTATGGGTCCCCTGGACAACACAGCTTACCTGAGGAGGGAGCGTCGGTTGCTTCTTTCATGTCGAAGCTGCTCTCTGAGTGCCAGGACGGGCCAGCTGTTGCAGCTGCAGCTCATCTGAATGAGCCTTTTGCTGTCGACGAGGTGGAATCAGTGTTGTTGCGGATGCATAACGGTCGTATGCCTGGTCCTGATGGACTGCGGGGCGAGCTCTTCAAGGGAGCTTATGAAGCCTATGTCACCAGCAAAGGGTATAAGAAGCATGTGTATCTATTACATGAGGATTTGAGTGAGTTGTTCTCGGCAGTGTATAAGTGTGGCCAGGTGCCGGGCGTTTGGTGTTCTGCGTACCTGTCAGCTGTGTTCAAAAAAGGCGACCCTAGTGTACTGGACAACTATCGCGGCATTGCTGTCGGCTCTGTGATGGGCAAAATGTTCAGCATGCTGATTGAGAAGAGGCTTTCAGCTTACTGTGAACAGCATGGGTTCCGAGCCTGGGGTCAGGCAGGCTTTAGGGAGAGGCATAGGACGTGTGACCATGTGTTTGTGTTGAAGCACCTTGTGGATCGTAGCCGCTTACGCGGCCACCAGCTGTTTGCTTGCTTTGTCGACTTCAAGAAGGCGTATGACTTGGTGCGGCGTGATCTTCTCATGCGATGCTTAGCAGACATTGGTCTGCGTGGCAACATACTGACAGCGATTGTATCTATGTACTGGAATGCACCTATAGTCACAAAGATGGCTGGCAATGTCGGACAGCCCTTTGACAGTACCCGTGGAGTAAAGCAAGGGGACCCCCTCTCCCCATTGCTTTTTGGCATTTTCATTGATCGAGTCGAGCAGTGGCTCAGCGACCGTTGTGGGGCATGTGGTACTGCTCTAGGCAACAGGATGGTGAGGCTCTTGCTGTATGCTGATGATTTGGTACTGCTGGCAGAAACGTCTCACAAACTGCAGCAGTTATTGGATGCTTTGCAGTCCTTCTGTAGCGAGTATGATATGCAGGTGAATGTGGGCAAAACGGAGATAGTGGTGTTTGGCAAGCGCAAGTATACCGGTGCAGCAGTATGGCAGTACCAGGGGCAACAGGTGCCTGTGTCAGATCAGTTCAAATACCTGGGTGTTCAGTTTCATGCCACCCGAGGTGTGTCTGCTTGCACGGAGGCTCTAGCAGCTGCAGGCAGCAGGGCAATGTGGGCAATGTTGGCTCGGTGCAAGGAGCATGGCGTCAGCAACCTGTCAATGCAAGTGCAATTGTTCAACACGCTGGTGTCCCCCATTTTATGCTACTGCTCAGAGGTCTGGGGTCCAGCTCTGCTGAGACAACCTGGATCTGGTGCTGCTTTGGTCGGCAAGTTGCAGGACAATGTGATTAGCAGAGTCCAGTATCTTTTTCTGCGCACTATTGCAGGTCGTGTCCGCAAATCAACTTGCCGCATGCTTTTATCGAGGGAGTTTGGTGCCCAACCTTTGGTGTGCACTTGGTTGCGTGCAGCTTTAGCTATGTGGAACAGGGCTGTGGAATTGGGTGATGCTTCCTTGTTGGGGCGCGCAATGCGTGAGAATTTGCGGTTGTCTCAGACGTCGAGCAGTAATAGTTTATGGTGCAGGCAGTTGCAGCGTGTGCTGTCTAATACACATGATCATTCCCGGCAGTTGACTACGGTTATGCCGCGGCTGCAAAGCTTTGTGGATCTGGATGCCAAAGTAGTGTTAAGTGCATTTGAGGGGTTTTTGTATCAGCAGTGGCAGGGATGCTCGCAGAATCCACGTGATGCCGTCACCGGGGCTGGAATTTACAGTACATATGAACGATGGTTTGCTGCTTGCTCGGGTGATAACTTGCAGTCTGTGCGTCCTGAGTCTTGGTGCCCCCAATATGTCTTGCAGACCGCTGGGCTCAATAGGGAGCATGTTGGTTCTCTGGCTCGTTTTCGACTTTGTGCCCATGATCTGCGTGTATGCACTGGTAGGTGGCACCGTCCGCCTTTGGTGCGGTCTGATCGGACATGCCAACGCCCTGGATGCCACTTGGGTCAGGTCGAGGACGAGTTTCACATGGTTTTTGAGTGTCCTTTGTACGCGCCAGTTCGCGAGCGTTTTGCTTGCCTTTTTGAACCATTTGGAGGTTTGTCGCATACGTGGGGTAGTATAGCCTCTTGTCAGCCAGGTGGTTCGCATATGATGACCTTTATGCGGCAACAACCTGCTCTTGTGGCTGCCTTCGTGCATTGTTGCTATTTGGTGCGCTGCCACCCGGAGGCGGACCCTGAGTCGTTCTGGTCTTCGGTTTCTGTCGCTCAAGCGATCGATGCAGCGGACGAATTTTTCTCTGCTGACTCTTCTGTTTGTTCTGATGACGATGATATATTCTATGAGGTCTCCCCCCCCAATGAGCCTCTCGTTGGCTCCTGAATGGGGTTCCCACTCCTTGTTGGGTGGAGCATGTAATGTAATGTAATGTATGGATATTGCAATATCCAGCCAGGTCAAGGGTGCCGCCTTGATGACTATGAAGTCAACCAGCAGCTCCCAAAACCTAGCCGCCGCCGCCTTCTTCTTCGTCTGCACCAGCTCATCAAGCTCCTGATGCCGCTGCTGCTGAAGCTGTAGCTGCTGCTGCAGAAAGAAAGGGAAGAAAGGTGTGCGGGTCCGGGATTTCAAGCACTGAAGTGCGCAGTACACGACCTTTGAATGGTCTACCCAGACTCCTCTCCTCTCCAGGTAGGGGGTAAACCACCGAAACCCCCCTACCACTCGATTGGGCGACAACGTGGGTGGGCCGCACCAATGAGCCGCTCGAGTATTTTTGAGCGCTTTCGACTTCAGCGAGGTTCAAACCCGAGACCTCGAGATTAGGAGTCAGACTCTCCAACCACTGAGCGAATTTGAGGGGTTACACGGTGTGCTCAAGCGGCTACGCCACAACGGACACCTGGAATAGAAGGAAGCTGCGTGCAGCTCAACGCAGGCTGTCACTCAAGGAGGCTCAACCCCCAGGAAAGCCTCTGTGTGTGGGGCCAGACATCAGCCGTGCTCAGCACGACCCGTCGTCCCCGTCACGCGCAAATGTTGTTTGCTTGGAAGTATATGAGCATGCAAGCAGTAGTCTAAGCAGTGTCAGTGACAGCAATCTATACATGTTGCAGTACAGGAGGCGGGCTGAGCTGATGAGCATGATGCTGACTCAAGGGCAGATCAGACTCAAGGCAGCAGTGAGGAAAGAAACGGCTGAAAGCTGGCCAGCTGCTGAGGGTTTGTCATGGCTGCATATCTCAACAGGCATGCAGTGACGCCACATACACCCACTTTAGAGTGGGGCTGGTGGCTTCCAAGAGATAGGCAGGGAGAACGCAGCAGGAACACACATATGCATGCCCGTGCAAATCACCTGCGGACCACACGTAAGCCATTGCCGCGCAGCACAGTGTGCCCCGCAAGGAACGGCTGCCGCGTAAGCAGCTGAACTCTGTGACGACCAGGCACCCTAGCAGTAGCAGCAAAGTCAGCAAGCGCATCCCAAAAGCCGCCAACTGCCGCTCGTATCGCCACTTGCTCAACAAGCACAGGTACAGGAATTTGAGGGGTTACACGGTGTGCTCAAGCGGCTACGCCACAACGGACACCTGGAATAAAAGGAAGCTGCGTGCAGCTCAACGCAGGCTGTCACTCAAGGAGGCTCAACCCCTAGGAAAGCCTCTGTGTGTGGGGCCAGACATCAGCCGTGCTCAGCACACCCGTCGTCCCCGTCACGCGCAAATGTTGTTTGCTTGGAAGTATATGAGCATGCAAGCAGTAGTCTAAGCAGTGTCAGTGACAGCAATCTATACATGTTGCAGTACAGGAGGCGGGCTGAGCTGATGAGCATGATGCTGACTCAAGGGCAGATCAGACTCAAGGCAGCAGTGAGGAAAGAAACGGCTGAAAGCTGGCCAGCTGCTGAGGGTTTGTCATGGCTGCATATCTCAACAGGCATGCAGTGACGCCACATACACCCACTTTAGAGTGGGGCTGGTGGCTTCCAAGAGATAGGCAGGGAGAACGCAGCAGGAACACACATATGCATGCCCGTGCAAATCACCTGCGGACCACACGTAAGCCATTGCCGCGCAGCACAGTGTGCCACGCAAGGAACGGCTGCCGCGTAAGCAGCTGAACTCTGTGACGACCAGGCACCCTAGCAGTAGCAGCAAAGTCAGCAAGCGCATCCCAAAAGCCGCCAACTGCCGCTCGTATCGCCACTTGCTCAACAAGCACAGGTACAGGAATTTGAGGGGTTACACGGTGTGCTCAAGCGGCTACGCCACAACGGACACCTGGAATAAAAGGAAGCTGCGTGCAGCTCAACGCAGGCTGTCACTCAAGGAGGCTCAACCCCTAGGAAAGCCTCTGTGTGTGGGGCCAGACATCAGCCGTGCTCAGCACGACCCGTCGTCCCCGTCACGCCAAATGTTGTTTGCTTGGAAGTATATGAGCATGCAAGCAGTAGTCTAAGCAGTGTCAGTGACAGCAATCTATACATGTTGCAGTACAGGAGGCGGGCTGAGCTGATGAGCATGATGCTGACTCAAGGGCAGATCAGACTCAAGGCAGCAGTGAGGAAAGAAACGGCTGAAAGCTGGCCAGCTGCTGAGGGTTTGTCATGGCTGCATATCTCAACAGGCATGCAGTGACCCACATACACCCACTTTAGAGTGGGGCTGGTGGCTTCCAAGAGATAGGCAGGGAGAACGCAGCAGGAACACACATATGCATGCCCGTGCAAATCACCTGCGGACCACACGTAAGCCATTGCCGCGCAGCACAGTGTGCCACGCAAGGAACGGCTGCCGCGTAAGCAGCTGAACTCTGTGACGACCAGGCACCCTAGCAGTAGCAGCAAAGTCAGCAAGCGCATCCCAAAAGCCGCCAACTGCCGCTCGTATCGCCACTTGCTCAACAAGCACAGGTACAGGAATTTGAGGGGTTACACGGTGTGCTCAAGCGGCTACGCCACAACGGACACCTGGAATAAAAGGAAGCTGCGTGCAGCTCAACGCAGGCTGTCACTCAAGGAGGCTCAACCCCTAGGAAAGCCTCTGTGTGTGGGGCCAGACATCAGCCGTGCTCAGCACGACCCGTCGTCCCCGTCACGCGCAAATGTTGTTTGCTTGGAAGTATATGAGCATGCAAGCAGTAGTCTAAGCAGTGTCAGTGACAGCAATCTATACATGTTGCAGTACAGGAGGCGGGCTGAGCTGATGAGCATGATGCTGACTCAAGGGCAGATCAGACTCAAGGCAGCAGTGAGGAAAGAAACGGCTGAAAGCTGGCCAGCTGCTGAGGGTTTGTCATGGCTGCATATCTCAACAGGCATGCAGTGACGCCACATACACCCACTTTAGAGTGGGGCTGGTGGCTTCCAAGAGATAGGCAGGGAGAACGCAGCAGGAACACACATATGCATGCCCGTGCAAATCACCTGCGGACCACACGTAAGCCATTGCCGCGCAGCACAGTGTGCCACGCAAGGAACGGCTGCCGCGTAAGCAGCTGAACTCTGTGACGACCAGGCACCCTAGCAGTAGCAGCAAAGTCAGCAAGCGCATCCCAAAAGCCGCCAACTGCCGCTCGTATCGCCACTTGCTCAACAAGCACAGGTACACCAAGCCGACAAGAGACCGCCCAGGCTACCCTGCGGCCATGTTCGCATGCATGTATCGCTGCCAAACATACCATGTCCCATACAAGGCGGTGCACATCACGGTGAGGGGCACATGCCAACCACAAAGCCCTGCAGGGCAGGTTTTCACCCGCCGTGAGCAGGTTAAAAGCTCTAAGTTGACGCTCCACCTCTTCTCGCACGGCAACAGCCACCGGACATAGCCAGAAATGATGCTCCACACCTGGCCCAGCAGCTGAGCAAGCTGCACACCCCGTAGTCAGCTGCATACGCTGCGCAGTGGGGAAGGCATTTAAAGTCAGGCGCCAGGCTGCTTCTTTGTAGGTGTTAGCCACTCTAACGCCCCACCAGCGGGATAACACCAGTTGCACAACAGGCAGCTGGGCCCCGGCAGGAGTGCCATCCAACATTCTAACACTGTTCAGAAAAGCAGCATGACGGGGAGCAATAGCATCAAGCGCAGAGAGACGTTGAAGCTTAGTGGCAGTGGCAACGGTGAGGTCGGCCAATCGAATGACATTTTCTGCACTGCCGCCCGGTCGCTGCCAGCCTAAATCAGCACACAACGTTTCACGCGCCAAAAGGAGGTCATCAGGGGTGACAATAGAAAGTTGTGCTGCGCTGTCACCAGCAGCATAAGCTGCTGCTAGGTGAGCACGCGCAGCTGCAACCCACACTTGGGGAACCAGAGCTAGCAAGGCTTGCAGATGCTGACGGGCTAGCTGCCTGTCAGCATATTGCGGCTTGTTGCACAACCAAGGGCCCCAGATGTCACGCTGGTATGCTGCGCGCTGAGCTACCAGCCCAGGCAAGGCACATACTCTGTCCAGCTCAGAAGAGAGCACCACAGCCTGGCCGAGAGACTGCAGCTTGGGCAGCTGCAGTAGCCCGGATGCAACCACTTGTTCCAGGCCAACAGCAACCCTGCGTTGCTGACCAAACCACTCCCAGTCCTGTGGTGCAGTAAAAATGGGGTTGGCCCACAGCGGCGCGTGCCAACACAGCTCTTCAGCATCCAATGCTTCTGTGCCAACGTGGCGGAGTGGCGGCAGAGCCCGCATCCCCAGTGCCAACGCATGCAAAGCTGACGGCAAACGCTCATCTGCATAGGCAGACGGAAACAGATGTTCACGGCCACATAGCAACAGCCCCCAAGGGCTGCTGCTGGCAGCACGCGTGCATGGTTCTGTTGCAGCGGCCCAACGGGGCCACAGCTCCCGTGCCACCGCCACCCAAGGAGCAGTGCCGCCTTGCATCAAAGGCAGCGCTTCACAAGCCCACCGTGACAACAAGTGGTGGTGGACTGGCATCAATCCAAAACCCCCACACTTCGGGTGTGCTGCCATGCAGTCACCTGGGATACCAGGGGCCCGTCTTAGGTCATCACCCGGGCCCAAACCAGCATCAACCAGCGCTGCTGACCACTTACTAAGCTTGTCCGTCACGTCAGAAGGCAGGTGGCCAGCAAACTGGGCCGCATATAACAATGTTGACAAAGCGTAAGCATTTGTAGCAAATGCCCGACCAAAAGCTGACAGTTTGGAGATGCGGCTGATGTTCTGCATGCGGTGTCGCACAATCTCTAAACTGCCACCCCAATCTACACTGCTCTTGCCACATTGATCAAAAAACACACCCAAGGATTTTGCTTTCGCAACGACTTGCATAGCCCCCAAGCCGTGTGCAGCCTCACCTGGCGCAGCAGTCTGAGTCGGCTGCTGTCCTATGTGCAGCAAACGTGTCTTGGTGGGGTTCAAACACTGGCCAGAGGCTTTTGCAAAGTCAGACATGCATGAGAGAAATGTGGGAACATCGTGCATCGACAGCAAAAACACTTCAGCGTCGTCAGCGTACTGCACAGCTGCAAGCTGCTGACTTGCTGCCATGATACCAATGCCCCGCTGCTTGAGGAAGCATAGTAGCGCTTGCCCCACAAATAAGTACAACAGGGGGGCCAAGGGGCAGCCTTGGCGCACCCCAGCATCACAACGGTAAAACGGGCTGCAAAATCCGTTCACCGTAGCACAGGTATGTGTGTCAGACAGCAGCACACGCATCCATCCTACAAACCCGTCACCTATGCCAAGTGCTGCTGCCACATCATACAACAAAGATCTATCCACAGTGTCATATGCCTTGGCAAAATCCGTGAAAACAACCACTGCCATTTGCTGCTGTTCATGCATCAGTGCAGGTAGCAACTGCAACAGCCTGATGCTATCCCCTATGTGCCGATGTTGTAAGAATGCAGACTGCGCTGGATGCACAACCTCCCCAGCAGCTGCAAGCAAACGGTTGGCAAGGATTTTGGCCAGCACTCTATAATCGTAATTCAGCAGCTGTATCGGGCGAAAGGCAGCTGGATCAGCTGCGTCACCACCCGGCTTCAAGACAGGCAAGATGACACCATCAAGAAAAACCAGCTGGAACAGTATGTGCTGAGCCAACAGCTGAATACAGTGCCGCTAGCAACGGCGCGAACTGCTCGCGGTACTGGCGGAAGAACTCCCCAGGGATCCCATCCAGGCCCGGCGCCTTCCCAGGAGCAGTTTGAGATATGGCGGAGAGCACCTCGCCTGCTGACACGGCTGCGTCACCCAGCTGGGCTGCTGTTGCTGCGTCCAAACGCTGTGAGTGCTGCGTGACTGCCTGCAGTACTGCTTGGCGGGCTGCCTGCTGTACCTGCGGTGCAACAGTCAAGTTGGCATACCGCTGGCCAACAATACGGGCTAAACTCACGCCATCTCGCACCAGATGACCACTGCCAGGAGCCCGCAAGCCTGCGATGTAACTGGCGCCCTTAGGGGGTTTGAGAATGCTAGTCATGGCAGGCCCAGGCCGCTCCCCTTGATGCACCCACTGCTGGCGCCGGCGCTGACGCTGGCGCTCCTCCTGTTGTTGCTGCAGCTCGGCCAGTTGTGTCCTGGCCTGTAGCACAGAGTCCAGTGTAGCTGGGAGCACCGCATCACTGCAGACTTCGAGCTGTGCATGTGCTGCCAGCACGGCCGCCACTGCTGCTGCATGCTGTGCTGTTGGCGGTTGCGTTGCCTGTGCCTGCTTTGACTGACGATTCAAATCTATAATCTTGGCCGCCAGCTGCTGTTTAAAAGCTGGCCACCATTGTGCGATAACACTTGTTGCCTCTGCTGGGGGCTGTTGAGAAGCCAGCCACTGCTGCATGGCGGACCTGCACGCAGGGGTTGCATGAAACGACAAACGCAGCCGCCGCAGACCAGGTCCCAGCACTCCTGGCCCATGCGGCTGCAGTTGTGCCATGACAAGTGTGTGGTCACTGAGCGCTGCACACTTGTCTTCATGCCGGCATGCTACCAGCTGCGGCAGCAAAGCTTCTGAACAGTATATCCTGTCTATGCGTGAGGCTGCATCTGCCCTGACAAACGTGAACGCCTTGCGCACAGGGTGTCTGTTGCGCCATGCGTCACATAGGCCTGGCAGATGCTGCGCCCACATTGCGGCTGGTACTGTGTCCCGCTGCAAAGGGTGCTGCTGCTGCTGCTGCTGCTGCTGCTGCTGCTGCTGCTGCTGCGACGGCAGCGGTTGCTGCTGCTGCGGCTCCTGCGTGCTGTTGCTGCTGCTGCTGCTGCTGCTGCTGCTGCTGCTGCTGCTGCTGCTGTTGCTGTGGCTGAGCTGCTGCATTCACCCTGTGCCTGCGATCTAAGGCAACATCTGTAACAAAATTAAAGTCGCCAAGCACAACTAGACTTGTGGAGGGATGCTGGCGCTGGTGCTGGTACAGCTCGCGTAAAGGGCCGCTGATGATAGCTGCGTTAGCAGCATGGTCTGACGCATGCATGTACGCAGCCACCACATTCAACTGCTGTCCTGCCCACACCAATGGCACCTGTAGTAGTCTGCCTTGCGCAGGGCCCTGCGTAGGAGCTGACTCTGCTCCATGCACCAGTGCCCCGCTGGTTAGCAGGCTGTTGCGACAAAGTCCCCCATGGCAAAGAAGAGGGGTTACATGGTGTGCACAGGCGACTACGTCGCAACGAACACCCGAAAACAAAGAGAGCTGCTAGAAGTTCAGCGGAAAAACAGACTGTCACCCAAAAGAGGCCCACCCCGAGAAAGCCTCTGTGCGCGAGACATGACACGTGGCTCTGCAGGCAGAACCGTCAGACTCACAACACGCAGTGTAGAATTCTATTGGGACAAGCAGCATGACTAACCTAAAACAGTGTCGGTGACAGCAGGCCATACTTGTGCAGTACAGCGGGCGGGCTGAACTCAACGGGACAAAGTTGGCCAGTAAGGTCAATACCTTGGTCCGAGGCAGCAAACAAGGGGGGGGGGGAGCAGAGTACCTGGCAGCTGCTGCAGGGGCAATGCAACTGCATATTGCAGCAGCCGCACCACAAACCGTACAGCTCCTGCAGCGCAGGACCACCAGTCTCAGGCTTGACAGAGAGCAAACGGGCATAAATACATGCAGAATGGTGGCTATCACCGCCGTACCACACACAGACCATTACCCCGCAACACAGTGTGCCAGGAGATAAACGGCTGCCGGGTCAACAGCTGGTTCTTGCACCGCCGCGGCACTCTGGCCGTAGCGGCAAAGTCAGCAAGCGCATCCCAAAAAGCACCAAGTGCCGCACGTACCGCCACCTGCTCCACCAGCACAGGCACCACAAGATCACTTGCCACAGCCCAGGCCGCTCTGCGGCCTTTTTCAAACGCATGTATAGATGCCAGGCAGACCATATCCCACACCAGTCGGTGCACATTGTGATGAGGGGAGCAAGCCAGCCACACCGCACGACACGGCAGGCTCTCACCTGCCGGCAACATGTTGAATGCTCTTAGCTGACCTTCAACCTCTTCACGCACAGCAACTGCAACAGGACACGTCCAGAAATGGTGCTCCACACCCGGCACAGCAGCAGAGCACGCCGCGCATCCCGTGGCAGTCTGCATACGCTGAGCAGTAGGGAATGCATTCAGGGCCAGGCGCCATGCAGACTCTTTGTACACGTTAGCCACCCGCACACACCACCACCGTGACAAAACCAGTCGCACCGGTGGCAACTGTGCCACGGCCGGCAACCCATCCAGGGCTCTAACACTAGCAACAAAAGCTGCATGACGGGGAGCAATTGCTTCTAACGCACGGAGGCTTTGCAGCTGCGTGGCAGTAGCGACAGTCAGGTCCTTCAATAACACAACATCATCAGCACCGCCACCTGGTCGCCGCCAGCCCAAGCTCGCACACATCGTCTCCCGCGCTAGCAAGAGGTCATCTGGGAGTAAAGAAGATAACTGCGCAATGGGCGCACCCGCAGCAACAGCCGCGGTGAAACGCGCCCGCGCCGCAGCAACCCATGCAGCTGGCACCAATGTCAGCAGGGCCTGCACATGCTGGCGGGCCAGCTGACGGTCACCATACTGCGGCCTACTGCACAACCAAGGGCCCCACACCTCACGCTCATAGGCTGAGCGCTGTGCCGAGAGCCCAGGGAGAGCACAAACTCGGTCCAGCTCTGCCAACAACACCACCGCCTGGCCCAGAGACTGCAGCTTGGGGAGCTGCAGCAGGCCAAACGCCACCGCATGCTCCAAGCCCACTACCACCTCACGCTGTTGGTCAAACCACTGCCAAGTTTGTACCGCCGTAAAAATAGGGTTAGCCCATAGTGGCGCGTCCCAGCACAAACCATCCACATCCAAAGGCTGGCTGCCCACATGCCGCAACGGCGGCAAAGCGCGCAAACCCATAGCCAAAACCCGCAACGGCTTGGGCAGGACCACATCAGCCTGGGCAACCGGGAAAATATGACTTCGATGACATAACAATATGCCCCAAGGGCTGCTAGCTGTGGCGCGTGTAAAACAATCCACTGTACTGGCCCAGCGCGTCCAAAGAACGCGCGCCACAGCCACCCAAGGTACAGTGCCACCTTGCATGAAAGGCAAAGCCTCACAGGCCCAACGCGACAACAGATGATGCTGAATTGGCATCAAACCAAAACCACCACACTTAGGATGGGCTGCCATACAATCGCTTGGGATACCAGGGGCCCGCCGCAGATCCTCATCAGGGCCCTTGCCAGCATCAACTAGCGCTGCTGTCCACCGCGTCAAATTGTCCGTCACTGTAGCAGGCAGTTGACCAGCAAACTGAGCAGCATATAGAAGGGTTGACAAGGCGTAAGCATTGGCCGCAAACGCCCTGCCAAAAGCGGACAACTTGGAGAGGCGACTTATGTTCTGCATGCGGCTCCGCACCACCTCCAATCTGCCCTCCCAGTCCACACTGCTGTTGCCCCGCCCATCAAACACGACCCCCAAAGATTTCGCTTGCTGCACCAGTGGCATGGCACCCAAGTTCTGCCCCGCCCCACTCGTTACAGCCGCCGCTCCTGGCAGCTGCCCTACCTGCAGCAAACGTGATTTTGCGGGGTTCAGTCGCTGACCAGAGGCTGCAGCGAAATCATCCATGCAACCGAGGAACGTGGGCACATCAGCAAGCGACAGCAAAAACACCTCAGCATCGTCAGCATACTGCGTCGCCGCAAGCTGTTGGCTGGCTGCAACAATGCCAATGCCGCGCTGCTTCAAGAAGCACAGTAGCGCCTGCCCAACAAACAGGTATAACAGAGGTGCCAAAGGACACCCCTGTCGAACTCCAGCCTCGCAACGGTAAAAAGGACTGCCAAAACCATTCACTGTGGCGCATGTGTGCGTATCCGTTAGCAGCGTGCGCATCCAACCGACAAACCCATGTCCGGCCCCAAGCGCTGTTGCTACATCATACAGTAGTGATCTATCCACAGTGTCGTAGGCTTTGGCAAAATCAGTAAAGACAACAATAGCCATACGTTGCTCTGCATTGAGCAAGGCAGGCAGCGCCTGCAGCAGCCTAATGCTATCACCAATATGCCGGTGCTGCAGAAATGCTGATTGTGCAGGGTGCACAATATCACCTGCCACTGCCAAAAACCGATTGGCAAGCAATTTGGCTAGAAGGCGATAGTCGTAGTTAAGCAATTGTATTGGCCGATATGCAGCTGGGTCAGCGACATCCCCGCCTGGTTTCAGCACAGGCAAGATAACCCCATCCAACAGACCATGCGGGACACGCTGTGCTGCACCAACAGCCGAATACAACGCTGCCAATAATGGTGCAAGTGGCGTCTTGTACTGTCGATAGAACTCCCCTGGAATTCCATCCAGCCCAGGTGACCTGCCCGGGGCAGTCTGAGATATGGCTTCAGTCACCTCACCAACGGTGACATCTGCAGCTCCAAGCTGGGCGGCTGCCGCTGCATCAAGACGCTGCGAATGCTGCCTCACTGCTTGCAGCACAGCCTGCCGTTGTGCCTGTTGAACCTGAGGTGCCACAGTCAGGTCAGCATACCGCCTACCGATGATACGCGCCAGACTCACACTGTCACGCAGTCCCCATGGCGAAGAAAGAAGAAAAGGGGTTACATGGTGTGCACAGGCGACTCCCCATGGCGAGAAGAGAGAGAAGAGGGGTTACATGGTGTGCACAGGCGACTACGTCGCAACGAACACCCGAAAACAAAGAGAGCTGTTAGAAGTTCAGCGGAAAAACAGACTGTCACCCAAAAGAGGCCCACCCCGAGAAAGCCTCTGTGCGCGAGACATGACACGTGGCTCTGCAGGCAGAACCGTCAGACTCACAACACGCAGTGTAGAATTCTATTGGGACAAGCAGCATGACTAACCTAAAACAGTGTCGGTGACAGCAGGCCATACTTGTGCAGTACAGCGGGCGGGCTGAACTCAACGGGACAAAGTTGGCCAGTAAAGGTCAATACCTTGGTCCGAGGCAGCAAACAAGGGGGGGGGGAGCAGAGTACCTGGCAGCTGCTGCAGGGGCAATGCAACTGCATATTGCAGCAGCCGCACCACAAACCGTACAGCTCCTGCAGCGCAGGACCACCAGTCTCAGGTGGACTCCCCATGGCGAGAAGAGAAAGAAGAGGGGTTACATGGTGTGCACAGGCGACTACGTCGCAACGAACACCCGAAAACAAAGAGAGCTGCTAGAAGTTCAGCGGAAAAACAGACTGTCACCCAAAAGAGGCCCACCCCGAGAAAGCCTCTGTGCGCGAGACATGACACGTGGCTCTGCAGGCAGAACCGTCAGACTCACAACACGCAGTGTAGAATTCTATTGGGACAAGCAGCATGACTAACCTAAAACAGTGTCGGTGACAGCAGGCCATACTTGTGCAGTACAGCGGGCGGGCTGAACTCAACGGGACAAAGTTGGCCAGTAAAGGTCAATACCTTGGTCCGAGGCAGCAAACAAGGGGGGGGGGGAGCAGAGTACCTGGCAGCTGCTGCAGGGGCAATGCAACTGCATATTGCAGCAGCCGCACCACAAACCGTACAGCTCCTGCAGCGCAGGACCACCAGTCTCAGGCTTGACAGAGAGCAAACGGGCATAATACATGCAGAATGGTGGCTATCACCGCCGTACCACACGCAGACCATTACCCCGCAACACAGTGTGCCAGGAGATAAACGGCTGCCGGGTCAACAGCTGTTCTTGCACCGCCGCGGCACTCTGGCCGTAGCGGCAAAGTCAGCAAGCGCATCCCAAAAAGCACCAAGTGCCGCACGTACCGCCACCTGCTCCACCAGCACAGGCACCACAAGATCACTTGCCACAGCCCAGGCCGCTCTGCGGCCTTTTTCAAACGCATGTATAGATGCCAGGCAGACCATATCCCACACCAGTCGGTGCACATTGTGATGAGGGGAGCAAGCCAGCCACACCGCACGACACGGCAGGCTCTCACCTGCCGGCAACATGTTGAATGCTCTTAGCTGACCTTCAACCTCTTCACGCACAGCAACTGCAACAGGACACGTCCAGAAATGGTGCTCCACACCCGGCACAGCAGCAGAGCACGCCGCGCATCCCGTGGCAGTCTGCATACGCTGAGCAGTAGGGAATGCATTCAGGGCCAGGCGCCATGCAGACTCTTTGTACACGTTAGCCACCCGCACACACCACCACCGTGACAAAACCAGTCGCACCGGTGGCAACTGTGCCACGGCCGGCAACCCATCCAGGGCTCTAACACTAGCAACAAAAGCTGCATGACGGGGAGCAATTGCTTCTAACGCACGGAGGCTTTGCAGCTGCGTGGCAGTAGCGACAGTCAGGTCCTTCAATAACACAACATCATCAGCACCGCCACCTGGTCGCCGCCAGCCCAAGCTCGCACACATCGTCTCCCGCGCTAGCAAGAGGTCATCTGGGAGTAAAGAAGATAACTGCGCAATGGGCGCACCCGCAGCAACAGCCGCGGTGAAACGCGCCCGCGCAGCAGCAACCCATGCAGCTGGCACCAATGTCAGCAGGGCCTGCACATGCTGGCGGGCCAGCTGACGGTCACCATACTGCGGCCTACTGCACAACCAAGGGCCCCACACCTCACGCTCATAGGCTGAGCGCTGTGCCGAGAGCCCAGGGAGAGCACAAACTCGGTCCAGCTCTGCCAACAACACCACCGCCTGGCCCAGAGACTGCAGCTTGGGGAGCTGCAGCAGGCCAAACGCCACCGCATGCTCCAAGCCCACTACCACCTCACGCTGTTGGTCAAACCACTGCCAAGTTTGTACCGCCGTAAAAATAGGGTTAGCCCATAGTGGCGCGTCCCAGCACAAACCATCCACATCCAAAGGCTGGCTGCCCACATGCCGCAACGGCGGCAAAGCGCGCAAACCCATAGCCAAAACCCGCAACGGCTTGGGCAGGACCACATCAGCCTGGGCAACCGGGAAAATATGACTTCGATGACATAACAATATGCCCCAAGGGCTGCTAGCTGTGGCGCGTGTAAAACAATCCATTGTACTGGCCCAGCGCGTCCAAGAACGCGCGCCACAGCCACCCAAGGTGCAGTGCCACCTTGCATGAAAGGCAAAGCCTCACAGGCCCAACGCGACAACAGATGATGCTGAATTGGCATCAAACCAAAACCACCACACTTAGGATGGGCTGCCATACAATCGCTTGGGATACCAGGGGCCCGCCGCAGATCCTCATCAGGGCCCTTGCCAGCATCAACTAGCGCTGCTGTCCACCGCGTCAAATTGTCCGTCACTGTAGCAGGCAGTTGACCAGCAAACTGAGCAGCATATAGAAGGGTTGACAAGGCGTAAGCATTGGCCGCAAACGCCCTGCCAAAAGCGGACAACTTGGAGAGGCGACTTATGTTCTGCATGCGGCTCCGCACCACCTCCAAATCTGCCCTCCCAGTCCACACTGCTGTTGCCCCGCCCATCAAACACGACCCCCAAAGATTTCGCTTGCTGCACCAGTGGCATGGCACCCAAGTTCTGCCCCGCCCCACTCGTTACAGCCGCCGTCCTGGCAGCTGCCCTACCTGCAGCAAACGTGATTTTGCGGGTTCAGTCGCTGACCAGAGGCTGCAGCGAAATCATCCATGCAACCGAGGAACGTGGGCACATCAGCAAGCGACAGCAAAACACCTCAGCATCGTCAGCATACTGCGTCGCCGCAAGCTGTTGGCTGGCTGCAACAATGCCAATGCCGCGCTGCTTCAAGAAGCACAGTAGCGCCCTGCCCAACAAACAGGTATAACAGAGGTGCCAAAGGACACCCCCTGTCGAACTCCAGCCTCGCAACGGTAAAAGGACTGCCAAAACCATTCACTGTGGCGCATGTGTGCGTATCCGTTAGCAGCGTGCGCATCCAACCGACAAACCCATGTCCGGCCCCAAGCGCTGTTGCTACATCATACAGTAGTGATCTATCCACAGTG